>PUFA01000187.1:0-24685 GCA_003508835.1 Eonycteris spelaea | reverse complement strand
TACAAGAGACTCATTTCAGATCAAAAGACACACAAAAACCAAAAGTAAAGGATGAAAATAGACATTTCATGAAAACGGAAACAAACAGAAACCATCTGGGGTAGCAATACCTAGAACAGATAAAATATACTTGAAAACAAAGCCTATAATAAGAGACAAAGAAGGACCCACTTATCCCACTTCTGGGTATTTATCTGAAGAAACCCAAAGCACTACTTTGAAGGGGTACGTGAATCCATATATCCATTGCATCATTATTTACAGTGATCAAGATATGGAGGCATCCTGGGTATCCATCAATGGGTGAACGGATAAAGAAGCATGGTACATATATACAATGGAACATCACTCAGCCATAATGAATGAAATCTTGCCATCTGTAACAACATGGATGGCCACAGAAGGTATTGTGCTGAGTGGAGTAAGTTAGACAGAAAAGGACAAATGTCATATGTGGAATATAGAGAACAAGAGAAACAAACAACACAAATAAGCTCATAGACTCAGAGAACATTTTTGAGGATTGTCAGATTGGAAAGTGGGGGAATAGGGGAGGGAAGAGGGGATTAATAGGTACAAATTGGTAGTCAAAAAATAGTCGTAGGAATGTAGAGTGTATCATGGGGAATATAGTCAGTAGTATTATAATAACTATGTATGGTGTCAGATAGGAGTGATCGCTTCAGAAGGGTTATAAATGTCTAATCACCTGAAACTAATGTGATATAATATTGTAAGTCAATTATAATTGAAAAAATGAGAATATAAAAATTAAAAAGAAAAAAGGAAAAAAGAGACTTTCTCTCGTCTTCACGAGGAAAGTAATTACTTTTTTTCTGATTACAAACACGATAGATTTCAAAATAGAAGATAGAGGTATTTGGAACGTTACAGAGAAGAAACTAAAACCACCCCAAATCCTATCACCTAGTGCCGCCCGCTCTTGGTCCTGATTCTCTGCTGTAATCAAAGATGTTGGAACAAACATCTCGAACTTCATCTTTGAATGTTTGTCACTAAAATGGCAAATGTACATGGCCCAAATCCAGGAAGTTTCTGCCCAGGAGAAGCTGCCCAGGCACTGACAGATGTCGCTCTCTTGGGGCATAGGGCCTGCACCTCTTCTCATCCCCCGAGTAGAGGTGAGAGGCAGCCAGCTCCAGGCAGAACAGCACTGAGGTCCAGGGCACTCCCCACCCCGTGTGCAAACCCAGCTCCATCTCAGAGAGGGTTTTGGTGCATTTCTATATGGCACACTCACACACTGAGATAACTCCAGCCATTCTAATTTCCACCTAGGCATTCATTCATTCATTCATTCATTTCTGTAAAAAAAAAAATTTCTAGTTCTACTGGATGCCCAGACCTATGGAAATTACAAACATATAGTACAAAAACAGAGCCCTCCTGGGACTCAAGCCAGTAGTTCTTCTGGACCATTGGCAAGGCTGGAAAGTGTGTGACCTATCCCTGGAGCCAGCTCCCTCACACATCCTGCCAAGGGGATGAAAGTGATGCAGGCCGTGCCCCTCAAGAGGAAGAAACATGTCTGCCAGTGCCCGAGATGCTCCTCCAGGGCAGCTGCCATGCCTGCTCTGGGGCAGTCCAGGAAAGCACACTCACACCTGGCCTCCCCTCACTACTTCTTAAATCCCAGTCCACCCTCTGTTCAAACATCACCTCTATTGAGACAACTCCCTGATTCCTTTCTCAGCCTCTAGCCTGACAAATAGCTGCCTAAGGGGGAGTTTCCTCCCAGATGCTCCCCAGACATCTAAAACTCATGCCTAACCAGAGAAGGCACCCTAGGAGGGTCTGTGAAGTCTCTCACCTGAATGGTGCCCAAGTGAGTCAACATTATCCTAGAGAAGAGGTATTTGCAACTTAATGAGGTCACTTTCACATGGCAACTGGTTGATTCAGAGAACAACCTCTGCCTCACAGAGAAGTTGGATGGATGGATGGATGGATGGATGGATGGATGGATGGATGGATGGATGGATTGCTTTAATCTTGGGACTCAGATAAATTCCCTTTGGAACTATCCACAGTATCACATGGTGAACTCCAGTACAGGAGGACAGAGCAAGGGACTGTGGCCCCAGAGTGGAACTGACATGTCTGGAAGGGCATTGGCGCCAGCTCAGCCCTCTGCTCATCAGGGCTCCTGGACCCCCTCCCTCTGGAAAGCCACTTTGCCTATGGTCAGCCCATTCCACAGACTGGTCACACTCCGGTCACTCCTCAAGCTCTTTAATCAGACAGAGATGGCATAGCAAGGCACTCTTGAGCCTTTGGGGCCTCTCACTCATGCACTTCCCCAGAACTCCTTGACTACTGCATCCAACAGCAGTCAAGGAGTCCTAGACGCTGAGAAAGCCAGAAGAGAAGGTGGGGCTGGATCCAGGGACTGTCCACAGAGGCTGAAGAAGCCAGCCCCGGGAGGAGGAAGATGCCAACTCCTCTGGACTGGCCCAGGGGGAAGGTCAGCAGGGCTATTCAGGGACACCTCCGGATGTGCTGTGTGATCCAGGGCACATAGGTCTGGACACGCATGTAGACCCCATGTTGCACAGAGTGCAATCATAGCCTCAGATGACCACTCAAACCAAGGTCCATAACCTCTCACACTGTAGACCAGAGGGCTCAGAGTCACCCTGAGGAAGGAAAGGGATGCTGAGCACAGCCAAGGCTGAGTGGGGGGTGGAGACCTGATGGGACTCCCATAGCGGGAGTCCTGGCCTTCACTCCCGGCACACAGCATGTCGTTCTGGATGATCCTCCTGTTGCCATAGCGGTACCTGGAGGCGCACTGCTGGTCACAGACCTTGTTCTCCACCACCTGCGTGATCACCGTAGTCAGGAGGGTGCCTACGGTGACTCTGGGGAAAAGAAGAGACCAGAGGCTGGCAGCATGACCCACACGCCCATCTACCCAATCAGCCCAGTCCTGCATGTAGCAGACGGCCCTGGGCCTCTTACACTGCCCTGTCCGTGAGCCTCCCCTTCTATGCTGGAACTCAGCCCTGGGGGACCCCAGGATGCAGGAGGGCCCCTGTCTACCTCTAAATTCCTAAGGCTCTATCAACAAATTCTGTCTTTACTTGGAAGGACTAGGAAGGGAAATGGAGAGATCAGTTTTTCTGTTTTTTTTTTCCTAAAATATCTTAAGTTGGAAAAAATAAGAATAAGCATTTCTCCATCACGGTATTGAGTTCCGAGCTCAGTCTTGCCATCAGAGAATCATGGAGCCTCCAGCCTCAGTCGTCTAATCTCCCGAGTGGAGCACATGACACTGTTGGGAGGTGAAGCAGAGGCACCAGCACGTGAGCACGCCACCTCTTCCATTTCTAGAACCTGCAACCACCTGTCTGCCAGGAGCTCCTAGAGCGACAGGATTTGGTAATGCCTCACCTGGCCCCTGACATACATACAATGCGTCCTGACAGTGAGTCAGCCATTCGCACAGCACGGGTGCCCTGGGGTGACCTCAAGAGAGGTGGATGACAACTGGCCCAGCCTGACGTTAGCAGTGCATCCCACAGAGTCAGACAGCAGGGCGATCTACGCACCCAGATCAGCAAAGACATACTTGGGGTGGGCGAGGATGCGGTTCACACTCAGCAGGGTCCTGTCCCCAGAGTGGATATGGTAGGCTGATAGGGGCCAGAGAGCAGCCACAGAAGCGGGTCCTGCTCAGGCCAGACTCCCATGCACCGCGGGGAGGAGCTCAGCAATTCCAGGCAGAATCCCACCTTGAGTCTCCATGGCCCCTGATTCACCCTCACCTCCCACCCCAACTGGATGGCAGCCAGAGGGACTCCCCGGGAAACACAGCAGGCAACAGTTAGCACCCACTGAGAATGGGTGAGGGAACCCCCACAGATGTACATCCATGAGGCCCAGTGATAACTGTAGATCCTCAGCTGACCTGCCATGGCCATGTCCTCTGGGGGACACTGTCACCCCCAATGATATCCAACAGCCCCTTCTTGGGTACGGGTGCTAGGGAAGCAACGTGAGGGGTCAGGGAGACCAAACTGCCAAGCCCCCAGAGCTCAGGCCTGCCACACACTCGGGCCTTCCCAGAGCTGCAGAAATTGCTGGTCATGCACAGGTGGGATGCCAAACCTCCAGCCCTCAGGGTTGGAGCCTAGATACGGGGTCACAGGGGCCTCTGCAGAAGGGAGGTGATCACATGAGGTCTGGACTCTCATGAGATCCCAACAGTGGAGCTCCCCAAAAGGAGAGAGCTGGGAACAGCAACCACAGCATCTGTAGGGGATCAGAAGGGAGCTGGGACTCAGGCCCTGGGCTCATGGATGGAGAAGCCAGGAGCCAACCGCAGGTATCTAGGAAGAGACAGTGCCCTTAACTTGCCAGGACTCCAAGGCTCTCTGCTTCTGGGTCTACTGAACCCCTTTAACCTCTTAGTCACAGGAATTCTGCAGGGCGGCTAGGTCAGCCTCCACTGGGGTGAGGTGGAAAGAAAGGGCAGTTTAACATCAGGTAGAGCCCCCTCCTACCCCTTCTTTCAGGTTCCTGAGGCTCCACAGACCCTGAAGCCACTCTGATCCTAGGCAGGGCAGAGTCAAAAGGAAGGCTGTGATGAGCGAAAGGATGCTGCTGAGGGCCAGAGCTCACAGAAGTGCCAGCAACCCCTGGAGGAGGCAGGCTGGACTATACCCCCACTTTGAGCTAATGCTCAGAACTAGAGCCAGAGTGGACTCTTTTATCACCTCCCAACTCTGAGCACAGGTCAGCAAACTCCCCAGAGGCTCAAGCCTGTGATGACACTGTCAGCATCATTGGGATGGCACAGCTTCTGCTCTTTGACTCCATGGGGCCCATATCTCCCAGGACCCTCTCCCAGTTCATGTGGTCTCTGGAGAGGGTCCTCACTTCCTTATGGAAGGAACAGAACTTAGCAAAACAGAGGCTACATTTCCCATCACCCACCTGGGTGACTGAGGCCCAGGGAGCCCCATTCTGGCCACTGTACACAGAGCTCAGGGCCAGGGCTCAACCGTGGCTAACCGAATCCAAGCAGTAGATACCCGGAGCCCATGACAGGCCCAGCTCTTCCCTCCACCTGCTTCCAACCAGTGTAGACAGATCCTGTTTTCCCTCAGTGTCAGCCCGACCTGTCTCGGCAGATGCAGTTTACTGCAAGGGGACCCAGGAGTACTTGCCCCACTTGAGGAGGGTCCTGAGGTCTCTATCCTCCAGCCCCCAACTGGGTGCCCCAACTCCGTCTGAGGAGACAGATCGCCTCCTCATTCTGGCTAGAGCCTTCAGGCCTCCATGACCCCTGCCTTCAGGCCCCTCTCGCACTTGTCAAGAACACGCTGTACCCCACTTGCCCCAACGGCAACTCAGGAAGGGGTTACTGAGGCAGCTCAGGACTCCCTGCTCCCTGAGCACAAAGCTCAAAGCCACCTCTGCAGTGTTTGGTGCCAGTGACTCTGAGTGGCTGGAGCCAGTGTGTCTTAGCACCTGAGGAAGGTGACAGGGGAGGCAGCATGCCTGGAAGGATGTGGAGGCATTTCCAGTGGGGATGGGGGATTGGAAAACCTCAGGCCTTCAGTGAGAGCTTTGCTCCCAGCATCTGGGAAGAGAGGAAATGGACCTCAGGAGAGGCCGGGAGGGAGAGCACAGGCCCTGCCTCTTCCAGACTCAGTCAAGGCTAATGGGCAGTTGTCCTCCTGCCTCTGGCCTGCTGTCCACTCCTGAGACAGACAGTACAGCACAAGGAGTGACACCAGGGCCATGAATGAGAACCAACTCCGTAAGAACAACACCAGTGTTATGCTTTCTGTTCCCCTCCTGGGGCCTGGAGTCCCTTATCTAGGAAGGCCCAACCTCAGACCATCGCTGCCTGATGGTCCTGCATCAGCTGTTAAGCAACCGAGCCCAGGGACGGGATATCGGTTGCCTGAATAGGGTGAGGACTAGACCAGCATCAAAGCTCAGCGATAGGATCAGAAGAAGGTCTGGGGGCTGCAACTGTCAGGACTAGGGCTGGAAGGGACTGGCCAAGGAGAGGTCAAGTCCAGGCCCGCAGCCGGGTTGCAGGTTCAGGGACATCATTCGGTAACGCATGTGGCTGCCAGGGATGGTGTTGCAAAAGCACGGGTTGGTCAAAGATTGGGCCAAGGGGCCAAGCGCAGGCACTGCTATCTTAAACTCAGGGTACAGAGAGCCCGAAGCTATGGGGCCTAGAGGGAGGAAGGTCTTTGACCACCTCATTTCTTCCATGGCCCCAATCATAACCCAGTGTTTGGGAACCAATGAACCACATTAGAAGTAAGCTCAAGGTTCCTGGCATTGGCACAGTTCTTTGGCAAGACATGACAAGTCGTCCCCAAAGTTTTCTGGAAGTCCTCACAAAGATCTTACTTTTCCTCGAAATCAAATCTTCTCAGCCTCACATGGCGTCTGCTGGAGCTCCACAGCCTCTGGGTTCCGGTTCCCTGCTGCATGTGTATGATTCTGTGGAGGTGAACTGTCCAGAGAGGCAAATCCATGGAAGCTAAACGTGGGTCCGCGGTTGTCAGGTGCTAAGGGAGGAGGAAGGGGGGGAGGGGCCGAGAGGCACAGGGTCCCTCGTGAGGGTGATGAAATGTTCAGGAACCAGATAGTGGTGATCGTTGCCAACCTTGTGGATGGACTAAAACCCACTCAATTGTGCACTTTTAAACAGTGAACTTTAGGGTATGCGAATCATATATCATTAAAAACTGTTTTAAAAATATTACCTGGAAAGTCTAGGTGGTTGGGCGGAGGAGGCTCATTGTAAAATTCTTTTAATTTTATCATATCTTTGAAAGTTTCTCTGATGAAATATTGAGGGACACCACGTAAATTATGGGTAAATTGAATTTCCAAGGACAAATATCATTTCTAACTCTAAGTGAACAAACACATTTTTCTTCAATAAGCATGGGAACAATACAATGGTTAAAAACAAATCTTTTAATAAGGTTCACATAACCTTGAGATTAGATATTATACCTCAGTTGTTAGAATTTACTTATTGCAGACCTTCCTCACTCTTAGTTCATTCACATTCAAGAGGACTTTTTCTACATAAGTAACCATACGCGCATCTAAACTCCATTAAGAATGATGTTCTTCGGGCTTATGACCAGGAACTTTGTGTCCAGAGGGCGATTGGATCTTATTTCCCTTAAAGTCATGTGCTAAAGCAGAAGACACTGGGGACAGAGTGAGAGGGGAGCACTGAACAGTGCCAGTCTGGCCCTCAGAGTCCCAAAGGGTGTGTGTTAATCAAACATATTCCACTCAAGAATTTCCTTATCAAATACGATTGTCTTTTAACCCAAGGTTAGTTCTATTTTTAAGCAAAGCAAAAGAGTTTGATGATAGCTTTTTAGTCCCACAAGCCTGTCATCAAACTTAAAAATTAGCTTGTCATGTTTCCAGTGTTTTCAATGGAATGGCTGTGAGTTTACCAGACTTGACGTCTTTATGATGCTGAGTTGTCCTATCCACGGTCATGATATATCTGTTAATCTATTTAGATCATGTGTCCTTTGGTTCACTTGGATAATATATTCCGTAACAGTTCTCGCGTGTTTTGTTAGATTCCTGTCTAGGTGATTTATAATTGTTCTTGAAAATCTTTCGTCCCGATTACTCTCTGCTTGGTCATTGCCAGTGTCTAGACGCCATGCTGGTTTTCAGCATATTGCACTTACATTGCCCTTGTACAAAGCTGCCTTGCTGCACTCACATTAGTTCTAACATTGTCTGTAGACAGTCGTGGCTATTCTGTGTAACGTGTCATGTTGTCCCTGGCAGTGTAGTTTCTCTCTTTCTAATCCTATACCTTTTGTGGATTTCTGTTTACTGTGTGCTGTCTGGGGTACCCGGGACTGTCTGGGCCTCTCTGTTGACTCCTTGGCGGAGGGGCTTTCAGCATTCACCGTGAAGCAGGACGTTTGCTGGCTTTGGGAGAGCCATCTTATCAAATTTAGGAAGTCCCCTTTGGCCGAAACTTGCTAAGAGTTTTATCGTGGACAGTGGTTGAATTTATCGACCAAAAGAAGCAAATGCTTTTTCTTGATCTCTTGAGATTATCACATGGCTGTTCATGTATCTCTGCTCTGTTAATGTGGTAAACTGTAATAGGTTTTTCTGGTGTGACACCATTCCAATTGAGACCCTCTTAGGTTTTTTGGTCATTATTTTAAACATTGTTGGAGTCGGTTTGTTCATGTTTTCCTTTGGATTTTTGAATCTATGTTCACGATTGAATTTGGTTTGAAATTTTTCTTTATTCTATTGATCCAGTTCTATTCTCCAAGTTATACCAATCTGATACAATGTGCCAGGGAGTGTGCCTCTTTTTTTATTCTCTGGAGATCACCTAGTCCTCGAAGGCTTAGTATAATTCTCCTGTGAGACTGTGCAGGATTAGTGTTTTATTTTGTATTTGATTTCTGGGTAGATGTTCAATCACCCAGATACAGGCCTTTAAAGATTATAGACCTAGTTTCCTTTTTCCTCTAAAGTCAGTTTTCATGAGTTACACTTGCCTAAAAATTGTCCATCTCATCTGATGAAAATTTAATATAGTTGTTCATAATAACCACTTCTAATTTTTAAAAATCTCTGCTCTGTTCATGCTTATGTTAACCTCTGTGTTACTAATAATATCTGTATACCTTGTTTCCTGCCTAATAACCTTGCCAGAACTCTGCCTGTTTCATTAGATTTAAGTGACTAACTTTTGGCCTTTCAACTCTATAATCTCTTTATTATCTGTTCCATGTATTTCTTTTCTTTATTTTAAATTACCTTACTTTTTCTTTAATGACTGCGCCATTTATCCTATTCCTTAGGCTATGTTTGGGTTTCTTCTGACTTTATATTTCTCACTTCTTGACTTAAACATGACATTCTCTACTCTTCTATTTTTCATAAACCCAGGAACGACTGGTCATTTCCCACCAGGTACCGATCACTGTGTCCCTGTGAATATTGGTAGGTGATATTTTCACTGTTGTTCTTATAAATATTTTGTAATTTCCATTATGACATTTCTTTGACCCAGGAATTCTTTAGAAGTGAATTTCTTTAATTTCCAAATTCAGAAGAGCTTATGCCCATATTTTGATGTGTGAGCGATTTTAAAATAACAATGCAGTCTGTTGCCGTTTTTGAATAAAAGTCAATCCTGAGCTCTAACAGTGGAAGTTCAGGCTCAGTATTTACTAAAGATGTTGAAGAAGGCAGTGAAATCAAATATCCCATATCAGCAACAAAAGACGAATTTACAGGACCCTCCTTAGCAAATTTAGACAATTGCGAATTTCGTGAAAAGTGGCCTATTTGCATGGTGTTTAGCTGTGATCTGTACCTGTCCACATCTATCAAAGTTATATGTGACCACACATTTCATTTCATATTGCAAGTATTTGGATCTTCCCAATCCATACAAATGAACACACACACACACACACACACACACACACACACACACACAGGCACAGCCAGGCGCGCACACACACACAGAGGTTAACCCTGAGAGGCTCTGGATGAGGGTGAGTGGCCTGGGACCCAAAACACTGCCCCCTAGTGTCGTCTGCCTGTGGGATGTGGGGCCTCCAGCCTCCTTTCCCAGCCCTGCCATGGAGCCAGAGAAGCAGCCAGATGAAGGCACCTGAGGGCTTCATCTGGACAAGAATAACCTCAGGGGAAACAATCAAACTAACAACCAGGACACTGGGAGCGTCCTACAGAGAGATGGCTCAACCTCCAGCTGCAGCGGCGGCCCGTTTAGTAGGAAGCCAGGATGACAGTAGGCAAACCCCAGTGAGTACAGGGGATTCTGGTCAAGATTGCAACCCCGTTAGCACATGGCAGATGCCAGGGTGCCTGAGTCTTTCTTGAGGAGGGAGAGTGGAGAGTGGAGAGCAAGCAGCAGGAAGGAACAGTGATGGTTGCGATGAAGCTCAGGATAGACCCAGGTGTCACAGGCCGGCACCTTGATGAGTAGAACTGAGGGCCTGGCCGTGAGAGGACAGACGTCGTGGAAACGGTTCTTGGGAGGCACTAAGCAGAATTCATTGACCCTCTCCAGAGCCACAACTGTCACTGTGTAGTCGGGCTTTGCCTGGAAGATGGCCAAAGGCAAGGAGGATGTTCTTGAACCTGGCTGGAGACAAAACTTCTCTGGGGGCCTACGTTCCCCAGGAGCAGATCGGGGCAGAGTGAGTGAGATTTGAGCGTCATTGTCAAGGCGACTGTACTTGCTCCTTGGTTTGGTAGGGCTGGAAGGGCAGCCAGTGAGGTGAATGAGGGCCTCCACCAGCCACAGCTGTCCCTGCTTCCAGGGCCTCTGGCCCCATGGAGCTTCCCATTGTGACTCATGGGCACCCTGGTGGATGCCTGTACACGGCTACCAAAGCAGCACCCCCCCCCCGCCTCTGCCGCTCTGGCTTCCATCGTGGTGTGGCCACAGGGGTCTGTTAGATCATGGGCAGCTGTGCCATTCGCCCGCCTGCCCATGGCTTTCCGCTGTCAAGGCCCCGACGTCCTCATCTCAGCACCAGCATTGAGCCTGTCGCTGATGCCCACCGGGCCCCACCCTCACTATGTGCCTCTGTTTCTGTCAGACATGTGGGGGCCCCCTCTGGCCCTATTGGGGAGCCCAGGTATCCAGACTCAGTTTGGGCCATGGAGATTCTGTCTGAGTGGGAAGGAGACACTTTCTAGGGAGGAGCAGGTCCTCTCTGCCTCACTCATGAAGGTGAGAGAAGGGTCCAGACTCCAGGCGCCTTCCCCCCACCTGACCATCTCCAATAAGTCCCCGTCTCCCTCAACGAGGGGGCCATAAACCAGCCCTTCTGGCTGCTCAGGGATTTTCTTGGTCTCCTATCTGGCAATCACCTGGCGATGATTGCAAGGGGAAGAATGGAGGCATCCATGCCCTAGCCTAGGCCTCCTGGTGCTCCTGAGCACCCCCAGCAGCCTCAAGCTGGCCCAGAGCCTGTTCCCAGAGCTCTGCTTCTCTCTCTGGCTTCCAATGTGGTTACCAGGTGGCCACACTTCAGTGCGGAAACACTCCTGTGCCCACCTCAAACAATCGAACAATCGGAGAGAGGCAGAGTAAGAGCCCTGGGGCCCAGAGACCCCTCGGCAGGCCCCCACTGCTCCCTCAGCCAAGATCACAAGGCGTCCATGCCATTCTCCTGAGCCACAATGTGAAGCTAGCTTTTCCAAGTTTAATGGGAAACAGAGGGTGAGCAGGAGACCATGGACCCAGGCTTCTTACCCCTGGCCCACCCCACTGTGAGAGACACCAGCCGTTAGAGTATCTTTCTATCTCACCTAAATGTCAGGGAAACTGAGGGGCTAAGAGAGGAGGAGGGCCTTAGCGCTATGGAATGAGAGGTGAACGGTGAGGAGGTTGGGGAGGACGAGCCTGAAACTGGGAAAGAAGCAGAGGTGTCGACGAGAATATGGTGGGAGGGGGGCTCGTCATCATGGGATCCCACCTGGGCCCCATCTAGGGACCAGGGGAAAGAGGGACATACTGCCGGATCCAGGACACGTAGCTCATCACTCGGGTATACACCCCAGGGAAGTCGCGATGACCACAGATGTCTCCCCAGCTCACGACCCCCACCTGGACCCAGGTGCAATTCCAGCTGCACACCAGGGGGCCCCCAGAGTCACCCTGTGGGGAGAGACAGAACTCAGAGGTGCCACTGCAATGGAGCTTCTGAGTCTCATTCCATGGGCCAGAGGGGGACAGAGGACAAGTGGCAGGCCACGGGTCTCACCTGGCAGGAATCCTGGCCCTCGCTCCCAGCACACAGCATGTCGTCCTTGATGATCGGGCCGATGTCGTCTGAAGAGTCCTGGTAATGCCGGTCACAGACTTCATTCCCCACAATGGGGACCAGCACCTCCTGCAGCTGGTAGGGTGGGGGCAGCGGCACTGTGGGGGAGGGGCTGGCTGAGCATCGGGCTGGTCTGGGCTCCTGCTTCTTCCCAAAGACACAGGTCTCCTTCCATTCTCGCTGCCATCAGTAGAGGGCACGGGAGCCCCTCTGTGGGCCCTGACCCTGGCTCTACACCAGCTGCGCCTAGAACTGGGGCTCGCTTCCGTACACCCACTAAACCCATCTGGTTCCAGGATGCAGGGCTTCATCCACCAGAGCCTGAGATCCTCATGCCTGAGGATAGGCACCAAGGAGACATTGTTCTCCCAAGCTATTTTTTCATGGAAAAGGAATGGATCAAGGAGCCGCCCCCAAACAAGTGCATTACAACAGAGAGTAAACTATTCTAAGCTGACGAGTTTAGGTTCCCATTCTGATTCAGGGACCTGCACACCGTGAGACTGTGGCAGACCCCAGCCTTTCGCTCCTGGGTTTACTCATCTTCAGGAGGAGGACCAAACACCCGCCCTCAGCATGGGGAGGTCCCTGTGAGAGTCATGGGAGGGCCTGTCTGCCTGGCAGAGAGCAAACGCCCGTGTCCCCAGTGTCCATGAACCTGACCATGAAATCCCAGCCTGCAAACATTCAGGCTCACAGGAGAATTCCCCCTCAAAAATCAAAGATAGAATTCGCACATGACCCAGAAATTCCACTCTGAGCACATGGCACAAAGTATTGAAAACAGGTACTCTAACAGGTGCTTGGACACACAGGTTTACAGCAGCATGATTCAAAACGGCCAAAAGGTGGAAACAGTCTATCAACTCAGGAACTGAGAAACAGAATTTTCCATCCGTACAGTGGAATATTATTCAGCCATGAAAGGAATAAAGTTTGGACACAAGTTATAATGTGAATGAACCCTAAAAACTCCATGCTAAGTGAAAGAAGCCAGACACACACACACACACACACACACACACACACTGTATGATTCCATTTCTATGAAATGTCTAGAATAGGTAAATTCATAAAGATGGAAAGTAGATCCGTGGTTGCCAGAGGCTGGAGGAATGAGGAGTGAGTGTTTAGTGGGGACAAAACTTCCTTTCGGGAAGAGGAAAAAGTTCTGGAGATGGATGGTGGTGATGGTTGCACAACATGGTGAATGTACTTAGTATCACTAACCTGTACCCTTAACAATGGTTAAAATGGTAGAATTTTGTCATGTATATTTTGCCACACTAAGAAGGTGAAAGATTCCCCCGAATTGCAGAGAATACAGCATTTTCAGCAAAGCCACAACCATACACCTAGAGGGCCACCCTGCACCTCCACACACCCCAACAGCTGTCCTTGAACCTTACCTCCAAGTCTGAGGTAACCCCAGCCAGTCACCCAGCACATCGTCCTCTCAGGGACTGTTAGAGAGGCCGGTGGGAGGGTGACCAGGTTGACGTGCTCAGAGAGTGTCCCAGGGGCCTCCAGTTTCAGCAGGGCAATGTCTGCGCCACCCTCAGCGGACAGGCTCTGGTTGAACTTGGGGTGGCAGATGACCTGAGTCACCTTCGTCAGCTTGTCGTGATCATAGAGTCTCAGCTGCCCAACTTGGACCCTGAAGCCACAAGCCTCCGAGTCCTCCCTGGGGGAGAGAGACCAGGAGCTTGTCAGAGGAAACCAGGGCACAGGACTAGGTTTGGCACAGCAGCAAGAAATGAGCTGGCTACTAAGAGTCGCGTTCCCTGGACTCAGAATCCTGCCCACCATACACTTCCTGTCACCCCTCTGTGTTCCTTGTCCCCATCCCCCAGTCAAAGGGGCATGGGGCTCTACGACTCACCGTTGGGTGCAGTGGGCAGCGGTCAGCACCCACCGGCGGTGGATGAGGGAGCCCCCGCATACGTGCTGCCACAGCTCAAGCTCCTTATTGTATCTTCGGATACTAACCTGCCAGGGCCACCGCCCAGCAGGGGCATTGTGTGTCCCCACAAGGCCACCCGTGTCCCGCTCTGGGTCAGGATCTGGGAAGCAAAGGGGGAGTGCTATCATAGACTCCAGCACGGCTTCTCACACTCAGGCCCTCCCACGAGTGGCTCTATCGTTCCCACCCTGAGCTGGTGCTGAGGGCTCTGAGCAGCCCGAGGCAGAAGATGGAGATGGGAGTCAGGACTCACCCGGGGACAAAGGCACAGAACCCCCCAAGCCTGGGAGAGTCAGGAACAGCAGCCACAGCATCTGCAGGGACAGGCAGGGGCTTGGATGAGGCCACCAGGGGCCAGGACCCTAGGGTGGGGATGGAGAAAGCGGGTCTGGCAGGGGCATCCTCACCTTGATGGGATGCCCCTCCCACTCCTCTCCGGCCTCCCTGAGTCCTTTCATCCACCAGCACAGGAAGCGAAGCTTCTCCTTGCTCAGGTGCTGAGGTCGGTGAGTTGATCAACAGGCACTGAAGAGCTCCTGCTGGGCCCTTGCCCTGCTTCCCACCAGACCTGCCACCAGGCTGTCAGCCGGCAACAGCCGCACCCTGGCTGCAAGGATCTCACCTGCAAACACAACCAGGCCGGCGGACGCGAACGTGCTGAGAGGATGTACGTTTGCTGGAAGAAGCTCTGACGCCCCGGGCCCAAGTCGGTGGGATGAGGGGGGCAGCAGACCCTGGGGACCAGGCCACTCCAGCCACAGGGAAGTCCCCCGATTCCACTGAACCCTGAGAGGTAGCCTGGAGCATGCCACCCCCTGACGAAAGCATTGCGAGCCACGGGCCCCTCACTGCCGCCATCCGACTAGAATATTGCAGGCTGCCACCCTCGCTGCCACCATCTGACTGGCATGTGGCCTATGGCCACCCTCACTGACACCAGCTGAGGGACACAGCACGCTCTTGGCTCTAACAGCGGCTCTCTCCACGGAGACAGGGTGGAGCATGCAGGGCGCACACTGGGGAGAGGTGTGTGGATGGCAGGTGGATGAAGCGAAGCTGAGCAGAGGGAAAGGCCAGAGCATAAGGCAGGGCTGACGCCACCCAGACTGACCCACGGGGAGACGCAGTGTCCACTGCCCCAGGCCTCACTGGAACAAAACGCCAGCCCTGACGACCTCTTGGATCAGCCCAGAGGGACATGGTGGGGTGAGGCGGCCGTAAAGAGCTCTGGCCCTCCCAGATGCTGGTCAGCAAGTCCTGCCCCGAAGGGGGACCTGGAGGCCCATCTCTGTGTCCTGCACAGCCTGCCCTCCTCTGCCTCGTGTGCTGGGGACAGCTGCTGGAGGGCTACGAGGACCTCTCTGCCCAGGAGAGCTCAGAAGGAGAGGCTCAGGGTACAAATGAGGCCACGGGCCCCCCTCCACTCTCTATCTCGGTCTTCCCTTGGCTATTACCTGTGGACTCTGGCACTCACCTGGTGGCAAGACCCAGATCCCCATCCCCGAGGGCTGAGCGCTGTCTGATCACATGGAGGTCTCAGGCTGGGTGCTTCTCAGGCCATCACCATTGATGAGGGAGAGCCAGGAGACAAGCACGTGCCTCTCATCTCTCCCGCCCCCATTGTGACACTGATGTCATTGTCCCTACAAGATGGGGGCACTTCTTGCTCACTCGCCTCTAGGCACAGGACCTCAGTGTGCCCAGGCACAAGATGTAACTTACATCTCAATAATGTTTCTCGATGCAGCTGGCATGGGCCTACATCGCCACGGCCCCCTGGGGCTTGCCCGCCACGAATGCCTTTAACAGCATCGCGTCTGCGGGTGCTGTGGTGCGAGGGTCAGCCTGGCCCCGCAGCAGAGCCCATTCCAGCCTGGGGACCCCTCAGAACTGGCAGCCGGTGTCACCAGCTGCACGGGCCGGAGCAGCGCTGTGAGGCACAGAGCACGCCGCCTCGTGTGAGCGGTGCAAATATCATCGGGTTGTTATTTGGAAGGGGTGCCCCTATGTGCTGGGCCGTGGGACCCCTCAATATTTACTGTGGCACGTGCCTCTCCAGGATGGCTCTCCCCTTCCTGGGCGCGCACAGCCTGAGGGCACGTACTCACCCCAATGCGGCAGACGGATCGACGTGGACCCGTGAGCGCGGCACCTCGGAACCTGACCTCATCTGGACATATGTCGTCGCAGGTGAGTTAGTTAGGATGAGGTCAGATTGAAGTGGGGCGGACCCTAATTCCAATGATGGGTGTCCTTGTAAGAAGGGGTGAGGACACAGAGAGACACAGAGGAGGTGGCTGTGTGACAGGCAGAAGCTGGATGAGGCAAGAAGGGTCCTCCCCACCAGAACCTCAGAGTGGGCTTGGCCCCGTGACACCTCGATTTCAGACTTCTGCCTCCAGACTGTGAGAAGCAGAATTTCTGTTGTTTTAAGTTCCCTCCCCACCCCCACCATCTGCCTGTGGCCTTTGTTACCATGGCCTCAGGACACTAGCAAGGTGAGAAAGCATGAGAGTGACTCTGAGGTATGTTTTTCCACGTCAAAAGAAAGGCGTGGAGGCGTGGACATAGATAGAATCTTCTTTAGATGCCGGAGAGATGTCTTTTGCTCACGCCAGAGAAGGAGAAGAGATCCCCCTCTGGAGTCCCCATGGGCACTGACCTGGCCCTGGAAGGGTCTCTTTTGGGAACAAAGCACTGCTGGCGCAGCTCCCCCCAGCATCTGTGCTGGCCCAGGGTTCCGTCATAAGACATCTCAGAGACCAGAGGCAACATGCCCATTCCCCTGCCCCCATCTCCACCTGGGCATCCTGGCCCAGCGCACCATACATCTCGGCTGAGTCCGGGAGATGGAGGTGCTCTGGCAGTGATTCCAACCAAGGTAAGAGGGCAGGAGCCCTGTGCCCAGCCTCAGGAGGGAGAGTCCCAGGGTCCCCTGCAGCCATGCCTATGGACACAGCCCCAGGTTCAGGCTTGTCTCCTTGGGGAAGGGTCCCCACCGTTCTTAGCCCCAAGCCTTCTCTCTTAGGCCCACTCAGTCAATTCAGCACTGTCATCCAGTTCTGCCCCCAAACAGCCAATTGCCCCAAAGGACCAGGCCTCCATCCAACACCAGATCCTAGGACCCTCTCCCTCTCTTTGGAGCCCGGGCCCCTGGGTGTCTCAGACCCTCATTCTTAATCCTGACAACACGAAAGTTTCGTCAATGGAGGAAAGCCCGTTCACCGGCTGCAGAGGATTTGCAATCCCACAGAACCCAGCTGCAAGGCAAGCACACCAGCACCTGCTCAGGCAGGCAGAAGGTGGACTAGTCTACGTGGATTCCAGAGTAGCCACCTGGCGTCCCCGTTAACATGTCCCCATTGACAAGGCAGGCACTCCCGTAGAACATGTGCCCGGATTACTGAGAGGGGTATCTCTAGACTGGGCTTAGGTCAGCCCCTCCTTAATCCCTGGGCATGCAGACCCCCAAGGAGGGCCACCTGCAGAGTGGTGCATTGCAGCTGAGTCTCGGGCCTCATTTTCCCAATAAAAGGTCTTCCTAGAGAGCTCCTGGCTCCCAGAAAATCCAGACGTCAGTCCCTCGACACATGGGGAAGTGGCTCCGGACCCACTGGCTTGGAGCTTCATCTAAACCTCCCCCAAGCACGCAGGTCACAGGCAGAGGTGAGGAAGACTGCTCTCCCCCTTGCCTCAGGGAGACATGGTTCCTTAAAAGTCTGAAAGATTTCTCACATCCCAGAAAGCAGACTGCAGAGACCAGCCTGTCTCTGAAGGGTGTGGAGCCCCCTCACCCACAATACAAAGCTGCTTCAGGCACAAAGGGCTCCCGTGTGTCCTGACCCCGATCTGCAGGTGCAGGAGCCCACCCCAGCCATGCACCAACAATTTCCCAAATCCTAATGCACGGTGAACAAACACTTCACTGCCTCAGGATAGGGGGCGGCCTTCCAACTGACTTCTCGCTTCCTGGATTCAAAACAGAGAAGCTTTGCAGGTTCCCTGAGGCCCCTCCCACCCACTGGAGGAACTGATGAGCCTTGCAGAGGATTCAGAGGACTATGCCACACAGTCCTCCTCCAGCAGAGGACGCCAACCCTGGGTGAATGACCTCAGTGGTGGAAGAAGTTCTGCCTCTTCATCTCTCCTCTCTGGCTGCCTCCAATCAATGAGGACCCAGGAACAGAGAGAGCGGGAGAACTTCGCAAGGGAGGGAGGGGAAGCTGGACTTGTCTCTGGCCCCCTGCTGGTTCCTGCCTTGTCAGGAGCTGCTCAGAATGAGAGATTGAAGTTCTATGTTGGAGCAGATGGACCTTCCACCCCATCTTGGATCAGCTCAAGAAGTTGGTCAATTGGAAAAAGAGGATTAGGCACACTGGTCAGAAAGAGCAGTGCTGACAATGAAAAACAATGCTTTCTGCTTTGACGCTGCCAAGTCCAGGTCATTTAAAATGTCAGTTACATACTGATTGCAATTGGAGGAGGAAGGGTGAGAGGCAGGAGTCCTAGGCCTGAAGCCGTACAGTCCTGGGAGCAGTCTTCCATGCCCTGGTTTCAAACCCAGGGCAGAAAATGCATCCTGCACCCCAGCCAAGAGAATGCACCCACCTGCCCTCTGCCAGGCTGCAGTCACAGTTGCCTATGCCCCCGCTACACACCTTCCATAGCCTGGGTATGCCCACCAGAGAGATCCTACCCACAAGCTTCTTTGGCCACACCCAGAAGTAAGAGCACTCAGTCTAGAGCCTGCTTTCCATGCAGTTTAATGAGCTACAGAGAACAGTCAGGAGGCAGGGGTCCTGGGATGCTCCCTCTCCCCCCAGCCCCACTTCAGGGCACAGTACCTCCTCTCTCTTATGGCTGTCAGGGAAGATAAGATGCTGAGGGAGGTTGTGGGGGCAAGAGAGTCTCAGGAGCAGGGAAATGGAGGAGGACGCCAGGGGCAATGAAGAGCTGGCATTGGGGAAGGAGCAGTAAGGGTCCCCCAGACACTGGAGAGCCTGTCTTCAACTCATGCTGACAGCATCCTTGTCCCTGCCCGTAGCTCAAGGAGAGGCGTGGACATGGTGGTTGATCCAGGACAAGTAGGTTGTCACTCGAGTGTAGACTCCGGGATAGTTGCGAAGACCACAGCACTTCCCCCAACTCACCACTCCTACTTGGATCCAGGTGCCCCTCCAGTTACAGACCAGGGGGCCCCCAGAGTCGCCCTGTGGAGAGAATAGACAGATGATCAATAATCAGGGTCCCCGCAAGCAGGGGTGATGGACAGAGGCCATGGTCTGAGAAGGTCTCACCTGGCAGGAATCGTGGCCCTCGCTCCCTGCACACAGCATATCTTCCCGATAAACTTGTTGCCGTATTGCTGTCTACAGAACTCATCCGACCTAATTGGGACCTCCACCTCCTGCAGATGGCGGGCGGGGGCAACGGCTCTGTGGAAAGAAGTCATGTGGCCTTTGGTCCTGAGGGGGCAGACAGTCACAGGTCATGTGCTCTAAACCACGTGCGAGCCTCAGTGCCCCCAGAGGTACCCTTTGGGTTACCCAAGGCTCTGGTTCTCCAGGTTCATTCCGGGCTGACAGACTAATAGTGTCTAGGCTGACAGTGTGGGCACCAAGCTCAGAGGAGAAATGGAGGCATTGAATATTTTACCCCCAGATATTTTTATCTGGAAAACCCACAGCCTATTCTTTCCCCAAGAAGTGCAGATGCTGGTGTCAAATTTGACTTTGTCGGTTTAAGAGTGGATCCTTGAGCAAGTTGCTCACGTTCTCTTCTTCATTTTCCATCCCACCATCGAGACCACGTGGAGGATCAGAGATCCA
This sequence comes from Eonycteris spelaea, assembly GCA_003508835.1. Taxonomy (NCBI): domain Eukaryota; kingdom Metazoa; phylum Chordata; class Mammalia; order Chiroptera; family Pteropodidae; genus Eonycteris; species Eonycteris spelaea. The sequence goes on along the minus strand of PUFA01000187.1, from coordinate 5,021 downwards.
CAGAAGCAGGAAACCCACGGAAAGGGCCATGCAGGCTTGGTGCAGAGTAAGGGCAAAGGAAAGCTCGTGGCCTGGCTTCGCTCTTGGTGCTCGGTCTCTGCTCCTTAAGCAAATTCTCCTGAGCCACTCACCTCCCACATCCAAAGGAGACCCCAAGAGGAACCCCAGCTGATGCCTCATCTATAAAGCTTAGCCCACACCCCACTGCATCAGCCCTCAAACTCATCGTCCTGATCCTTACTTAAGGAATTGATGACCCCAGCCAGTCACCCAGCACTTCATGCCTGGAGGTACTGTGAATGACGCTGGTGGGAGGGCAACCCACTTGACCAGGTTAGACGGTGTCACGGGAGCCACCAGTTTGAGAAGTGCCACGTCTGCTCCACCTGCGCTCCTGTGAATGGTTGTACTTGGGGTGGCGGATGACATTAGCCACCTTCACACGGCCATTGTCCGAGGGTCGCACTCCTCCTACTTGGACCTTAAAGTTAAATGGCACTGGTGTCTCCTGGGGATAGAAGACAGAAGCGTCTCAGAGGCCATGGCAGAGGAACAAGAAGTAAGCCAGCTTTTCTTCAGAGGGCAAGGTAACTGCAGGCGGCTGAATCCTGCAGGGAGTCTAGAGCTACCCATTCCAGGAACTGCCCACAGCACATAGCACATACCTCCCAACACTCTTCACCTCCCACTCCATGCCAGCAGGGTGGGGACTTACCCTGAAATGCAGTGGGCAGCAGTCAGCACCCACTGTGGGTGGATGAGGGAGCCTCCACAAATGAACTCCCACCGGTCACCTATTCGTTTTTCCCACAGGCCCACCTGCCATGGCCACTTCCCAGCTGGGGCATCATGCCCCCCGATGATGTCAACAAGCTCAGTCCCTGGGTCAAGATCTAGAGAAGCAGAGGAAGAGCCATCAGGGACCCAGGCACCTCTTCAGAGCTCAGCATGGCCCTCATGCTCAGTCCTTCCCCAGGGCCACCCTCATCTAGGGGTCAGTGCTGGCCTCGGAGAGATCAGGGTCAGGTTTTGGACACAGGACAGGCTTGGAGGTCAGGACTCACCTGAGGTCACAGGAATGGAACCCCCGGGCAGGGAAGAAGGAGAAAACACCCACAGCATCTGCAGGGGATGGGGATAGGAGAGGGCCAGGGTGAGGAGAGCTGCGGCAAGGACCCCGGGAACTAGGAATAGCGGGTGGGGGTCTGAACAGCATCCTCACCATGCCAGGTCCCTCTGCCCTCTGCTCCTGGACGTCTCTGAGCCCCTTTATCCTCCCAGCCCAGAAACTAGGCAAGGGGGAAGCCAGCCCTCCTCTGGGGTGCGGCATGGGAGGAGGCGGGGCTTATTCCTTCAGTAGGACCAATGCTGACCAGCAAGTTATCTGTCAAAGAAGAAATATCCAGTGTCTTCTCTGAGCCCAGCAGAGAACCCGGTGCTGGAGGCAGATCCGTAGTGAGATCGACAGTATGCATGTGGAAAATTAAAAAAAATAATAAGATGCTCTGAAACAAAGCAGAGAAAGGGCGTCCATGAAAGGAACGGGGGCAGGAGGCTTGCACCTGAGCCAAGAGCTGGGCGACAGGAAAGCACCAGGCCCCACATTTCCAACGTTCCTCTTCTACTTTGGAGGCACACATTGTGCTTGGAGAAAGCCCGGCTCACTGGACCTGGAGTCAGAGTTTACCAGCAACAGCAGAAGTTGGAAGAGGCAGGACGGATCGTTTCCTGGAGCCTTTGGAGGGAGTGGGGACCTGCTGACACCTTGATGTTAGACTTCTGACCCCCAGCACTGTGAGAACATAAATTTCTGTTGCTTGAAGCCCCCATCTGTGGGGAAGCCTCCGGCTGCCCCAGGAGACCCATGTACATTTGCTCAACTGTCATGATAAATTGTGCGCATGATCAAACATTGTCAAAATGCAAAGCAAAGGATGAGAGGGGTGCCAGAGTAAGACTAGTTTCCATCACCTGTCCTCACACCCCAGGGGTGGCTTCTGCGCATGCCTCAAGCCCGAGTTCCATTCCCCACAGCGCTGGATTCAAGCTCCCCTGTCACTCCTCCTGCTTTCTGGATGGAGCCCTGTCCCCAGACTCTAGCCCCAGGCAGAGGCCACCCAGCCAGAGACAGACTCTTCCGTCCTGTGATATTCTGGGCATCATTGTCCACCCAGTGTGGGATAGGGCCAGACGACGGTTTGAGAGGAGAAGCAAGGGGAGCAGGAGGGGTCCACATGCTCCTGGACCACCACCCTATCCCCAGGGAACCAGGCAAGGAGGCTGTTGAGAGGTGCGAACTCAGACGAACCCAGATCTCTAGAAATCCGCCATTCCCTCTCTGGGGCAGAGTCCTCTCATCCTTGCTAAGATCCTGGTTACTCTGGGGGCACTCAGAATCCCCAGGAGACACTCGTGTCTCTATACGAAACAACCAAGATCCAACATAGCCAGGGAACCCGTTCAGGAAGAGGAGAGTGAGCATCCAGAAGGGGAGGGGCTGGGCTCACTGATCCAGTAAGTCCTGCAGGCCCAAGGGCAAGACCTCTGGGTGGGAGCGGGGGCTTCATTCCCTTCCTCCTCGTCGCTAGTCTGGACAGTGGATGTGAGTTCAAGGCTTGTTCATAGGGCCCTGCACACAGGAGACGAGTCACAGAGGTGTCAGTGAGAAGCCACAGGCCCAACTGACGCTAGACCCAGACTTCCTGTGCCCCAGCCCCAGGCCAAGAGATAATCAGCTGGGCAGACCTGGAGATAGATGGGGCTGATGACAGACATTGGTTCTAGAAGTCCCTGGTGACAGAGACAGCGTTTGAACATGATGAGCACATCTACCAAAAACAGAAACAAGAGGTTTGAGGGTCTTGGGGAAAAGTCTCATGGGCATTTGGCAGGTAATATGATTTTCTTCTCAGAAAAGCCAAAGGCTCAACTGAATGTTTTAAGATTCAGTTTCCCACGGTGTCTAGATGTCTTAAAGATGAATAAGGAGAGGAAGAAGAAGAAACTCGTTTTTAATAAATGATGATTAATGAGATGCCATAATGGCAGAGACTCATTTCACAGCAGCATCCATACATTGCTATGGATAGTAGCTAAGAGCAACCTCCACAAGGAATGTTCCAGAGTTTGTGACAGTCTCAACACTCTCCTGAGAAGGAAAATAGCAAGAAATAAAATGGCATTCGATGTTGCTGAATAAGAGACATCACCACACATCAACGCTTCCAAAACCCCAATGGATCATGAACTGCAGGCAAATCTGATCATTTTAATTAATACTCACAGTGATCCCCTAGTTTGGAGGAAAACACAGGTGAGGCGGTCCCAGGAAGCCCAGAGCAGAGTGTGGGGCGAGCGAAGCAGCTGGTATCGTAACGTCAAAACAGGAAACCGGTGGCCTTCAGGTGAAGCAGGGTGGGATGAATAGTTGGGCCTAGTGCCCATCTTCCTAAACCCCAGCCACAGGGGACGGCAAAGCAGAGGACAAATAAATGGCATCGACTCAGAGCAAAGAAAGTAGAAAGCATCAGTGATAGACCATGGAGAACCAGATGGAGGAGATGAAGAAGTAAGGGATGGGGAGGAGAGCAACTCACTCTTCGGGTACTGGGTGGAACACTGCCTTCCTGTCTGCAGCCATGCCACCCTGAACAAGCCCAACCTCGTCTGATCTCGGGAGATGCGCAGGGTCGGGGCTGGTTATTACTTGGATGGGAGCCCACCTAGGAAGACCTGGTGCTGGAGGTGTAAAAAAAATTTTGTTTTAATTTCATTTCAAAATTTAAAAAATAAAAAATAACTACCTTACTCTGCTAGGAGGACATATGGAGATGGGGCCACTTTATCCCTGAATGACTCAGGCACCTCAGATCTTGGCAGGCACTGAAAAGGCGGAACCCAAGTAAAAACAATCGGAAAAAAGTTATCAAGGCTATTCAATTAATGTGGAGAGCATTCGAAATATGAGGAATTTTTCAGGGAGATAGGAGAAGATGCTGCATTTATGAAACAAAAATTACAGGTTTTTTTAAAATATCAAATAGATAGCCAAGTGCCCTTGGAAATTAAATCCTCAGACGAAGCTTGGAAAATCAATCAAAGACCAGGTTGACCTGATCGAAGCCATCACCGGGCCTCGGGTTAGCAGGATGATGTCGGCACCCCCCACAGCAGAAAGGCTCTGGTTGAATTTTGGGTGTGGATGATGTGGACCACCTGACATGAACCCAGTATTTGGGTGGTGACGTCCTACCAGGAAAGGATTAAACAGATAATATGCTTTTGGAATGGATGAGTCTACAAAGAATAAAACAGAATAATGGGTATGTTGGAGTAAAGTTTGCTTCTCCCTAAATCTTGGGACATGAGCTGAGAACCTGCCAGATGTCATTCCCACCCTTGCTGGGGTCTGGACCCCAGGCCTGGATCCCCCGTGGACCACATTGGCCCCCGTGGACGACATTGGCCTTTAGAGTGCTCTGCAGGGAGTCCACTTGGGTTAAACTTCACGTGGGCCCAAGGCTGGAGGCTCAAAGGGGACATGTGGCCAGGGATGCCGAGCCACATGGGGCTCCCAAGGCTCACCCAGGCCCAGAAAGACCTTACCATTGGGGGTCTGGTTGGAGACCCCAATCCTGACTTTCGTTGCTTTTCTTTATACTTTTATCTGCACACATCCCTAAACTGTGTGGTTTGTTTCTGGAATCACGCAGGGCATGTTCCTTCTTGATTGTGCCTTTGGATTCATTCAATATTGGTGAGATCCATCATGCTTCTTGTTGCTCTGTAGTCATCGATCCTTTACATCCTCCAACATTGATGCTGGGGGACCCTGCATGTGTCTCCAAGAATGACCATGAATGGCCAGCATAGCCTTAGATGCGATGCTGCCTGTTTCCTGGGGGACCCAGCAAGAGCTTTTCCACCCACAAGTAGATCGTGGGGGACGTTTCCCAGGCAGCTGATCCAATTTCACTCCCTCTAGCGGAGTGAATCCCCACCAAGCCAGCCACACCTGAATT
>PUFA01000186.1:1200000-1665000 GCA_003508835.1 Eonycteris spelaea | reverse complement strand
GGAGACCTCACTGAGCAGAGACCTGAGTGAGACAGCCAGGTGAGCATTCCAGGCCGGTGCACAGCAGGTGCAAAGGCCCCAAGGTGGGGATGAGCTTGCAGTGTTCGAGGGACAGAAAGGAGGCCCACAGGGCAGAGGAGAGCTGATGGTGTCTGTAACCGTCAGAGACAGGTCCCTGTGTGGCCCTCACCACGCCCCACCACGCGAAGCCTTGCCTTGGAACTCTTCCCCGACCCCCACGGAGAGTCCGGCTCCTCCCTGCTGCCTAGCTTCACAGTCTCCTTCCCCTCTTCCTCAGACTCGGTCCCGAGAACTGTTCACTTCCCTGACACTTAAAGGCATTACTGCATGTCCAATAAGCAACCCCAGAAGCAGACTCTGTAATAGAATTTGGATCAGGTAGTTTATTTAAGAGGTGGTCCCAGGAAATACGCTAACCATCTACCTTTCTGTCCTTCCACTCATCCATCATCCATCTATCCATGCATCCCTCTGTCCATCATCCATCTATGTATCATTCATCCACCCATGCACGCATCCATTCATCCATTGACCCACCCATATGTACACACATACATCACACACACACACACACGCACGCACACACGCACCTTTTATTCTCACCTCTCTATTCCCAGCTGGACTCTGAGGACTCAGGTGATTGATGTGACCCTGACCCTGAGAAGCCCTCCTCTTTTAACAGCCGTCACCAATGTCACTGCTGGGTCCCCTTTTCACTCAGTGCTGTGATTCCGTCCTCATAGGCCTCTGTCTTGGTTCTAAGACGCATGGGGCCAAGGGCGAACGCTTGAACTTGATTCCCTTCCTGGTTTCTCAGGCTCCGATTACCTAAGCCCAAGGCAACCTTATGCCCATAAAACATTAAAATGTCCCAGAAATTCCAACATAGTGGGGTCCAAACTCTGCTTCACCCAGCCTGCCCCTTCCACCCTATAAGCCCCCAGAACCCTTCTGCCAGACCACTCACTCCAGTTTTTGACTAAAGCCCTATGGCTACTGAGGCCGGACCCTGGGCTTCAGATTCCCAGTGGTGGCCAGAGGTGACCCCGTGTGCACTGACCTCTCCCGGAAGTACTTGATGGCCTCAGGGTCTATGAAGGTCGGCTCCTCCCGGTAGCCCTGCTCAAAGACCTTGCGCTTGTGCCGGAATTCAATCACCGTCTTGGTGTAGGAGTTGAGCGTGGTGACAGAGGCTGCCATGCAGCAGGTAAAGGAGCCCCACGCCAGGCTGCCAAGAGACGAGGAGAGAGGTGCCAGTGAGGCTGGGCAGGGGACAGGAAACCCCACCGGCCAGACATCCATTCTCCCTGCACCGCCGCCTCGTCTGGGCCAGACCTGAGCCGGTGCTGGGTGCCCTAGAGAAGAAAAAGACTTGGTCCCCGCCCCACTCACAGGTCTGCTGTGGGAGACAGCATTTTCTGTACATTGTGATGCAAATGTGACAGAGCTCTTTAGAGGGAGGGAAAAAGAGAGCTCTTTTCCATCCAAGGGGGGCTGACAACAGGGAAGGTCACTGGAATACAACTGTACCTGCACTGGGTCTTGGGGATGAGCATGGCTTTGCCAGGGAAAAAGCATTCCAGGAGGCGGGAAGAGTGTGTGCGAAGGCATGGAGGCATGAGGCGTGGGGAGCATCCCGCGTACTGTAGGAGGTTGGGGATGCTGGAGTGAGGGAGTGTGAGGAGATTAGTTGGAGTTGATAACAGAGAAGTAGATGGGAGCCAGACCCCCCAAAAGCTGGTTTTCCAAGAGATGTGAATTACTTCTGTTCACATGTGACCTTGGGGGAGATGCTTAACCTCTCCACTTGTAGTCCTCATATCCCTTTCCAGGACGTAATAACAGCACCACCTCACGGGTTGTCACAAGAATTAAAGATGATGGGTTAAAAGCACGTTCGAACAGAGCCTGGCACACAGCAGGCATTCAGGAAAGGTTGCTATCATTATGATCCTCGCCATCGACATTCCTACTGGTTTCCAAGCTCGCCCTCTGAGAAGCGAAGGTATTAAGCTCTCTGCCCCACGTTTCCTCCATGCTCAGCTGGGGACGCTCGTCTGTGCTCACCTGATGTGTATGCTGAGTGAGCCAGAGCTGGAGACCTTGCCAGCCAGCACTCAAGGCCATATCTGTACAGACGGGAAGGGTGCTGTGGGGCTAGGAGCCTCAGCTGGCCAGGCTGCTGGTCTTCTCTGACCCAGTGCCCATTCTAGAAATGGCCTCCCGCCCGACTCCTCTGACCAGGCTGTGCAGTAATATTCATAACCAGCAGCGGTGACACATCTTGCTCTCATTACACCTGGTCTGGTTTCTGAGTCCTGTTCCCCAGGCTCTGCCTTGAGGACTGGTTTCCTCCAAATCAGGGCCGTCAGGCTTGTTATTGCCAATGCTGCACTGTCTCCCATCCTCCGGCCCCTTTCTGCCAGCCACGAATCGGGTCCCTCCACATCACTGGCCCTGCTTTCCTCCGTCAGTGCAGCCCACCTCCCGTGCCCACTGTTCTTCTCGTTGTTAGCCTCAGAGCACCCAGAAGGAAAGCACGGGGAAATCAGCGGATTCAGCCTTCCTCCCAGGGACCTGCAATCGCCATCTATCCCTTATTGCCAAACCCATGAGACCTTCCAGAAGTTCTGAGTATCTATAATAGACAGCTGTGGAGTGTCGGCCTGGCCCCTCTAAGAATTGCCCTGTCCACCAAAGGGTCCAGAAGGCGACCCCCCCACACTCATTGATGCCTGGATGAGGACTAAACATCTGAGCAAGGCTGAGTTAATCAGATACTATCTCCTCTGAGCAATGTTGTTCAAGATTTTAGGTCAAGCTGGGATGTCTGTTTGAACTAGAGTGATGGATTTCAGGAGCTGAGGGTAGAGAATGAAGAAGCAGGCTTTTTCTGGGATCTTATGAGTATACATATGTTGGTTTTGCCTAACCAACAACCACTCTGGTAAGGGACCACTCCTACCCTCCTCTAGGGTCATGTGGTTTGTGTGGGACCAGCCTCACCCCCGTGTGTAGGGGTGAGCACTTGACCTAGGCCTGGCCAAAGAGAATGTCACTTCCCCCTGGCCACGGTAATTGGTTCAGGATGGGCACATAACAGGCTAATGAGAGTTTGCTGAAGCTATTAGGAAACTGAGCTCACCTTTTGTCTGGGGTGGGATTTGAGCCAGGGACTGCTGGGGACTGTCTTGTCACCACACAACCTGAGAATGAAGTTGATCCAAAAGAAAGGAAATCCACAGAAAGGAACTGGTTCTCTGAGCTGAAGCCACTATCCCTGCACTTTGCATTATGGGAGCCCAAATTCCTTTTTTTTGGATTTTTCTTTCCTTAAGCCAGTTTGAATTGGGTTTCAGTCATGAGCAACCAAAGTTCTTATGTAATTACTTTCTATGAATTCTCTCTTTTCCATAAGTTCGTTTTAAAGTGAATTTCTGGTCTTTACAGCCAGAGATCTTATCTATGACCAGGTCCGATCCCAACTCTGATGCCCCAACCAGAGGATAAGCATCTCTCTCTATCACACTTCTCTGTTTAATTTCATCGCATCCCTCATCACGCTCTGTCAGTCTCTTGTAACTTTTCTCCTATTATTTATTATTCTTTGTTTTTAAATTAAACATTTTGTTTCGAGGTAATTATAGATTCACATGCAATTGTAAGAAATAATACAGAGGGACCATGGACCCTTTACCCAGTTTCTCCCGACGGTAACATCTTGCATACAGTACAACCAGGATACTGACATTGGTACAGTCAAGACACAGAACATTTTCATCCATCACCACAATGACCTCTCTCTCCTGTTATTTTATACCCACATCCACTTCCCTCCCAACCCCTGGCAACCACTACTCAGTACTTCATTTCTATAATTTTGTCATTTCAAGAATGTTATATAAATGGAATCACGCAGCACATCGGTTTGGGCATTTCACTCAGAAAAAATAAAATACCTGGAGAGCCAACCAAGTCGTGTGCATGAGCAGTGTGTTTCTTTATATTGTTGGGTAGAGTTCCCACCAGCAATGTATGAGTTTCTTCACATCCTCACCGCGTGGGTGTTGTCATTATTTTTTAATTTTAGCTATTCTGAGAGACTTGTGATGATATCTCATTGTGGCTTTCATTGGCATGTCCCTAATGGCTAACGGTGTTAACATCTTTTCATTTTCTTGTTTGTCATCTGTGCATCCTCTTGCAAAGTGTCTGTCATGGTTTTTGACCACTGTCTTATTGAATTGTTTTGCTGTTGTTCTTTATTGTTAAGTTTGAGTGTTTTTACATATCCTAGAGACTAGTCTTTTGTCAAATATGTACTTTACAAATATTTTCTTCCAGTCTGTATCTTATCTTTTTAACCTCTTTAACAAGATCTTTCACAGAGCAAAAGTGTTTAATTTTGATTAAATCCAATTTATCATTTTCTTGATAGTTTTGATCCTTTTGATGTCAAGTTTAAGAACTCCTTGTGTAGGTCTGGATTTTCCTTATTTTCATAAAGAATTGTAATAAGTTTACATTTTATATTTAGGTCCATGATCTATTCTGAGTTAATTTTTATATAAGGTATGTAGTTTAGGTCAAGATTTTGGGGGAGGGGAGCTATGAATATCTAATAGCTCCAGCACCATTTGTTGAAAAGGATGTTTCAGCCGCCTCTGAATGGATTTGCACCTTTGTCAAAAATCAGTTGGGCATATTTGTACTGCTCTATTTCTGGGTTCTTTATTCTATTCCATTGATCTGTATGTCTATCCCTCCACCTACACCACACAGTCTGGTTACTGTAGCTACACAATAAGTTCTACAATTGGGTAGAGTGATTTCTCCAGCTTTATTGGTTTTCAGAATTCTTCAGCTATTCTAGTTCTTTCGCATTTCCTAGTAAGTTTCAGAACAATCTTGTCTGTACCTACAAAAAAGTTTCACTGAAATTTTAATAAGAACTGCATTAAATCTGCATACCAACCTGAGGAGAACTGATATCTTATCACAGCCATGGTATATTTCTCCATTTATTTAGATCTTTAATTTTTTTTTATTGACGTTTAATGGTTTTCAGCCTGCAAGTCCTGTAGATGTTTTGTTAGATTTGTAATGAAGTATCTTACTTTTTTTTCAGTGTAAATGGTATTGTATTTTTAGTTTTGCCCAACTGTTAATTGCTAACTTACAGAAGTATCATTGATTTTTGTATTTTTATCTTGTATTCTGAGACAGGACTGAATTTATTAGGTGTAGGAATTTTTCATGTAGATTTCTTGGATTTTTCTGGATGTGATCTGCAAAAAGGTATAGTTTATTTCTTCCTTTCCAGTCTGTATGTGACTTTTGTTTACTTTTCATGCCTTATTGCACTATCAAGAACTTCTTCTTAGGGAGAAAGCATTCAATCTTTCAGCATTAAGCATAATGTTAGCTGTAGGTGTTTAGGTAAATGTTCTTTATCAAGTTGAGGAAGTCTCCTTTTTCCTAGTTTCCTGAGTCTTTATTTAATGAGAATGAATATTGAATTTCATCAAATATTTTTTCATCGATTGATATGATCATATAATTTTCCCTTTATCCCCCCTAACTAATAATATGATTGCCTTAAATATTTCCTCTGCATTCATTTAAAACTAGTTCAGACCATGTTATCATTTGTGCTTCAATCATCAGGTTTGATCTAGAAAACTCAAGAGAAAAAGCGAAATTTTTCTTTCTTCCTTCTTAAAGTGCCAAGAGTCCTTAAAAATTTTTTTTTCCTCCTGTTTGAAAAACTTCCTTTAGCCGTTCTTTTAGGGCAAGTCTGCTGGCAACACATTTCCTTAGTTTTCCTTCATCTGATTTCCCCTTCCTCTTACTGGAGGATAGTTGTGTTAGGAATGGAATTCCGAATTGACAGTTCTTTTCGTTTAGGACTTGGAACATGTACGCCACTTCCTTCCACCCCTCCCCCCCATTGCTTCTGATACACAACCCACGGCCATTTAAACCGGTTTCCCCTACAGCTAAGGCATTGTTTCTCCCCTGTTGCTTTCAATATTTTTTTCTATGAATTTAGTTTTTGAAAGTTTGACTCCGACGTGTCATTGTGTGGATTCCTTTGAGTTAATCCTGTTTGGAGATTCAGTGGGTTTCTTCATAGCTTTATGTCTTTTACAAAATTTGAGAGGTTTTCATCCATTATTTCTTTTAGGCTTTTTCACCCCCACTCTCTTTCTCTTTTCCTTCTGGAACGCCCATGTTAGACCTTTTGTTATAATCCCAGAGGTCCTTGAGGTCCTTGTTCATTTCTTTAAAAGTCTATTTTCTCTCTGTTGTTCTGATTGTGTAATTTCTATTGTCCTATCTTCAAGTTCACTGATTCATTCCTCTGACACCTCTGTTCTGCCTCTGAGACCACCCACCAAGTCCTTTTTCATTTTAGTTATTGTATTTTTCAGTTCCAAAATTTCTACGTGTTTTTTCTTTCTATCTCTAGTTATCTCCCAAGACTTTCTATTTTTTCATTTGTTCCAAGGCTATTTGTAATTGCTTGTTGAAGGATTTATGAGACTCCTCTAGAATCTATCAGATAATTCTCATATCACTGTCATCTCAGTATTGGGATCTACTGATTGTCTTTTTTCATTCAAGTTAAGATCATCCTAGTTCTTTGTATAGTGAGTGATTTTTCAGTTGCATCCTTGACATTTTGGGTATCTTTTGAGGCTCTGAATCTTTTTTAAAACTACTGCTTTAGCTGGCTTCCTTTGACACCATGCCAACCAGGGATGGAGGGGCACCGCCTGTTACTGTGAAGTAGGAGTCCAGGTTTTCCCCTAGGCCACCATTGACATTCGAGGTGGAAAGATCTTTGGTTACTTTGGGCAGGGGTGGGAGTTCTAGCCCCTGGTGGGAGATACTACCCTGGCTGGAAGGGGCAGAAGTGCCTCATTGTTGCTCCCCTAGTTGCCTCCAGGGGCACCACAGGGAGGGAGAGGGCCTCACCACCACTGGAAAGTGGTGAAATCCCAACTCTCCACCACTCCCTGACACTCAGCAGGGAGGGGAAGGGGCTCTTCGTTACTGCCTGCTCAGGGCGGGGGTTCAAGCTCCCCATGTGATCTCCGCTGACACTCAGGGGTGGCTGGGACTTGTTACTGTCCAGCAGGGTGAGCCCCAGCTCCCTACTCTGACACCACTCCAGCAGGTGGCAGGTGACGCTGGGGCCGCACTACAGGGTGGTGCGGTAGAATGTAAGCTTAGCATGGCTGGGGGCGTCAAACCAGTTGCTTTGTTTGTTTCCCTGTGGTGTATGACTGTACAGGGCAGTTACTGCTAAAAGTTTCCTGTCTTGGTAGATTGGCCCTTTCTGGTCTTTTGGCTAGAAAAAGCAGCAGGCTTTTGGCGTGTTGTTTGGTTTGTCTGTACTTTTTCGTGTTTCTGAATTGTGGACTTCTTCGTCTTCAAATCCGGGATGTGAGAAATAAAGTTCTCACCAATGTGTTGCCTCTCGGTGGCTAGCCAGGCTGCTGTGCTCTCTCCACCTTTCAGAGCTTCTTCTGTTTGTTTTTCATGTTTAATGTCTGGGAATTTTAGTCTTCTAGCAGGAGGACGTGAAGAAGTCCGTCTGCGCTATCTTCCGAGAAGTGGTGTCCTTACTACTTGTTTTTCATTGTTTCCTCACACATACCAGAATGTTGGCTTCATGAAAACTGGAGCGTGTTTGTTCACGGCTCTATCCTTAGCACCTAGAACAATGCCTGGCACATAGTAGGTGCTCAATAAATATTTGTGGACTGACTAAACACAGATAAAATAAAAAGAGATTGAAGAAAGCAAATACGAAAACGTCGTTCTGGCTTTAGTGTGGGTGAGGGGTTCGGGGCTGCATCCATGAGTCTGCACCCTCCCTGCACCCCATACTCCCAGCTCCCCCTCCCCCATGCAGGGCACAGTGTGAAAACTTCAGGGCCAGAAGTGCTTGCAGCTTGCACTTCTGAGCGGTGCAGTGAGGTACGTGGGTGGTTGGCCTGGTTTTTGGCCGAGAGCAAAGTGGACACTGGAGAAGAAAGGGCAGGGTGATGGGGGGGGGAAAATGGCTGTCAATCACTCTATCCTCTGGGCGTTGCAGGGTGGGGCAGGGGGACACTGGGGGAGCAGCTTCAGACACACTGTGGATGCCACCTTGACGTCTACCCCAGGCCATGCTCAGTGGAGAGACTAACAGATTACCAAGGTGGCAGCCCTGGCTTACCTGCAGGCCAGCCAGGCACAGAGTCATTATGCGGGTGGGACACCAGTGTCCAGGCTGCCCTACATGCCCAAAGGCTGGTGGGACAAGGAGCTGGTGATGGCCCAGCTAGTCCATCCGTGGCCAGCCAGGCTCCCTTGGTCAGCCATATATCTCTTTCCCTGCCATGGTCTTAGAGAAAAGGAGGCCAGAGCCACCTGCCTCAGGGGAGATGAGAAAGAGCCAGCCTTTCCTGCTGACCACACACTGCTCCGTGGTGACACCAGCAAACATACCCTCAGTGGCTCTTTGGAACCAAGGCTCTTTTAAGGTCACAGCAGAAAACACTCCTTCTACCTCCCCACCCCCACCGAGGAATCAATCTGCTGAAAGGCCAGCTCAGCCCTGCAGAAAGAACAGGGCAGCCTGGGGTCCCCAGAGCGGGGAAGAGACTAGCCTGTTGTTTCCAAAAGGTCATAGAGACTGGAGAGTGGGGGAGAAGAAGGGAGGAGGGTAGCAGTGAAGTCACTGCGCCTCCACACAGATGGGACCCCAAAAGCAAACGGAGAGGCACCCCCCTCCTTAGACCTGGCCCAACTTGTTACTTGTTGTTGCGTGACCTGGGCCAAATTGCTTCGCTTCTCTGAGCTTTTAGGTCTTATGAGCTACAACTTCATGATGTTCTACTCCCCTCAACCTGCAGAGTGAATGCCCAGAAATGGGGGTTCACTGTGCGTGTTGCGGTTAGAGGGGCCCCTTTTCCATCCATCTCCATTTTGATCAAATGAAAAACAGAAGTACAAAGTGATTAGCTCCCACGTTCCTGCCATCACCACGGTAACTGACCCGTTGACTCCAAATAGAGGTTACGGACTCACATCCCTGCAGGGTCAGGTGGATGACTAAGGGAGGAAAGTGTGGGTAAGTAAAAGGCAATAGAGAGTGGTGGGGACTGGGGCGAACTGGAGAGCATGTGCCCCATCCAAAGGGGCCAGCCTCTCCCCAGCTGTGGCTGCCTGCCGCCAGGTGGCAATGAGACTTGGGCACGAACGTGCCTTCTAATGGTCAGGAGAAGCCAGAGACCTGGATTTGTTTGTAAAATGTTCACCTTTTTGATGTTAGAAACAAACATGAACTTTTAAATAACACTATAGTAGGCCAAGCAAACATCTACAGGTGGGGTTCAGCCCTGGGCTGCTTGCGATTTGCAGCCCGTGAGGCTCCTTGTGTGACTTGGGTCTTTGTCCTTTCTAAGGCTGTGTCCTCCTCCCTCCAGTGGGTGTGGTAACCCCTCCACGGGGGCCATTGGCAGAATTGTACAGCTCAGGGCTTGTAAAGTGTCTGCACCGTGCCTGGCACAAAGCAGGTGGCACCAACCTTAGTCTCGTGCCCTCACGTCCCCCGGAGGGCTTGCCTTGGCATCGTCACAGGAGGACCTGGAGAGAGCTAGGCACAGAGCTGAAAAAAGGATCAGGCAGGAAGGTTGCGGCCCCGTTCTCAGGGTGGGGATGGGGTCCCAAAACTTAGGTTGGGCCAGAGGAGGGGGCCGGGGAGTAAGGGGAGACTGCAGCCAGGGATGGATCCTAACAAACACTCGAGTCCTGCAAAGAAACAGGAGCCACAAGTCCAGGTATGGGGCGGAGACTGGGGAGAGCAGAGAGAAGGGGCTGCTTGTGTACACACCGGATGTCATCCTCTTGGACATTTGATTTGGGTCATGTGCCTCTCAACAAGTAAGAGTGGCATTACCAAGGCCCAATGTCATTATCATCATTTGTAATCACTCCTTATCGAGCACTTACTAGCACAAGCACTTTAAGAACTGGTCCCACATCTCCTTGCAATTTGCCCCATATTAAAAACCCGCATCGCTGTTACCCTACTCTAGAAATGAGGAAGCTGAGGCTTGGGGAAGCTGGCCTTGCACAGTCTCTGTGCTGAGTGCTCACAGATGTTATTTCAGGTGTTCTCATGGCAGACTCTAACTCCCCAAAGACGGTCCCATGAGCCACACTCCTGGGTTCGTGCTTCGTGCAGCCCCTTCTCCTCGAATCTGACCCCATCACTCGCTCTTGAGCAACAGAATGCAGCCGAAGTGACACTGTGTGACTGCTGAGGCAAGGTCATCGAGTCACCTTGCGGTTTCTGCCTGGATCTCTGGGGTCGCTTGCTTCCCTGCAGAGACCCAGCCACAGTGCTGAGGAGCTGCTCCTGCTGACAGCCCAGTGAGCCCCCAGCCCCACCATTGGGCTGCCAGTGCGTGAGGAGTCATCTGGGACTCCTAGTCCAGCTATGCCCCAGCCGACATCCAACTGGGGCGTCATGGAAGACCCCAAGCTAGGACCACCCAGCTAAGTGCCAACGACCCACTGAAACATAAGAGATCATCTTAAATTTTAATTTTACGCCACTAAACTTTGGGGTCATGTGTTATACAGCAACAGAAAATGGGAGCGCTACTCACAAGAGCTCTGTATGGTGGAAACTCAGACTATCCCCATTTTAGAGCTGAGGACACTGAGGCACAGAGAGAGCAAGTGACTTGGCCAAGGTCCACAGCGGGCGAGGGTCAGAGGCAGGATCTGCTACAGAGGCCGCCCCAGCCCCCACACACACAGAGTGGCTCAGCACTGCACATCAGGGTGAGGGCCACCCCACTGGGTTAGGTCGGACCTCTGACCTTCACCTTCCCGAGCAGGTGTCCCTCCCGGAAGCTGGCCCCCACCTCGCGAGCCCCCGCAGTCGGTTCTGCCCTGTTGGGCCGGGAGACAGCGGCTGGCGCTGTCTTGCCTTGGAGCTGGTCTCCTCTCCAGCGCCTGGGGCTCTGGGGCCAGAATTTTGACAAATGGCCTCGCACATATTAAACAAGGGAGATGACACTGCACAACCCTGGCAAGGCCCCAGATGAGAGGGATGAAAAATGGGACTGATCCTTTTTGCGGCCTCGGTGACAAGGAGAAATGGATCAGCCCTAATAGGGGCTGCACATTGGGCCCCAGCCTTAAATAAGTCAAATGGGAATTCACTGCCCCTTGGGAGACCTGCCCGAGGGAGCGGAGGAGCAGGGCGGGAGACTCGGCTGCCAGAAAAAAGTTCCCATGGCCGACACCAGCAGGCTCGGTTCTAGTGCCGAGTGCCAGGGTGGAGAGGCAGGGCCTTCGGGAAGAGAGGACCGTGGGAGAAGGGGGTTCAGAATCCTGGGCAAGCGCCCTAAACTTTCAGAGCTTCAGTTTCCACGTATGCAACACAGGTTATTATCTGTGTTACATTTCATATCAATAGGGGTAATATTATTAGGAGAGCTAGTGCTTACTGAACACTTACATGTGTCAAAGGGTGTGCTGAGCCCACATAAATTGTCTCGCTGTTACCCATTGTCTCATAAAGGCAGCTAAGATAGATCGAAAGCATGTCTCTGAAGCCAGACTTCCTGGGTCCAAATCCCAGCTTACCACTCACACAGGCTGGATTACCTTAGTCACGCTACTTCAATGCTCTGTGCCTCGGTTTACCCTCCACGAAGTGCCCACCTCATGACACCATTATGATAATGACACACCAGTGCTCAATACATGTAAGAGATCGTTGCACACATGGTCAACACTTAAAAATGCTCACTCCCTTCCTTTGTCTCCTTCTCTAACTCAGGGTGGTTACCTTCCAAGGTCAAGGTCTCAGGAAGGAACTACTGGTGCAGGAAAGGAGGGATGGGGAAAAGGGAGTCAGAGCCTTAACTGTCTTCCCAGCAATGGTTCTATGTAAAGGGAGTCGGTGACAGTGTCGATGGGTTAGAGTCCCTTTAAGACACATGGCTTTAAGGGGGCAGAGCCACGCAGAAAGGGGGAAGGGTCAGAAATGCAGCAAGAGTCCCCGCTGTTCTGCAGTGGGGTCTTTCTTAGTCATAGCTCTCCCTGCCCCATCCCGACTTCCTTTCCCCAAAGATGCTCTCTCACCACCAAGTCTTTACACCTGCTGTTCCCCTGCCCAGAATATTACCTTATTCCTCCTCTGCCAGTTTCCCTGACCAGATTCTTCCCTAAGGACCTCCCTGCCAGAAGCTGTGTCAGAGACCCCTTCTCTGTGCCCCACAGCTATATGTGACTATATCCTCCCTCGACATCATAGCACAGGTTCACGTGTCTCAATCACGTTACAATGCTGTCCTGGCCACTGTTGTAACTTCCCCCCGCCCCCAATGCCCAGGATAGTGTCTGGCCCTAGGTAAGTGCTCAGTGACTATGTGGAAAAATGGTCCCCAGCTAGCAGAACCAGACCTGCATTCCCTGTGTAGTGGACAATTGTGGTCATTGTCTTTCCAGCACACATTCCTTCTCCTAATAAGAGCCCACCCCACCGCCAGTTTTCCACTGGGAGACCTCCCCTCCCGCTCTCTCTGTCCTTCACCCTCTGGACCATGAGACTCAGACCAATTAGAGCAGTTCAGTTTCCCCAGGATCTAAATCATTGGTTGAGAGATGGTCACATGATTTAAGCTAAGCTGGTGAAAGTCATAACCAGGGTTTTGCCTGGGAATATTGGAAAGAAGTCCCATCTCTCTGCTGGTATCGCTACCTATGTAAGATGTAAGCCTGGAATTGGGCATGGTGACCATCTTTGCTACCACTTGGGGAGAAAATGCTTGTGAATGAAGCCAGCACAAAGGGAATGGAGACAGAAAAGTGGGAGAGAATGGCTGAGTTCCTGATTCACCTGATCGCCTGGATCCGGCTAAGCTCGAAGCAGATATGTTGGTAGCTCGCCCAGCATTTAGTCCACCCACTTACGATTTGAGAGCTTTTGACTCCTTCCTAGCTCCAGAGATGGGCCTGGTCAAACTGAGCCAATGAGCTCATGACATTCCCCTAGCCATGGAGATTTTTCAAGAGAGAGAAAATGACCTAAGTTGGGCTCATCAGAGGAAAGCTTGGGATTTGGGTCACCAGCGAGGTAAGAGAAGCCCGATCTCTTCTCCTGTGGGAAGGAAGGAGCACCGGCCTCAGGAGGCTCTTTCTCACCGCCAGGAGGGACGCCTGCCTGGACGATCGCAGAGGAAGAGGACTCAGCCCTGGTGACGTCAGCAGCTCCAGATCAAACGTACCCTGAAGCCCATACCGCAGATGCACTTTGCATCTTCAGGAGCCAGTGAGTTTCCATACCGCTTAGACCAGGTGGGCGGGTGTCTCTGTTATGACTCACGCCCTCTAGCTGACCCACCAGGACGTCTCAGTTACGTGAACTGCTACAAACATTTGTTTACTTAAGCTTGGGATTCTATCACCAGCAAACAAAAGAACCTTGACTGATTCTGTCTTTCTTTTGCACACCATGCTCTGAGGCATTGACCCCTGTTCCCTGTGTCCAGGGCCCCTCACTGGGGTCCTTCTAACAAGCCACCAGACCACCCAGAACCTTCCATGGCTCGCTTGTCTTCAGGTCTCGACAGCTTCAGCCTCCACCTTCCACAGTAGCCTCTAAGACACGGTTTGGCAAATTCCCCTGGAAAGGGTCGCGTAGTCAATATTTTAGGCTTTGTGAGCCATTCAGTCTCTGTTGCAAATGCTCAGGTCTGCATGAAATATGTAAATAATGTAAATAATGTAAATAATGATGAGCGTGGCTGTGTCCCAATAAAACTTTGTGGACTTTTAAATTTGAATTTCACATACTTTTCACATTTCGCAAAATATTATTCTCTTTTTGACTTATTTCCAAGCATTTAAAAATCTACAAACCATCCTTAGCTTGATGGCTGATTAAAACAAGCAGCGGGTAGGATTTGGTCCACTCGCCATAGTTTGCCCACCTGTCTCTAGGGTCTCAAAGAGCCTTTAAACTCTGAGCTGCCCCTGCCTTCGTCTGCCCCATCTGGGCTGAGCTGCTTGAAGCCCCAGCATGCCTCAGGGCTCTAGTGTCTGAAGAGCAAACACCACTTACCAGAAGGACCACCCGTAGTCCCAGGAATGAGGTCTCCAGTCTTCAGGGCCGAGGCTCACGGTGACCTGGAACACCTGTGTGTACATCATGTGGGCTACCATTCCCAGGAGGCCTGCGGGGGGAGCAGAGCAAGGCATCAGGAAGCAAGGTGGGGCTTTGTGCACCCCCACAGGCCTGTCAGTGCTAGGAGAGAACATGGACCCTCCTGGGGAGGACGGTTGGCAGGACCAGAGCACAGAAGCCTAGAGAGTGGCCATTTCCTAAGCCAGCAAAGGAGCTTGAGTTTGAGGCAGAGAGGAAAGGGCAGCCCTGTAGAAATTTAAGCAAAGGAGACAGATCTGTGTATGGATGGGCAGTCTTTTTCTGTTAAGAACCAGATAGGTAAAAATTTTAAACTCGGTGGGCCGCTGGGTCCTGTTGCAACTATTCAACTCTATGTTGTAGAGCAAAGGAGCCATGGACAACACATACATGGATGAGCATGTGTGTGTTCCAATAAAACTTCATCTACAAAAGCAGGCTCGGCCCAGACTTAGCCAGGGAGCTGTAGTTTGCTGATACCTGTGTTAGAAGGTCGTTTAGGAGAAGCAGCCTAGAGAGTGTTTTTCAAACTATAGGTCTTAACTCACTAGACTCGTGGGTGAGGAAATCAATTTTGTGGATTGCAACTAGCACTACAAAAAAAGAGAGAGAGAGAGAAGAGGAAAAGAAGAAGAAGAAGAAGAAGAAGAAGAAGAAGAAGAAGAAGAAGAAGAAGAAGAAGAAGAGGAAGAGGAAGAGGAAGAGGAAGAGGAAGAGGAAGAGGAAAGAGGAAGAGGAAGAGAGAAGGAGGAGGAGGAGGGAGGAGGAAGAGAAAAGAAATGGAATGGAATAGAAATATCTACAACCATCAAATGTAGCAGGAGTAATTATTGGTGTGTGTGAGTGTGTGAGTGTGTGTGTGTGAGTGTGTGTGTGTATGCGTCTGTGTGTATGAGTGTGAGTGTTGTGTGTGTGTGTGTGTGTGTGTGTGTGTGTGTAGCGGCTGTAATATGAAATGTTTTCCTGTGGCTCGTGGTAAAAAATCTCTGAGCTCACTGGCTGGGAGAATTCGATTCCAAGGGATCGGAGTGGGGATCCTTTGCCATTATGCTTCACTGGTGCAGCCTTAGCGAGACTCTTCACTCCTCCCAGCTTCAACTTTCTCAACCCCAACATAAGGATTTTGATAGCTAAGGAGAAACAAGGCAGTGTCTGCTGCCTACAGGACATGCAATCGTCACAGCTAACAGGGTTATTATAAACCCGGGGACCGTTTTCTGTGTGTACTGTGGCATCTGGAGCCCTCATGGGTACCACAGTGTGTGGCTAACTGGCATAGACCTGACTTTAAGATGGAGTGATACAGCATCAATGAGGAGGGGAGGGGTAGTTGACAAGACGAAGAAAGAAAACCAATGATTCCTGTGCACCTACTGTGTGTCAAGCACTCTGTCAGTCTCCTTCACCTCCATTATTATCTCTTTTAATCTTCTTAACAACCCTCCGCCCCCTGATGATTGAACTGACTTCAGAGGCTCCAGCACACCTGTGTCTCCTTCCAGTCACTTAACCCTAGGCCTGATGGAGACAGAAGACTCAGAAGTAGTTGTCTGTGTCTGCGCACTGGGGTCAGCCTCTCATGGACACTTCCCACTGCTCTATGACCTCAGAGGAGGGCTATTTTCCTGGTTGGCAGCGGGGGGGGGGGGGGCAGGGATTTGAGTCAGGAAATCGAGGGAGATGGTGACCACAACAGGTACTGAGTCCCCCTCAGGGGCTCCCTAAAGGCTCGGCCTTCCCCAGGATATCTTTGCCAGACCTGAGGACAGCCTAGACCCCATCCATAGTCGTGCCCAGCAGGTGTGCCGGAAGCCTCTCTGGTCCCCTCTGCCTTGACTCTGTTGAAAGGAGGAGACGAGGGGACGAGCCACATGGATATCTTATTTTTATTTACTTGACCCAATTTTTGGTGACCTTTCCAAGAGGTATATAACAAATATACCTTATTCTTTGGAAGTGCTGCATAGGATTCCTTGATAATGATGTACCATGTTTTATTTATTCCATCAATTGATGGGATTGAAGTTACTTCCAGTGTTTTGCTCTATAAGCATGCTGTAATGAACACCTTTCTAACGGTCTCTTGCAAGTCCTCACCGACACTTGACAGCTGAAAGGACACGTCACCCTTCTCACTGCCCAGTGCTCAGTCCCCCCGGAACTGCCGCCCTACGCAGGAGCCCTGCCCCTCCGCGGAGCTCCGACTCCTTCCTCAGCCCCCGCCGGTCCCTTCCTGAGGGCTGGACCTTGCTCTTCAAACCTCAGCTATTGCAGCTTCGTCCTCACTATGCCAGTCCAGATGCTCTCTGAGTTATATGACGTCTCAGTGCCTTGGTTTTCTCATCTATAAAATGG
Source organism: Eonycteris spelaea (assembly GCA_003508835.1). NCBI lineage: Eukaryota > Metazoa > Chordata > Mammalia > Chiroptera > Pteropodidae > Eonycteris > Eonycteris spelaea. Next base: position 1,648,403 of record PUFA01000186.1, on the reverse strand, counting down.
GGATAGTGGTAGACATGGGCAATTCCAATGAGCATCCGCTAAAGAAGGAACACATTCATGAGGATGACCACTTCTTAAATCAGGACAGCGGGGGCAGAACAGTATTTTAATACAAACACTCTAAGCTAGACCCAAAAACTGTTGGCAGAATAGTTAATTTTCCAAATTGTTGGTTTAAAAGCATTGATTTCTCAATTGACTTGCCTTTATTCCCAAATCTGAAAGGCCATACTTTAAGAAAATTCAATAAATGAAAATTGCAACTCACTCAAAGATTCTTGCATTGCATTTTAAAGATTCTGCTTCAAAAATCTGACCCTCGTGCATGTTTCTAGAAGGATGTTTGCTCTGTAAAGGGAGGTCCACCAACTGGTAGCATCTGTCATATGAATCCTCAGCAGAAGGAATTGTTTCCAACTCATCTAAATTAAAAAGTGACTTTCTGACAAGTTACTGCACCTCCTAAATTAGCAGTGACTAAATCAATGAGGCTTTCCTGGCGGGACCCATACCAGGAAAGTCACAACTGTAAATCTCTTGTGGTTGTGGTTTCTCTCCACCCGCGACACCATACATGGAATTTTCAGCCCGCGGGGTGAGGCAGGCACGGCTCCTCCCATCCCTGGGGGACCGAGAGAGCATCAGGGGTGGGGGATGCTGGCCAGGGCTCAGAGCTGCCCTGTGGTGCCAATAGAACAGGAGCAGAAAGAGCTGCAGCGACCCCCAGCCCTGTCCTCACTGACCAGACTGAGGAAGCCGAATTCTGTTAAGTCCAGAGGGGCTAGTGTGGGGCCAGAATTAAGATGCAATGTCAATAGGGTCAAAAGGTGAGCCCGCAGTAAAGCAGGGGTGAGGCAAAGGCAGAGAGAGGGTCCAGCAAAGTACTGGAGAGTGCCTGGGAACGCTTCAGACTGGGCGCTCAGGTGACAGGAGTGAGCTGTGCCTCCTGGTCTAGAGGACTTGCGGAAGTGGCAACCCATGATTCCTCTCTGGGGGAGCAAGTGGCTGGTTTCTGGCCCAGGTGACCTCTTCTCAGGAAACACTCCAGCCTAGAGATGCCACCTGGGCAGGAAACGCAGCAAACATGTCCTGCGGAATTCCAGGACTCCTCTTGCATCTGGCTCGCCTCTTTTTTTTGCGGAGTTGGAGGTAGTATGCTAATGGCATGCTCCATTTAATCGAGATAGGGAGGTGGCTAAGTAATTAATTTCTAATAGCGTTTATTTTTAAACATGCTAAGTTATTAGAACACTCGGAGAGCACTCATGTCTAAACAAATATTCTTGTGTTATGTGGGCACAGTCTGGATTTGCCAACAACTCATGCACATCATGCCAGGGACATCAGACATGGAGGGCCTGGCTGGTCAGGACCTGGAGGAAGCTGAAGTTGAATCAGATGAGACGGGGCAGGACGGTAGCAAAGGGAAACCTGCAAGGCAGCCTGACATTCAGTTAGTCACTGCGCATATACTGAGCACCTGCGATGGGTCAGGCCTTCTTCTCGCTGTGGGGAATACAGCTGGGAACAAATGGCCTGGCCTCTCAGTGTTCTCGGGAGGGGGAGCTGGGCAGAGGGAGAGCAGAGACAGACAAACTGGGGACTACTGTGTGGCAGCTCAGCCAGTGGGGGCAATCCGGAAGCCCATGGGAAACCTGGCCGGGCCTCTGGGTCGGGCTTCGGTGGGGAGGTCAGTTAAGGCTGCCAGAGGAGGTGACCTCCCAGCTGAGAGCTGATTGTCAGAGGGAGCAGGACGGCAGACCAGACCGGGAACCAGCTCCGGCAGAGCCCACAGGCAGAGCATTGTGGTGGGAAGAGCACGCAGGAGGGTCACACAAGACCTTGCAGGAAAGTTCTGAAGCCATCTTAGAGAGTTGGACTTTATCCTGAGGGCAATGGGTAGGGACCTAGGAACTGTAAGCAAGGGTGTGAAAGACCTCTGGCTGCTTTGCGGAGAAGGAGAAGGGACTAGGGGCAGGGTGGCTGGAAGGGGCAGAGCCAGCCCTCAGGGGGAGAGAGGACTGGGCCAGGCCAAGGGTGCCGAGATTGGGAGGTGGGTGGGGAGGTCCCAGAGGATCCACAGAGCATCCAGCACCGCTGAAGCGAACAAATTTACCAAATCTGTGGGCACTGGAGAGCCCTGACTAAGGGATGGGACGGAACTGGGGGGAGCTGGTGGGACTGACCCAATTAACATTGGCGCTGAAATCTCCCACAGAGAGGAAACATTGAGATCCTACAGGCTGGCATTATGACACCAATCAGCTGGGGGCAGATGGAAAAATAAATCCCTTACCTATGCACCTAAAATCCCCAGATGTTTGTAGGGCAGAGACCAAAGGCTGACTGTCCTTGTTCCCTCTGGCCCAGGGAGGACCCCAACACGGCCAGGTCCGTCTGCACTTGAAACCATCTCAAAAATCTGAGCTGACGCTGTGTTTAAAGCTTGCCCGGATCTATTTTTAAAGAACAGGCTATTTTTAGACATTCTCTAGAGATCCCGCAGCCTCTCTGGGTAGCATATTTCAGGGTTTAAAAAGTCCCTCCTTATATATAACCTACATCTTTCTAGCTCCAATGTAAGCTGATTTCTTGCTCTGTCCTCTGAGGACAAGGGGGATGAGCGGGCGGCATCTTCCTGAGAAGAACTTTTCGGGAGCTCAGCAGTTACTGAGCTGCTCCTCAACCTTGTCTTCCTGACGCCGAGCATCCTAATTACTCCTCCCTTTCCAAAGGTCTCGTTTTAGACCACGTGAGTCATCAGCATCACTCTTGTTTGGATTCAGCCCATTTTTCTATTTGCCTTTTGAAATGAAGTGGCCCAGATCAGAGGTGATATTTAATGGGAGACCTTCCTATTTCAAGTAATAGGTTAACTAAACCACTCCCTCCCCAGCCTTGTCTACCCTGGCGAACTGCACCCAGCCCTGAGGCAAAAAAAGGGCTCAGGGACCCCCCCCCAACACACACACACACACATGCTGTGGGGTCTAGAATGAGTTAGGAGGCCATGGCCCCAGTTCCTGGTGAGGCTTGAAATAGCCCAGAGCAATTTGGTGGTGGAATGATTTTTTTATATGAATAGGTGTATTTCCCTACCAGCATTCCCCGCCTCCTTCATTTGGGTAACTAGCTGTCATGGAAGGCTGTCATGGAAGGCTGAGGAAATGAGAGCCAAAGTCCCCAGGGACTTCAAAAGCCTACATGTGGGCGATGGATGAAAAGGTTTGGAAGAACACACCATCAAGCAGATCTCCCCCCCCCCTCTACCGGGAGGCCAGGTAGACCAATCGCTTATCTCGGGGTAGCAGGAGGAAGGGGAGGAAGAAGAGAGATGGTGGGTCTCAGGAAAGAACGAATCCAGCTACAGAGACACAAGCAGGAGACCCTCTCAGGGGCTCCCAGCCTCCACCTCAAGCCCCTTCCAGCACATCCCTGGAAGCACAGGTGAGTGAAGTCAGCGCCCACAATCGGAGTGGACATCGGACATCCTGGGAGTCAGGCCACCGGCTCACAGACACAGCCAGTATTGTCTGCTGTTCAGAAAAAGTGATGTCTACAGGGGCCTTGTCCCTGACTCCCATATGACTCTCCGCATGGACTGCCCCCATTTTGATAGCCTTGGATACTCAGAGGCCCCCCAAGATGGAGGGTGGGCCCTCTCACCTAGAGGATGATGGTGGGAGAAAGAGGAGGCATCCTGGCCTATGCTTGGGTAGGAATGAATAACTCAGGCTGGCGACCTCACACAGAGATCCAGGACAGCGGTGGAAGGCCTCCTGGACGGGTACACACTCCCCAACTCCCAGCCCTGCCCCTCGCTTCCCTGCCTTCTCCCCCATCTCCACCCCAGAAAGTCACATGCCATGGGCCCGAGGTCTCGACCTTCTGCCCAAGCCTTGGACTTGGTCTGCCTCTGTGGGGAACGGCCCCTGCCCTGGGCATGATCGGGGACTGTCTGCCACGTGGTGCCCTCTCAGCAGCTCCCAGTCAGCCCCACTCCCAGCCTCTAGGTCCTGCTGCCCCAGGGAGATCCGTACACTTCCTGAGAGCAAGGCCTGGGAGCAGCAGGAGCCATGAAGCAACAAGCAGAATGCAGGGCAGAGGAGACGGCAGTGTGAGCGGCTCTCACAAGCCTTGATGGCCTGCTCCACTTGCCCCACTTGCCCCACTAGATGCGATGGCCTGAGGGTGAGGGAGACCATACCATTTATTGCCCAAGCCAGGACATTCTTGAGAGTGGAAAAGGGCACGGTTAAAAACGATCCTGGGACAAGAGACGTGCGGGCACTCGATAATGATGGTAGAAAAGAAAGTATGAACGAGGGAATGAGCCTCAGTCTCTCCGGGGACCCCTTCTGCCCTCCACCAGGGACTTTGACACCCACTGTCTATTCGATGCGCACAGCGTCCTATTGGTGTGCCCATTTCACAGGTGAGGGAAAAGTGCGCCTGACAGACCATGCGGAATCCAGGAGCAGCGTCCATGTCTCTTTGCCCAACCTTCATTCATTCATTCCGCGTGTAACTACTGAGCATCTGCTACGAGCCAGGCACTGTGCTAAGGGCTGAAGAAACAGACCAAAGAGACCCACGTGGCCCTGCCTGCTGAGAGCTTACGTTCCGGTGGCAGAGACAGACACAAACAGAAAGGTCGGGCAGGAGATGGGAGGTCGGACAGGGGCCATAGGAACCCGTATCTGGAGTCCTCAGTCATGGCGTCCCTGGGGTGAGGCGTTTCTGCTGAGCCTGAAGGACGAGAACTGGTTGACCAGGTCAGAGCTGCCCACGTATGAGGCACGCCGCTCTGGGAGCTCAAGCGTATTTTAAACTAGGAGCTCTAAATCTCAGCACGGCCGACGTCTGCGGCCAGGTCGCCCTTGCCGGGGGGGCTGCCCCGTGCATCGCAGGATGTTTCGCAGCATCCCTGGCCTCTACCCATTAGATGCTGGGAACATTCACCTCCCCACAGCCCGAGTCGTGACAACCAAAAATATCTGCAGACATCACCAAATGTCCCTGGGCTGGGGCGGGGGGCTGAGAGGGCAAAATCGCTCCCCGCTGAGACCACAGTTTTAGATGCTACGTAAACATTTTTACAATGGTCATGTTCTTATTTTTACAGCTTCCTTCTATTTATTGCAATACGGCTTTTTCATTCCCAGTAGTGATCTGAAGAGTCCTTTCTGAATAAATGTAAGTTTCCAAAAAAGTGGGTGATTTAGAGAAAAATGCTAAATAAATAGCAGCGCATGGATGTGGCAGCAGCGGTGGAGGGAGAGAGCACATGACCGAAGTGTGAGAAGCGCTGAAGCGAGGAAGAGTGGGCTGCGGCAGGCCGGGGCCTGTGGGGCAGGCTCTAGAGGCGCCCAGCATGCGTGTGGGGCCCCTCGGGGGCATCGTCTTGGAGAGTGCGCCCTTCCCCTCTGAAGTTCAAGGCCAGCTTCTCTTGGGTCGGACACCGGAGGAAGGGATTGGCTTAACTTTGGGGGCCACGTGGCATGAAGATAAGGCTCTTTAAATACTACAGTCATACCTTGCTTTTTTGTGCTTCGCCGTCCTGTGCATTTTTACAAATGGAAGGTTGGTGGCAACCGGGCATCGGCAACTCTATCCGCGCCATGTTTCCAACGGCTCAGATGATGGTTAGCATTTCTCAGCAATAAAGTATTTTTTAATGAAGGTATGTACATTGTTTTTAAACCCGATGCTAGTGCACACTTCATAGTCTACACTCCACAGCACCATGTAAACATAATTTTGATTTGCACTGAGAAATCGAAAAATGCGTGTGACTCACTTTATTGCAAAATTCATTTCATTGTGGTGGTGTGGAGCCGAACCCATGATATCTCTGAGGTGTGCCTGCAGCAGCATGCCCTTTGAGGCAAGATGCTTACTTTAAGAAAGACATCAGGGGCTCTGCAATCAGCAGGGCAGGGTGGCCCACTAGTCAGCCCCATCTCCCTGTCCTAAGGCATGTGCTCCTAGGGGCCACCGGGCAGAGCCTGCCCTGTGGCTTTTTTCCCCTCTCTTTCTGCCTCTCTCTGTTTCTTTCTATTTCTGCCTTTGACTCACCCGGTCTGATAATCTGTCCTTCTGTCTCTGTCTCTGTCTCTGTCTCTCCCCCTCCCCCCCACCTCCAGGAATATCAAGTTACAGGCAGGAATATTCACTATATTCAGGTCTCAGGAAGTGGACTTCCCTGTCACGTTCCCTGCAAGGTCACTGTGAGGGACCTTGCCCCACACAGAGAAACCTGTGAGGGGTTTGGGGCTGTAGCTTCAGGCCCCCACCTCACCCCCTGCCTGCCAGCTCGCTCCTTCCGCCTCTGCACAGAACTGAGTCTTTCGTAAGCAGCCTTGAGAACATTTCTCCCAGAGCGACCCTTCCATCCCTCCCCTCGCATTAGCTGAAATGCAAATCCTACTCTTCTGGCCATTTAGGTTTTAAGTGCTCTGAGCTTCCACACTTCCCTGAAGCAACACTGTGATACCATCCAATTAGTCTCACTGCTCAGAAAGCTGCCTGCGCACCAGAAAAAGGAGATGAGCGGCTGCCTTGCTCCAAAACCTCGGAGAACGCCTCCGGACAGCTCTTCCTTTCCCTGGGCACTCTACAGTTTGTAAAGCACTCCACTATCCCACTCCTCACGTAATCCTTGCCTTGCCCGGGAAGGCTAGGTTTGGCTACACACTACCTGACAAATGAGCAAGCGAGGCTCAGAGAGGTAAAGCAATCCTCTCGGGGTAACGCAGCATGGAAGGAGTGTGTTTGACTCCAAGTCCCCATGTTTTACCATTCCATCACAGCCTCCTCCATTCATTCATTCATTCATTCATTCATTCAACAAATATTTCTTAAGCACTTACTATATGCCAGGCTCCCTTCGTGATTCAGGAAATAAAGGAGCGTATACTACAAATAGGTTCCCTGCCCTCACAGAGCTGATACGAAGGAAGGTAGAAAAGTGAACCCACGAATTTCAAATTCAGATTTTAATAAGTGCAATACAGGAAAAGAGGGGGATGAAGAAAAGGGTGATTGGGTAGTTAGTTTGGCTAAGGAAGTCAGCCTGGCCTCTCTGGGAGCGTAAAGTCTAAGCTGAGACTTGAAGTCCTGTCTGCAAGATGCTGAGAAGCAGCGGCAAGTGACGGGGCTCTAGGCAGGCCCCAGGGGCGGTCTGCTGCTGGGAAGCCCTTAGTCAGCCCGCCTGCCCAGCAAGGCTCTGCCATGCAGCCAGAGACACTCCAGGACACAGGCTCAGCTGCCTGGCTCCTGTCCCAGGCCTCCCAGGACTGGGGTCTGTGTGAGTCTCCCCTCCTTAGGGAGTGGCCCCGTACACCCCACCCACCCCTTAAACTGACAGAGACCTTCCTAACCAAACCACCAAGTTTCCCTCCCAGCTACTGATAGTGCCCTAGGGCCCCATCAGACTAGACCATCTCTCCCACCTCCGTCTGCCGGCTGGGCCTTTTCCAAAGCTCAACCAGCAGACCACTCACGTGCTGTGATGAGAGGCAAGACAATATGAACTCAGGAGTCAGACTGCGTGGGTCCAAATCCTGCCTCCAACACTTACTGACCGTGTGACCTGGGCAATTCTGTCACATGCTCTGTGCCTCACTTTTCCCACCTTGTTGTGAAAATGAGCTGTGAGTATGTAGAACAGTGCCTAGAACATAGTCACTGCTCTCCAAGTGTTGGGGCTGTGCTGGTCACTATCCATGCCCCTACCCCTCAAGACTCCTATTGCAGTGCTCTGTCTGCCAGGTCTGACATCCTTGGATGCTGACACATCCTGGACAGAGTCTGAGTCCTTCCCACTTCTCTGGACCACACTATGCAGCTCCTGCTGGTTCCCCAAATACCCTCAGCTCCACCCACTCCTTTCCCCTACCTGACCAAGGTTGTCTGAGTCCCAGGTCAACTTTATGATACAGTTACCGATATTTCTGCTTGGCCGTGACTTGTCCTTGCAAAGGGGATTCAGGAATGACACATGTGTCCTCGTGAGGAAGGATGGGGGAGAGCAAGTAACTGAGAAGGGAGGGAGCTTTGAGGGAACGCACGGTGGGATCCCCCAGGCACGCTTGGGAGAAGGAGGACGGTCTTGCGGGGTGACACATGGACTACATGGTGACTAACGCGAAGCTACCGTCATGGAGTACTTGGCTGAGCACACGGGGTGGGAATCCTACGTGCACTGTCTCATTGACTCTGCATGGGAACTTTATGAGGGAGGAGCCACTGGTAGGACCTCCTATTGTCTCTCTTTAATCAGTAATGAGACTGAGGCTCAGAAAGGCTAAGAACGTATGTGGAGGGCCAGGTGGGCGAGCTGCAGAGTGGCGCCCTTGATTATTTCTCTGCTGCCCCTTGAAAGCCCAGATTCTCCAGATACATGGTACCATTGCCGCCCCCCCCCCCTGCAACCTGAAACCTCAGGAGAAGAGGTGTGACTACACATGATGACAATGAAAAGAAAGATTTGGCTGGGGGAGGAGGAGAGATGAGAGGCGGCAGAGTTGGAGCCCCAGGAGAGTTGAGATTGGAAGTATCCGGCGAAACATGGGGCTCCGGGGAGGCACTGGGTGGTGATCCAGATCTTGCTTGTCTTGTCACTGGTTGACTCTTAGGGGTCTCTACCGCAGTGGGTCTCAGAAGCCCCAGGCCTCACCAGGCCTCGTAATGTCACATGGGCAGCGTGTGGCTCCACTTTGCCCAGGGTGGAGCAGGAGGCGACAGCAGCTTCTGCTTGCAGGCCATGCGTTCTCTGTGCTCTGTCCTTTGGCAGAGTCTGCCGGCCAGCCACCTTCCCAGAGATAAATGGTGGGCAAGGGCAAGCTCAACCAACTCATTGTCTCAAAATAGCCACCGGGGAGTTTCCCAGTCCTGGAAAGGCACACAGAAGGCATGGTTTGTGAGAAGGGTTCCTTTTTTTTTTTTGAGACTGAGAACTTCCATCAAGGGGAAGTGCCCTCCAAGGGGCCCTTAGGCTCCCCAGCCATCTGCAGCGCAGAGCAGCCGTCTGGAGCGAGGGGGCCGGACGGAGAGACAGGAGCCCAGGCAGACAACAGCCCTTCCGTGTGAAATGGCCAGGATGGGACTCCAGACCCAGCCAGGGAGGCTGGGAGTCAAGGGCACGGACGCCCCTCAGAGGCGGCCAGTGGAAGGGCCAGTTCCTTGGAGGAGAATTTGGCAATGGTTGTCAAAACTGATAATGCATCTTCCTGTTGACCCAGCAAGTCCACCTCTGAGAATTTACCCTCAGACCTGTCTGCACTTTGGGGCAAAGGTATATGGACAAGGATACTCATCACAGCAGAGGACTGAAAACACCCCCAAAATCTAGCAACGGGGGCTAATGAATTAGGTGATGGTGACCGAGATCTACGTCTCCATCCCTGGCCTTAACTCTTGCCCCTCTTCCCCTCTCACTTCTCTCCAGCCGCCCTGGCCTCCTTGTTGTCCCTCAAATACACCTGCCATGCTCCTGCATCCGCACCTGCTGCCTCTACCTGAGCTGTTCTTTCCTCAGATGTTACTCCACTTCTGGGGTAGGCAGCCCGAACAACCCCCCCCCAACCGCCTCGCGTCCTTCACGCCCTGTGGAGACCCCTCCCCTTCAGTGTGGGCTGCGCTTCCTGACTAACAGACTATAGCAGATGCGATGCGATGTCACTTCCGACGTTAGGTTTTAGAAAGCCCGTGGCTTCCGTTTGTGCTCTCTTTCCCTTTCTTGGATCATGCGTGTTGGAGGTAGCGAGCTGCCCTGTGGTGAGCGGCCCTGGGGAGAAGCCCACAGGGCATGGCAAGGAACCAAGAGAAGCTCTCAGTCCAGAGGCCTGTGAGGAAATGAAGCTGCCACACCGTGAAACGGACCTTGGAAGTGGGTCCTTCGGCCCCAGTCAAGTACTGAGGTGACTGAGCCCAAGCCAAGGGCTTGACAGTGACCTCATGAGAGACTTGGAGCCAGAGTTTCAAACGAAGCTATGCCCAGATCCCTGGCCACAGGAACTGTGAGATAAGACATATTTGTTGTTTTAAGCTGCTATGGTTTGGGGTAATCTTTTACACAGCAATGACTTAACTAATTCAACTTTTTTCAGATTTCTGCTCAAGTGTCCTTTTATCGTAATGGCTTTCCCTTATCGCTGTTTAAGAGATACCCCTCCCCATCTTTATAGCACTTATCATCACCTGATATGTCAATTGTATATTTATCTGTTAAATATCTCCCCCGACCAGCACACCAGCCCCTCGAGAGCAGAAACAATGTCTGTTTTGTTCGTTGCTGTCTATCCAGTGCCTAGTAACAGTGCCTGGCGTGTAGTAGTTGCTCAGTAAATATGGAAAAAGTTAATAATCAGCAAGTGAAATAGAATTAGGTAGATTAAAATATGCTGACCCAGAATGACCTCTAAGAAATATTAAGTGAAAAAAGCAAAGCACAGGAAAGTGGGTACAGCATGCTACCATATATTTTTAAATACTTAGAATAATTCTGGAAGGACAGACAGACACTGGTAACAGAGGTTCAGGAAGGTTTCACAAAGGAGATGTTATCTGGCCTGGGCTTGGGGGAAGGCAGGGGAAAAAAGAACAGTATTTTCGGCAGGAGGCAGAGCACACCGGTCTGCTTTGGAGACGGAGATGGCACCAGCCCCAGGCACTCTTCTGTGAGCTAGCCCAGCTCACCCACGCACGCTGGACTCCTGGTCACACTCAGCTCCAGCCCAACAGCCTCCTGGGACTCCCTGCTTCCTCCCTACCCCTACCCTGCTCTGTTCCGGGTCTGCCAGGCACCTGACCCTTGCCTTCCCGCTCCTGGGCTGGACATCAGAGTGTGTTTTCTTGAACTGGATTCAAGACAGAATCATCTGTAGGCCCCTTTGGCTTTATACCCTTCTGGTCACTCTGGGATGTGTCCCCTGCCCCAGTATCCCCTGGAATCCGATCCCCAGCTCTTTTGTCTTCTTAACCAGGAGCCCTACAGGCCTTCACAGTCCCTTGGGGATTTAGACGACTGCCACATGGTGAGGAGTGGAGGTGGAAGTGGCCACAGTGGATGAACATGAACAGCGAGGCTTAGCCATCTCTCTCATCCTCTGTCTCACTGTCTCTCTGTCTCAGGCCATAAATGTACTTTCATGGTCTCTCTTTCTTCCTCTCTAAGTCTCTCTATGCCTCTCCCTTGCTCTCTCCTCCTCTCTCTTTCTCTCTATCTCTGTCTCTTGGTATCTCTAAGATTCTCTGTCTCACACGCATACACATCTTTCCCTCTCTGTGTCTGGTCTTGTCTGTGCCTACACCCACACCCACCCCTTACATGAACTACATACATTGTCACCGTAATACCCAATCACTACTACCATGAAAATCCCCAAGCTGCTATGATATGACCGGTTCTGTTACAGTCATCATTCTGATAGCCAACCACATGCCAGGCACTGGGCTAAGCACTTTATAAATGTCACTCCTTAAATGCTTGGAACCTCTTATATAGTAGGTATGACAATTACGCTATTTTGGGTGAGGGGCAATAAGACTCAGGGGAAGAAAGAGAACCTGACCCAAGGCGCAGAACTGGTGGTGAGGCCAGGATTCACACGTAGGTAGTCTGCCCTGCAGCCCCACCCAATGTACTTTCTCTCCTTTACTTTTTTAGACCTACAATGGACCACTCATGAGCAAATCTCCAGCCTCCACCCCAAAATGAGCTCAGGCTGCTGAATACCTCCCCCCACACACAGACACCCCCTTGAGTTACTGTGAGGCTGGTTTCTGGTACATGCCTCTCCTCAACAAGCATTTATGGAGACCAACTCTGAGCCAGGTACTCGGACACAGGAATGACAAGACGGACTCAATCCTGCCCTAAAGCAACAGAGTGCCTGTACACTGGTGACAAGATGGGAACCCCTGGGGACCAAGGGTGGACCCGGCTCCCACCTAGATCAGCGGCGGGCAGAGCAGACTAGTGAGCCACGCGCCACGAACTGGCCCAGAAGTTTCGCAGAGCCTTCTTTTCTCCGGTGAACGGACAACTCCAGTCTCCCACCAAGCCCTTGCCCACCATGCGTTAAGAGACTCTAGAATGCATCCTTCTCCCTCCCCCACAACAGGCCTTTGGTCTTACTCTCCCTACTTAGTTCCCTATCCAACTCACTCCCTTGGGGCTGGATCCTACCCCTATACCCCTATATAGCCCCAGCTGGCTGGAGTTCTGGCCGCCAGGAAGAGGGTGGATGGTCCACGTGCCCCTCCTGACATCTCCGGATGTCCGGCCAACCTCCTTGATTTCCACTTAGGGCTGCGCCCTGCCCCAGGCCCCGCCCCCAGGCCCCGCCCTCAGACCCCGCCCTCAGACCCCGCCCCCAGACCCTTCCACTTCCAGGCAGTGCCCCTCAGAGCCCAGCCTTCCTTTGGGGAAGTGCCTGGTTCTCCTCCTGTTTCTGCAGAGAATCACCACAACCCGCTAGAACCAAGCAGTTCCCAGACCACGGATTTCACTTCCGATTTTATGAAACTTATTAAAATTCTTGCTTCCTCCTATCCCCCAAAGCCTAATTTCTGCCTGGCTCTGTGCCTGGGGCCAGCCTCATTTGTATGAAAGGCCCAGTGGCCTGCATATTCTCCCAATCCTTGCTTCCAAGAACATGCAAAGGAAGTGGCAGAATTTCAATCGCCAGCCTCAGTGAGGCCGAGGGCAGGACGCCGCCCACCCCCTTACCTCACCTCCTAAAGACACAATGGCTGTCCCCCACCCCTCCCACCCCCTGACAGATTCTGATTCCCTTCTAGAATCTTCAGACCCCAGTACTGGCCACTGGCTTCTAACGCTCCAACTCATTCACTCAACTAACATTTATTAGGTACCCTCTATATGCAAAGCATTGGAGCAGCCACTGGGGGTACAGCTGTGAGCAGGGCATGGCCATTTCCCTAAGGCTGATGAGAAGGACATGAATAGTGAAGTAAAATCAATGATTCCAAATACGAAAATAGAACTATCTACAGCCGTGCCCTAAAACTGGCCACTCATGGGCTGAATCCAACCCCCAGATGTTGGCTAGAGCTGTATGAAATGATGAATTTTTTGGAAATCTGGAGGATTTCCACTGAAATATGGATATTTTGGCTTCTCTTGTAAAAATCGGAAAATCTGGCAACACCGGGTCCACAGTTCCCCTCGGTGACCCTCAGCAGGCACGAGAGCTGCTGCACAGACCACTGTCTTTGCCGCTCCTGCAGGATTCCCGCTCACTCGCTCCTCACACTTCCTTCCACGCCACCGAAAACTCCTTCCTGTTCGACCCCGAATGGGACCAGAGGGAGAGAAGAGGTCGGCTTCATCGGCTTCACCTGGGCTTGGGGAAGTCCTTGAAAGGAGAGATGAGAGGGACCTGGAAAGATGGGCTGTGTTCACCCAGGGGAGGGGCGGCGGGGCGGGTGGAGAAGGAGTGAGGCAGCCGAGCGGAGCGGGAACTGGACTGGCAAAGGCAGAGAGGAGGGAAACAGCTCTGGGCCTCCCAGTCCTGCTGAGTTCAACATCGCCTGCTGTAATGGGGCTCCTGACCCAAGACTGTCCCCCTGCTGCTTCTGATCTCCTGGGCCCTGCCATGGTCAGGTGAGAATAAGGCTACAGGTGAGTGCAGACCACAAGGTGCAGGAGACATAAAGAGGACAGGTTTCCAGCTAGCTCATCGCTAAGGCACTCTCTAACTGGAATTTTTCTTTTTAATTCTTATTCTGAAATAATTATAGATTCCCAGGAGGTTGCAAAGAATGTACAAAGAAGCCTTGTGCACCTCCCCCCAATATTAATACTCAACACGACACTCATGGTCCTAGGGTATACTATCAAGAAATTGACATTGGCGTGATCCATAACGTTGACTCGGAGTTCACAAGTTGCGCATGCGCCCGGGAGCGTGCGTGCTCGGGTCTGTGGCCCTGGGTCCGGCACAGGCACGTTGCATACGTGCACTGCTCTGTGAAGGCGGGTTTGATTGCACAAAATGACCAAGCGAGTCAGCAAAGACCACGGCCAGCAAGTCAGTTGGAGAGGAGGGCGGATGCCAGCCTCCGGGATCCCAGGGCCAAGGCTTACCTCGCCTCGGGGCAGCCTCTACGTGAAAATGCTCAGCCTGAAAGGCCACTATCACCCAAGCACATGCAAAAAACCAAAAAACAAAAACAAAAACAAAAAACAAAAACAAAAACTATGTAAAAAGCACAGGTATATATAATGTACATAAGCAGACATATAGTATACCTGCAGAGTTAAAGTTTCATGAAGGGAGAGACAATTAGAAAAATAAAGTCTAAAAAGTGGAGCTGTAAAACAAAAAAGGTTGATAAACTAATAAACCATCTTGGCAGCACAATTTGACCTTCCACTTGTGAGTCAGAGGGAGGAGGCTGCCCAACTGGCAGAGGGCAAAACAGGACCTTTTGAAAAGGTACTCTGCCCACCTCACGCCCCTGACCTAGAGCCATCGTTAGCTCCCCGCTGCCTTCAGGAGAAGTCCGAACTGCCCAGCATGGCCACCTCGCCAGTCACGTCTCTCTCCGCAGCCCCCACGCACTCAGAGCTCACTTCCCAGCTGCAGGAAACTACAAATTCACCTGCACTCTCCAAACCCCGCCCTCCTCCTTGCCTCTGCACCTGCTTTTCTTTCTGCCTGAAATTCCTCGCCCCCACTCTTTACCTGATCTTTGTTTGAAGAACAGTCAACATGTCACCCCTCCAGGTGCCCCAGGTGCCTGCAGTGTTGTTCAGGCTTCTGTGGGAGCCTTTAACACATCACGTTATCGCTAAGTGGCATCCTTGTTGGTTTTTCCAACTAGACTCTGAGTTCCCTGGAGACAGGGGCTGCATCTTACTTACCTGCAGCATCTAACGGACACCTGGACACCTCAAGTTAGCATCTGAACCTCTGATCCCTGAAATACTCATCCGCCCAGTCTGCCCACCTGAGTAAGGAGACTCCATCCTGCCGTGGCTGAGGCTGCAAGTCCCAGAATTAACTGTGACTCCACTCTTTCTCAGTCTCTCTCCATCTCCCTCTCTTTTCCATCTGATCCGTCAGCACATCCTGTCGGTTCTACATTTGAAACATATCTAGAAGCCAACCTCTCACACTTCCACCGCTACCGCCCTGGTCAAAGCCACCTGCATCTCTCACCTGGACCATTGTAACAGCCTCTTCACTGGTCTCCCTGCTTCTGCCCTTCTCAACATGGCAGCCACCATGATCCCTTAAGACTAGGACACATCGTGCTTCTCTGATCAGAGTGTTCCAGTGGCTCTCCACCTCCTAGGGTCAAAGCCGAAGTCCTCACCATGGCCAGCAAAGCCTCCACGATCTAATTCCCTCCTCCCCCGGTCCCTCTTGACCTTCTAGCACTCTCCACCTCTCATCCCACCGCAGGCATCTGTCTTCTATTCCTTAAGAAATACCAGATACACTCCAACCCCAGGGCCTTTGCACTGAGTGTTCCCTCTCACTGGAATGCTCTTCCCCAGGTATTCACGTGACTCCCTCACTTCCTCCAAGTCTCTACTAAATGCCACTCTCTGCCAAGAGATCTTCCCTGAGTACCCTGTCTAAAATAGCCCCTTCTTCCATTACTCTCTAGCCCCTTATTTTATTTCTTGTCAAAGCATTTATTACCACCTGACATTATTTCATCATATTATCTTTGTTTATCTAATTATTTGTCCACTTCCCCCCACTAGATTGTACACGTCACAAGAACAGGAATGTTGTGTGTTTTGATCACCATTGTATCTCCCAGATCTAGAATAGGAGTTGACAAACTATGGCCCATGGTTAGATGTGGCCAGTGGCCTGTTTTTGTAAAAAAAAAAAAAGTCCCCCTGCCCCAGTTTTACTGAGATACAATTGACACATAAATTGTTTTAGTTTTAGGTGATTAATGATTTGATATATCAAATCACGTAATGATTTGATATTTGCATTTGTTGCAAAATGATCACAATCATTTTAGTTAACATTCATCGCTCCATATAGTTACAAATTTTTTTTTCTTGTAAGAAGAACTTTTATGATCTATTCTGGTAGTAGCTTTCAAATGTGCAGTGCAGTACTATTAACAGTCGTCACCAATGCTATACATGACATCCGCAGGACGACGGACCTTTAGAATTAAAAGTGTGTCCCCTTTGACCACCTTCACCCATCCCCCCTCTTCCAGCATCACCAATCTGTTCTCTGTATCTGTAAGTCTGGTTTTTTTAGATTCCACTTATAAGTGAGATCATGTACTTGCCTTCCTCTGTCTGCTTATTTCACATAGCAAAATGCCCCCAAGGTCCCTCCATATTGTCACAGATGGCAGGATTTCCTTCCTTTTTATGGCTAAATAGTATTCAGTCACATACATACACCACATTTCTCTCGATTCATTCATCTGTCGATGGACATTTATGTTGTCCGTGTCTCGACTATTGTAAATAACGCTGTAACGAACGTGGGGGTGCAGACGTCTCTCAGATAGTGATTTCGTTTCCTTCAGATAAATATGCGAAAGTGGAATTGCTGGATCATATGGTAGGTCTATTTTTAATTTTTCAGGAATTGCCAGACTTAAACAAAGCTCTATTGGAACCCGTCCATGACGATCATTTTCATACTGTCTATGGTTTCTTTCAACAGCAGAGTTGAGTAATTGTGACAGAGACGTTAAAGCCTGCAAAGACTAAAGTATTTACTATCTGGCCCTTTTACAGAAAAAGTTTGATGACCTTTGTTCTAGAACAATGTCATGCACATAGGAGCTCAATAAATTTGTTCGAATAAATGAATGAACTAATGATAGCTACAGCTATAGCTGTTCTGAGGCTTCTACCACTGTAATTCACTAAGAGTACACACACTCAAACATATGCAACTGTATTCCAGACGTTATCCAACAGCGGAGGGTCCCCAAGGGCCTAGGAGTTGGAGAGGGGTCAGTCATAAAATTGACTTTGATAATGGGTCTGGTACCTGGTGAGGGCTCAGTAAGTGTTGGCATCTGTTTTGCTCCTGCAGAGGGAGGTGATGAACAGGCCCACTGGGATGGATGGAAACAGAGAGGGAGGGAGGGAGGGAAGGAGAAATGAATGAAGAATGACTGCTACATGTCCCCTCTGACTCTGTACTTGTCCTCTTGCTCCCTCTCCTCCCATCCTTCAAGGTTTATTCCGATGCTGAGTCTTTCGTAAAGCCTCTGTCAGCCCCAAGGTGGGCGAACACTTACACTAGGAGAGGAGCTGGTTGTCAGAGCCCGCTCAGCCCCTGGCTCCCAAACTGTCCCAACCCAGCCTGGCCTCCGCTCCCTGCTGCCCACCCGAGACAATCACAAGGCAAAGCCCAGATGAAAGTCATCAATACACATTCAAAAAAGTATATTTTTTTAAAAAGTCCCATGGTTCCAGCAAGTGGAGAGAAACAGGAAAAATAAAGTAAGCACTGGGCTCAGGAGAAAAGGAGCAATTTGAAGAAGGACTGACAGCAGAGAGGGCTGCCATTGGGCTGCGCAATTCTGTGTTGAGAAGGATGAGGGAAAGACATGGACTCTTAAGAAACTAGGCCAGATTCATGGAATCCGTCCATGCAAAGTGCCCATAAGCAGGTGAGCAGACAGCTTATCATTTGAACCTGGGCGCTTCTGAGAGTGAAAGGGACATGCTCAGTAAGGATGCTGGGACTGTCCTGGGCAAACCAGGACACATGGTCACCTACCCTTATGTGCACTCAATCTTCACACGGGTGTCACTGTTCTCCCCGAGAGCCTAACCCTGTGTGACAAGCAAGTAGTGCGAACATGGCATGTGCTCACTTGCTCCGCTGGCTCTTCACGTGGGTGAACTCATTTCACTGCTCGAAACCCATCTTTGTGCTGCTTTTTCAGATGGGGACGCAGGGGTTCAGAAAATGTAAGTCACTTGCCAGGCCACACAGTTTAGATGTGACCTGGCTGAGGTTCTGTTCTCTCTGTCCAGTTCCGAAGTCCACGCTTCAACTATGTCAGGGTGCAAACCCCAAAGCCCAGACACCAACACCCGTCGGATCCAGTCCCTGCACGTCCCTCTACGGTGCACTCATGTGTTGATGAGTATTGACCGAGGGCCAGGACCCGGGATGCAGCAGTGACGAAGGAAGCCCAGGCCCCTGCTCTCATGGAGCCAACTGTCCAGGGCAGTGGTTCTGGACCAGGTGCGACTCTGCCTGGCAATGTCTGGAGACACCTTTGGTTGTCAGGACGTGTTGAGGGTGCCCCTGGCATCTGGTGGGTAGAGGCCAAGGATGCTGCCGAGCACCCTCCAGCGCCCAGAACGGGCCCTCCTCCCACAACAAAGAATGATCGGGGGCCAGATGGCGTGCCAAGGTCACGAAACCTGGCCCGGAAGGGAGAGGAAGGATGGCGGACAACGAAACCAATTAGCATGAAGGCTCTTCTCTCCACTCGACAGATATTTATTGCGTGCCCACCACATTTCAGTCACTACTCAGAATGCAGTAAGTGCTATTATGGAGGGAAAGGAAGCAGGAAAGAATGGAAAGCGGCCAGATTGGGGTGGGGGAGAGAAGCCTTCTAAGGAGTTGACATTTGAGTGGAGACCTGAGTGAATGCAGAAGTGAGCCAGAAGGTGTGGGGAGGCAGTGCCGCAGAAGGAGCCGAGGGCTTGGGCACGGATAGGCTCAGAGTCTGGAGGCCAGAGAGAAGGGACTGAGTCGTAGGAGGTGAAGTTCAAGAGTAAGGCAAAGGCCACATTTTATAGTCATGGGAAAGAGTTTGTATTTTAGTCTACAAATGTTAACCTTTGATAAATACCAACTAGAAATGACAAAAGCAGACTTCATTAAAAAATCCATAAAATGGTCAAATTAGGCTGAGTGAGAAATGACTTCTATGTATTTTTAAATGTCTAAAGGAGCTGAAACTTTATCACTCCGAGAGCTGTACATTTGATGAATATCGACTCTAGGTTGAGGGGAAGAAGAGTTTGCAACCCCAAAATATGCCTGAAAAGATATTGACTATGTTAAGTTGGTTGTGTTTAAGAAACTAAAGACTCAAGAGAAACCTTGACCTTCCCCAAAACTGTCTAAAAGAATTTAGCTAGAGGACCCGCTCCAGGAAGGGAGCTAGCATCAGAGATAACAACAGTGTAATACGAACTAGGTGTGATAGAAAGGGAGGGACCTAGCAAGGCTCTGTGATAAAAGTCCTCTCTGTGTCCTGTTAGTAAAGACGGCCCAGCAAACATTTCTTTACCAAATACTTGCTTTTCTACCTCCATTTGAATTGCCTTCCTGCCCTTTTCAGTCCCAGACTACAAACCCCTGCCCTCTTCTCTCAGCTCAAGATGGCACATGAGCCTCAACTGCCCAATCTGTCCTAGGGTCCCACAGAACCCCATATGTACACACGTGATAAATTTGGTCATTTTATCCTGTTAATCTGCCTCATGTTCATTTGATTATTAGTCAAGCCAGAAGAGCTGAGGAGGATAGGAGGAAAATTACTATTTTTTTCCCCACGAGGTCTATCGTGAGTATGCAAATTGATCAATAATAGTCAAGCAGTGTAGCCAATAATACTTTAAGATGTTAATTAACGTTCCCCATCCTGCTTCCTCCCTTCATTCAGTGGGTTAGAGGCTCTGGACTCCCTCACTCCAGAGGTTTTGCATGTGAGAAAGAAGTAAAACCCATCTGCAAACCCTTCCCTTCTGGCTTTCATCTTCAGAAGCCTAATTTACTAAGGAGATTAGGTCAGGGGCCTCTGAGTAGGGAGAGAAAGAGTGAGCTGTCTTCTAGCCCTCAGGACCAAAAAGGGTTGACTTTTTCTTGGCTGGGGCAGGAAAGAAGCTGAGGGTCTGCAGTGATGTTTGTTTTGTTTTGTTTTGTTTTGTTTTGGGGTGGCTGACATGATGATTTAAAACATTTTGAATAAACAGTTAATCACGGGGTTACCATATGACCCAACCATTTTTCTCCTGGGAAAACACACATCGGCATAAACACTTTACACAAATGTTCATAGCAGCATTATTCACCCTAGCCAAAAAGTAGAAGCAACAGATATGTCCATCAACTGATCAATGGAGCAAAAACATGTGGTGTATCTGTGCGATGGAACCTGACTCATCAATAAGAAGGGATGAAGTCCAGATACGCGCTATGACGTGGATGAACCCTGAAAACAGTTTGCTAAGTGAAAGAAGCAAGTCATAAAAGACCGTGTACCGTATGATTCCGTCTATACAAAATATCCAGAATAGGCAAATCCATGGAGCTAGAAAGCAGATTAGTGGTCGCTGAGGACTGGGGTGTTGGTAGAAAGTAGGAAGTGACTGCTAATAGGTAGAGGCTTTCTTTTGGGGTGATGAAAATGTTTTAAAATTACCTTATTGTGATGGATAAAAACCACAGATTATGCACTTTAAATGGGTGAACTTTACAATATGTAAATTATATCTCAATAAAGCTGTTTAAAAAACAGTTTTAATTAAAAATCAGAAGATTTTCCTAAAAACCCAGATTTTGGCTTTCCTTGAATGCCATGCATATTTCTCCATGGCAACAATACATTCTCAAGTTTGCCACCATCCTCACATTCACTGCCATATGACATCTGGCCAGCTCTACTCTTTTCTGCCACCTACATGGTCCCTGTGGGCATGAGACTTGAGATCTTTGATCTGGAGGGATGAGGCCACAGGTACTGATGTTACTGGCTTCATTCTCCCATCTCCGATCTGGCCCTCGCAGCCAAGAGCCCTGAGGACCAGAGGGGACCCTGGGCACAGCAGAGTAGGAGCTCAGCAACAACCCACATGGACCTATGTCGTAGTAAAGCACATAGAGTTTGAAGCCAGGACTGCCACTTACCAGCTCGGTGTCTCGAGTTTTTTCAACTGCAAAATGGGGTAACATAGCACCTACCATCATATGATTTGACAGCGGTGATGTGTTTAAAATGGTGCCTAGCACGTAGTAGGTGCTCAATCAATGGAAGCTATTGAATGCCTGATTTCTTATCTGCAATTTCAAATTCCTAGAAGTCCTGAAATCTGAAAGTGTCTTCATAGCTCATTTTGGCCACAAAACCTGACTTGATCTGAACTCATTTAGTAGAGGAGCCTGACCTGAATGGGTATAAAGCTATTGTCTGTCTGTATTTATCCCCTCGTATGAATATTCATGGTTTTGCTGCAGAAATATGAATGCGGTTGCTTACAGGGCGCCGCCCCAGCCCCTGCTGAGGTTTTATGTAATGGATGGTCTATGTATGATGTTCCTCCAGACACTGAATTCTGGAACACCTCCAGCCCCTCAGTTTCAGATTAGAGATTGTGAACCTGTATGATAAAGACGATGATAAGACTAAACCTTCACTCCTTCTTTGTCTGACAATGCATACACAATTGTGGCATGGCCCCGGGCAAAGGCAGTAGGGAGAAGCTCCCCAAAGTTTTGAAGATAAGTCGGTTACTAGGATGAAAGCATGGGATTAAAATTAAGTTCCTTTCCAGACACAAAAGGGCTGCAGCGTTCCTCATACACCTGGGGGCAGGGGATGAGAATCACACCAGCCAGGTTAGCTTTAAAGGACAAAGTTTGGGGTGCTCAGGTGGTCCACTACCTCCAGCACAGATGGGGTTGGAACAGAAAGCTGGAGGGGCAAACCTGGGGTGTCTATTACCTGCCAGGGACTCCTGCCCAGGGCCAAGTAGGCCCAACCCTCTTGCAAATGCGTAAGGCATTTGTCCCAAGTCAAAGAACTGTCCAGGCTCCTCCTTCCCTCAAATGTCATCAATGGTTCCAGTCTGCCCAACAGAACACAAGCTGCAGGCAGCTGCCAGCTCAGCTGCAGGTGTGGCTCCCATGTGCCCACCCAGATCCCGGTTGTATAATAGAGAATTGACTGGCCTTTTCCCTGGTTCCTGGGAGGGAGCCTCTAAATCTTTGGAATTTCCTGATTAATAGGAGTATCTTTGTTGTTCATGAGCCCCTCAGACCACACCTGAGTTTCTGCTAATACATGCAATGACTCATCACCAGAAGGATCCACTATGTAATTAGAAGGTTAGGGCTTTGAGCCAGCCTGACCTTTCAGAGGGGCAGCTAGAGATTAAGTTCAAAGGTAGTCGATGATACAGTCAACCATGCCTACACGATGAACCTCCAGTAAAAACTCTGGACACTGGGCTCAAGTGAGATACCTGGTTCATGAGCACATCGATGTGCTGGAAGGCTGACTCCATGGGGCACCCTGACTCCATGGTGGGGGTGGGCACGGGAGCTCGGCATGCGAGACCTCTCAGACCTTTGGATGGTCCTCATTTGTCCTTTAATAATGCTGTTATTCTACGTACAGTGCTTTCTGAATGGTTCTAGTGAATTATCAAACCTGAGGGGGTTATGGGAAATGCTGACTTTGTAGCCAGCTGGTCGGAAGTGAGGGAACCTGGGGACCCCCTGAACTTACAGCTGGCATCTGCAGTGGGGTTGTCGTGTTGGGATCCGTGGCATCTGATGCTAGCTGGGCGGATAGCATCAGAACGGTACTGCAGTGTGCGCAGCTAGTGTCAGAACACCCCTATTTGCCTTTCTGTGGCAGACGATGTCAATTCCCCACCCATGTACCCTTGGTCCATGACAGATGTCACCTGCGGCTTTGGTTAGGCAGTTCCCATGTATATTGGTGGCTTCCTTCCTCAAACACTTGCTTTCTCAGGATGGGGAGGGCTAGAAATTCTGGAGACTTACCATCTCAAGAGTGACCCTAAACCAGATAAGCGGGAGTGGGTGAATAAATACACAGCTCTCTCACCCCTTGGGTGGACAGTCCTGAGGGTGTTCTACACAGTCTCTCTGAGGGTCCGCCGCAAATCAGAACCCTAGTTGCCCTCAGTGGTCACCTGCTCAACACGCCCTTTATTGGCCTGCCCCACCTTCCTGTCATACTTCCCCCACTCTCCTGCCCTACTTCTTGGGATCACTTCCCAAATAAACTACTTGTACCTACATCCCTTCTTGGGGTCTGCTTTGAATGAACCCAAATGAAGGCCTCTGCCGTTCCTGGGGCTGACTTCCTGATGCTCTCCCAAGTTGCCGTTCCTGGGGCTGATTCCTGATGCTCTCCCAAGTTGACAAGCCATGGGGACTTGCAGTCAATGAGTTCCTTTGCCCATCATTGTATAATAATCCTACTTGGTCCATGGCTAAGCCCCCACCACAGGTGTTGCTAGGGACCCAGAACTGGCTAATTAGAGTAGTTTATCCTCTGGCATGGTGATTGGTCCAGGAATGAACCTGTAAACCTAGTCAATCCAATCTAGTCCTCCCTGGAGTTTGCGAGAGCTCTCTCTACTGCTGGATCTTCTGGAAACCTGGAGCTGCTTGCGACGACCCTCACTCCACGTGACGGGCCTGACTGAGAATGATGCTAACACAGAACAAGGCAGAGCCTGGAGATACACAGGTTCCTGATGACACTCTCGCCTGGATGCAGCCATGCCTGAAGCCTACCCGCCCTGTACTTGTCAATTACACGAACCAATAGATTTCTCCCACCACCACACTTGTTCCTTCAGCTGATTTGATTGGGTTTTTGTCACCTGCAAGTAAAAGAACTTTAAATAATGTAGAAATACTCATTTTTTTGACATAGACTGCTCTCTGTACTTTTAGACCAATAAATGAATGAATGAATGAATGAATGAATGAATGACATGCAAAAGTGCTTGCTCTCTAAGCTATGGGCAAGAGACCCAGTCTGGCCAGGGCAGGGGAATTGAACGGAGGGGACGCTGGGTAGGGGTTCTTTTAGCACCGTCCCAAGGCGGCAGGGCGGCTGGTGAAATGAAAGTCTCAGAAAACCCATCCTATCCTATTCTGTGGCAGTTTACAGTAAGAAGTTACAAATCACCGCACCAAGATCGAGTGCCAAGAAAAAGCCAAGGAGTTAAGAGAAGGGTGGACGGGGAAGGAATGGAAGACCACGGCTCGGGGGGATCTGCTGTGACAGAACACAACTTAGATCCAAGCTTCCTGGCAGCCAGTGAACAGGCACGTGACGGGCTCCCCAGCTCACTTTCCCTCACGACGGCACCACCAGACCAGGCTGTGAGGCCGGCGACTGCAAATGCGCCTTCCGGAACCTCACGTGCTTCGTGCTTCGTGGGGCCGGGGACCCGCCCAGGGGGGCAGCACTTTGCCTGCCTCACGCCTCGGTTCCAGAAGACTTTGGAGGCCCCGCTGATGTGTGCAGCACAGAGAGGGATTTGCACACTTTGCCTCTCGGGCACCAGGCCTGTAGGTCCCCAAATTTCTGTCCAGTGGTGTCCGCCTCTCAGGCTTGCTCTCTGACTCACGCCTCACTCTGCAAACAGCTCCTGAAAAATTTTTAAGTGTTTCTAATGGTTAAGACCCTAACGCTCCTCAAGCAAAATCCTCTGAATTCATTCTCAAATCACAAGGTTAGAATTCCTCCAAAGAAAAATATTACAATTCTAACTTTAATTCCTATTCTAAACGTCCACTGGCCTTGTATTTTTGGTCACGAAAGCAGTAAAATGTTTACAGATCCATCACACTACATTCAACTGTCTTTCAAGTTTAGAATATTCTGCATTTTTAAAAAAGAAATTAAAACAAAAATCTTCAAATCACACATTACATATATAAATGCAATAAAGTAGCATATAAAATATGACTGAAGGTTTAAAAATTAATTACAAAATTAATAGCGATGTACTGTACAGTTAAATATATGTTTTATTATGAAACTAAATGTGCCAAGATTACCTAAAAGATAAGGTTCTAGCTTCCTGCATTCCAATGAGCTACCTCATTTTTGTTTTATTGCAAAATTTCCATTTCTTGTTACTTAACAAAATAGACTCTTGCTGACTTCTCCACGAGGTCTGATTAGTCCCTGGAAATGCACATGGAATTCTTCCTGGACTTTCTTTTTTTCCTAAGTAGATCAGCCTCATTTTTCAGAGGAACTCGGGAAGAGCAGACATCTTCCAGCCTGCCCTCACAGCCCCTCTGGGATACAGGCCTCTGGTCTCCGGGGGAAGGGACTGTGATTCAGGGAGCACCTGTCCTCTCTAGCACCTCTTTGCTGAAGTCACAGGACCAGGGAGGGGTGGTGCTAGGCTGGACTTGTCTTACTCAGTCCTAAGAGATGTAAAAAAGCTGTGGCTCTGAGCAGGGTCACATGATGACTTTCATGGGCCCCAGGCACTTTTGCCTTCATGGGCCCAGTCCTCCATAAAAGAAATATTAACAATTTCATTTGATGACTGCGATGGTATAAAGACAAATATAATCCAGATTCATTCTTAGGTCTTCATTATGATTATATTCACGTTTTTTCCCTGATTTTAAGAGCGGTCAAAATTTAAGCATTTCATGGATCCCTACAACTACTGTGAGCCCTCGATTCTGGACCAGCGGGCCAACAATGCCAGTCCTCAGGGTCCAACCCACTCTGTACAGCCACCCTTCTGCCAGGATCCGGTCACTGGAAAGACAGCCCTCCTGGCCCAGCCCTGCCACCCCTGCCACCCCTCCTCTGTCACTGAAGTGTTTGAACCCCGGGGCCCCAGGCTCACTGGGACAGGGCTGGTCCCTGGGGCCATGACCTGCCCTCAGTTTTTGAAGGACAGCTAGGAAGAGTAATAACACAGATGACAACCTGAAGTCCCCATGCTAAGCCCTGCTCAAAGCCCTTTATGTGGCAGGCTCTGGGGGTCAACAACTCACTGGCTAGGTGCCTGCAAGAGTTGGTTTTCTCATCCACAGAAGGGGTATAATGTTTATAATGTTAGTCCCTCCCTCATAAGGATATTAACACGCATGGCAGGCTTAGCCCAGTGCTGGCACATGGTGGCACCTCAGTCAATGTTGGCTATTGTGATCAACCTTAATCAATTCGTTCGTTTTAATAATAATTATAATAATTGCTTTGAGTGGAGGCTCCCCCACCTCTGCTTTCTCCTTACCCTAGAAGGTGTTGGCCTTAGTTAGACTGAGGACCCCTCACTGTAAGCTGGTCCCCACAGGGACTCAGTCAGAGGGCTACCCCAGCCCTACTTGCCCATTCCCTCCCCTCCAACAGGAGCAAAGCCCCTCGGCCCCTTTGCCCTGTTCTCGAGGGGCTCCCAAAAGGCCAGCTCCCCAGTTCCTCGGCCCAGGCACATCAGAGGCTTGGCTCTCTTCTGGTGTCATGTTTTTCTATGGAATATCTTCTCCCTGGGGCGTGAATACAAAATTCTTTCTCTCCACCACCTGCTACTTCGGTCTTATTACATCATCTGACTACTACATACTTCTCGGCTTCTTTTTCTAAGAACTTAAAAGTCTTCTCTCTCACGCCCAGTCATTCCTGCAGCTTGATCCTGTGAAAAGAGCACAGGGCTCTGAACCAGCAGGAATCGGGTTTAATCCCAACTCCACAATTGACCAGCAGGGTGACCTTGAGCAAGTCAATTAACCTCCCTGAGCCCTGCACTTTTTATCTGCCTGAAATTAGAGACAATCTTATTTTCCTTAGCAGTGGGGCTCCCTGTTAGAAGGAAAACCAGGGTTTTTTTGTTTTTTTTTTTTTTGGAGGGGTGAAAACATTGATAAGCCCTTTAAGGTAGGGGGAAGAGTTTTATGCCCATCCCTACACTGCAAGAGGCCTCTTTGCAGAACTGAAGACTGCTGCCTCGGGCTGACCACTGGCTTGGGCTGACCACTGGCTTTTGTTTCCTGACTGGAGTAAGCTGGTTGAAGGGGAGGGCCGGGTGCTGGGGTAATGGAGGGGGTTCTTGGTAGGGAAAAAGAAAAGGAGCGATGAAGCCCCTGAAAGACCATTACAAAGCATCAACACCCTCACCCAGCTCTCCAGTCTCATCTCCCAACACGCCTGCTCTCTCTGCTCTCTGCCTCCTGCCATTCTGAACTACTTGAAGTTTCCAGGCTATGCCACCTCGTTAGGTCCTTGTCCACGCTCTTCCCTCCACCTGGACTGCCCTCCCCAAGATGTCCATCAAGCAAACACATTTTTTTCCAAGTCTCAGCTCAATTGTGCCTTTCCTATGTCTGCCCACTGTCCCCACCTGTCCCCACCGCCTGGGCAAACATGGGTGCCCCTCCCACAAGACTCACCACACCAGGGACACAGAGGTCAACTTGCTGTGTCGTAGTTATCAGACGAGTCTGTCTCACTACTGAACTGCAAACTTCAGGAAGGCAAGGACCAAGCTGTTTGTTTTTCCTTTGACTCACCCAAACTTAGCACAGTGCCCGGTGCCCAGCACACCTTCAATGAATGTTGGTTGAGTAAATAAATAAAAGATTTAAGAAAAGAAAGAAAAAGAAAAAAGAAAGAAAGAAGAAAGAGAAAGAGAAGAGAGAGAAGAGAAGAGAAGAAAGAAAGAAAGAAAAAAAAGAGAAAAGAAAGAAAGAAAGAAAGAAAGAAAGAAAGAAAGAAAGAAAGAAAGAAAGAAAGAAAGAAAGATAAACAGGCTCTCTGCCATAGCTGGGAGTGGGGTGAGCCAAAGCCATCACTGACACTGTGCTATGGAGATCATTGTATTTTTCTTTCCTTTCCTTTCCTTTTTTTTTTTTTTTTTACTATTATGGTTAGATTCACCACATTCTGGGAATAACGAGTCACGCGTGTTTTGATGTATGAAATGTGCTGTAATTTCTTGAATTCAGCTCTCTCGTCTTTGAGGGTTCCCTCTGTTATATACACAGACCTCAATTAGGGGGTGATTGCTTCCCTTACGAAAAGGCTCAGCGTTTTGGTTTCATTAGAGAGTTCTTCCAATGCATGGAGAACAGGATTAGATTTATAGAAATTCAATTTGCATTTGGCTTTTTAGGAACAGATGTCTTCCGCAGCCAAGCCACCACTCTGTCTGTCAGGCCGCCTAAAGTTATGGTTTATAGGCTCCTTTTGTTCCCTTCTGGCACACTCCTGCTTAACCCATTACGAACTGAATCTGTTGAAATTACTCTGGGCACCTGACCACCTAATCCAATGGCTTAGGAGTCCTCTTAATGCTTCTTGGAGTCCTCCATCTGCACCCCCTGAAATCCTCAAAATCCTTGGCTTTGTGGCCTTTGACACAATCTCTGCCCAACTCACACTCACCGCCGAGCTTCCAGATGAGCTGGTTGATCCAGCTGCCTGCTGCGCCTCTCCATGTAGATGTCTCAAAGGCAAATACACTAAGCAGAGGAGTGCCCTCCATCCCAAACAGGCTCTCCTCTAACATCCCTGTGAAAGACACCGCCACCCGCCCCTTCTCACAACTACCTCCCTCTCCCTCATGCCACAGATCCCATCCGTCACCAAGCCGTAGGGCATTCATCTCCCAAACACATTCAAGGTAATCCACCTCTCTCTGCCACGAGCACTGGAACTGTCCGCTCCCGTCCATCACGACAATGCCGTTCCTACTAGCACAGTGCCTGGCACATGCCGGACACTTGAGAAACACGTGCTGAATGAGTGAATGAGTGAGAGGACAAAGCCTTTTCTACAAATTGTAACACTGAGTGAGGCTCTGAGAAAAGGAGCGGTTGGCCCAAGGTTACCAGGATGGAACAACCAGGATTCAGCCCAAGGGTGGCTCCAGTGCCCACGTGCCCCCTGCTCCAAGCACGGGGTTAGTTATGGCGTGCCCTTGCTCCTGCCTGGGGCCTCTGCCTTACCTGAGAGCACCGTGAAGACGGCTGCGAAGGCATTGAGCTTGAGCCCGTCGATGACATTGCTGGAGTGGAAGAGCTCGAGACACATGAGGCTGAAGCCGACCACCAGCAGCAGGATGTAGAGCACCTCGGAGACCACCGACAGCCACAGGACCCCTGCATAACAGAGGCAGAGGCTGTGAGACGAGGGGCACACCGGGTGGATGCTCCTGTGCACATCCCACCCCATGCCCTTTTGTCGGGGGATCAAGTCGTTTTAGAATAGACCTCAGTTGTAGGGTGGGTCCCAATTAGGGTAAAGCCATCATGGCCACCCATGCTCCTCACCAGACTAGCTCAGAAATCCAAGCCTCAGTCAGTCGGACTGTGGCACTCTTGGGGTGGTGGTCACTGGTCCAGGATGGCACCTGACCGGTAAGTGGGCCCATTCAGATCAGAGGGAAGAACTTCCCTCCCGTGGCTATGTGAGTCCCTCTCTTTCTCTTTCCATCTTAGATGACTGCCACGGGGAGCCGCCTAATGGCCAGGAGGGCATCTCCCTCAGGATGGAGCTGACCCTGTAGTTACTGAGAAGAGCGACGGAAAGGTGACCTCATTGGACCACGCGATCACCAGCCCTGAAGGCTTCCCTGTGGCTAAGCTGGTCAGTGTGATGATGACTTCTGTTATCTGCAGCTATAAGCATCCCAACTCATACAGCCATCATCCTTGCCCCCAAAGGACACCCACGCTTTTATCAGTCCTCTACCCACTCCACTGCTGTATTAAAACCACCGCTGCTACTTTCACAGCTGCGACATGTTCTGCTGTGGTCCCACCCTTCTGGGCACAGCTGATTGGTCCAGTGTGATCATGTGACCTAGAATCAAAGGGCCAATCAAAGCCCTACTCTGGGCATCTGAGCCCGGAAACACTGAAGCAGACCGGAAGAGAGGCTCCGATGAGAGTCCAAACATCCTGACAGTGTGAGCGCCCAGTTCCAGCCATTCCTGAAGGCCAGATGCACCCCTGGCCTCCTAGTGGTTTGGTTGTTCAAACCTTCTTTGTAACCCCTAAGACAGCACAGCTCTCTTTTCTCCCAAATTGGGTTACCATCATTTGCTACCTAGTTTTGAGAGCATCTTCTGTTTCTCCCATCCCACATTACTCCCCCTCTCCCTGCATGCTTTTGATTTAGAGAGCCCCTTTCCTCTTTCAGTCTATGCCATTCAGGTACAGCCGATCCATATCCTGGCTCTATGTTTGGGCACATGACTCATATCTGGCCAATCAGAGCTCCATGTTCCCCCTCACTCTAGTCATTGGTTCTGGGAAGAACCTCTTGATGCCTCAGTTTCTTCACCTATAAAATGGGGATCATAATAACATCCATTTCATTGTATTGTTGTGTTGTGAGGATTCAATGACATGGCAATGTAGAGAGCTCATGCTTAGCATATAGTGAGAGCTCAATTATTGTGCATTGTTACAGTTGTTTATGGAAGGAACATGGTGGGGACTAGAAATGGAGCCCAGGGGCTCTTGAGTGAGGTCAAATTTAGAGGCACAGTCAGAAGGGAGGAATGAAATTGTTGGGGCAGATAAGATTTCTGGGAGTCGAGAGAAGAAGATAGAACACAACCATGTATGTCACTTACCTCCAAGCCACACTAATCATGTGGTTTGAGCAAGGCCCATACTTTAGAGAAAGGACTATGGACCAGGCTTACCCAGCCAGAGATGGGCACATGACCCAGAAAGAGTCAGCCACAGGATATTTGCTGAAAGTGTTGAAAAAGAAAACTCCTTTCTTTCCATGAGGTTGAGGCTGGGAAGATGTAAGGATAGAGCTGGCTGAGTCATCAAGTGGCAGGGACCTTCTTGAGGGCAGAGCCGGTGTCAAGGAAGGCAGAGCCAAGAGGTTAAGGAAGATTGGGTCTGATGACTCTGTTTGAGCCCCTAGATCCAGCCATGCCTAAAGCTGCCAGTCATTTGTTCTTTCAATTCATACCTTGTCTTTGCCTAATCCAGTTTCAGGTAGAATTTCTATCACTTACAACTAAGAGTCCTGATCTTCAGCTTTTCTGTTCTCTGAAACTGTCGAACGTGATCTTTCCTACCTCTCTGCCTTCGCACAAGCTGGTCCTCCCACCTGGACTGTCCAGGGACACAACATGTACTATTTAGTGAAGAAAGCAAACAAACAGCAATTTCAGAGTCTCTATCTGCTCCCTGAGGAAGAATGCAGGTTCTCAAATGCCACTATCATCCCTAGCACAACAAGGCTTTTAGAGCTTTGGAGAACTTCTCTTTTTCTTTTTTTCCTTTATTGTTGTTTGTTTGTTTGTTTGTTTATTGCTACAAAAATGCCACAGCTCCTGGACAATCCCTTGGATTTCTGTAAGAGAATAATGTGCACTTGGCAGCCTGGTTGTTGTTAAAACACCCCCTGGCACCGTAAACTCGCAGCCTCCCGGGCCCTTCATTGGCCCAAGGCCCGCCAGGCAGCAGGGAGGGAGGCAGGAGACGCAGGGCAAGCCAGGCCACCTCTCCCTCCTAACAGCCTTCACCTCCAGCTGCTGTTGCCCCCGCTGGTGGGTGGAAGACACCCCTCACCATGGTGGCTCTGACTCAGCTGCCTCCCCTGCACCACCCCCACACCCCCGGGGGGTACTCTCATCCTGTCTGCGTGGGCCCTGAGCCAAGCCTCTGCCCCACATCTCCCCTGGCAGCAGGGCCCCGCTCAGCTCTCTCAGATGGGATGGGAGATGAGATGGGCGTAGGGGTTGGGATGCTCAGGAAGTTAACCACGGAGAAACAGGCACCAGATTCTCAGATGCCTGGCTGGGGTTATGCTTCTTATTCTCATCAGATTTATTTCTTGTCTGTCCACTGGGCTTGGAGAATCTGTCTGAAAGTTTCAGCCCACCCAAGCCAAGAAAATTAATAACAATAAGAAGTGTTGTTGTTGTTATGCTAATAATAGCAACAATAGTCACAAAAAGGAGCAACCGTTACTTACTAGGCATGTCTCGCATGCCAAGCCACACCAGACGATGGTGCTCCGCCCAACCCTCTTGTACCTCTTCTTTTAAAGTGTTTCTCTCCTTGGAGGATTGTCCCTGGGCAGCTTGTCTCTGTTTTGCGATCTTCATTCAGAAAATGCTTAGACACTTACATTTCCCTCTGTGCTGTGGTTAACCAGCAGCTGACCAGTGGCCCTGCCCTAGGGGTCTAGCTCAGACAACCCTTGATGTGATCCAGCTGCAGAGCTCCCAACCCCCACCCCAACTCCCACCGGGGGTCAAGACCGCAGCTGCCTCCCTGGGCCCCTGGCCTGACATTGTCCCCTCACTTGCCTCCCTCCCTTCTCTGTCCTGCTTCCCAATTCCCTTCCCCCTCTCCCCCGGGGCCTTTCCTTGATAAACGACCTGCAGGTAGACCCTCATCCCAGGTTCTGCTTCCAGGGGATCAGACCTCAGACACTAGTATTCACAGGTGTCAGCTCCCAACCCTCCTAACAACCTTGTAAGGTAGTGAGGTAGTCCCCATTTTACAGGTGAGCAAACTCAGAGGGATCAAGCAACCGGGCTACACTGCTAGATAGTAGTAGTATAGTCTGGATTCAAACCCGGGCCTCTCTGACTGTAGGACTATCATCGGTAGGGCGTTTGTCAGTTGGCAGGATGGAGTGGCCCCTTTGAAATTCTCCATGCTCGAGCTGGTCACAGGGGCCGGTCGGGGTGTGGGGTGCAGGGTTCCCCGGCCACGGCTCTCATCTACGTGCTCTCCAGCATCCCAAACATCTCCTGCACCAAGATTCCTGCAAAAGGATGGCCACCGAGTGGGAAAGGAGAGGGGGTCCTTAGGTTCCCAGTGATCCCAGGGGAAGAGCAGGTGGATCTTGACACTGGAAGCCAGGCTCAGGAGGCGGGCTTGACCCATGCTGCAGAGGCAGGTATAGCCCTGAAGGTCTCAGCAAGGGACAGTACTGAGACCCGCTCTGGAAGGGCGTGTGGGCAGGGAGACCAGCGGAAGGCTTCCACTGAACTCCACGTGAGAGATGATGGTGGCCCGGGACAGGCGTGAGGACGAGTGGGGAACTTGACAACTCCCAAGGAGGGGCGCTCACTGGACTGCTGACCCATGAACGTGGTGGCAAAGGAGAGGGAGGACTCCAGCGTGGGGCCATGTTTCCAGTCTGGACAACTGAGCAGGTGGTTACGTTCTTCACTGAGAACGAGGCGATGCTAAGGCACGAGGGCGATGAGGCCACTTCTGGACATGCAGAGTCAGAGTCTAGAGCAGCTGCGGGACGTCCAGCGGGGATGTCCAGGAGGCAGCGGGGGCTCAGACAGAGATGTGGGGTCACTGGCAAGCCCAGGCACTCCTTAAAAATCTGCTGAAATTGTCTAACAGATGCTAGCCACCCGTGAAAGGCGTGTGGCGCAAAAAGGGTGGGAGGTAGAATCCATGAAACATCAATAATTCAGGGGCGGGGGCTGTGCAGGCGTAGTGACACCCCGGGTGTCCCACCCATGCCTGCCAACAGCACCTCGGTGTGCACTGCCACCTGCCAGCACCTGCGCCCTCTGCCCAGAGGCTCTCCCTGGTCTCCGAGGCCCAGCCCCCACCTCCACCTGCCTTTTGCGGCAGGCTGGGGGTGGGCACCTCCCTGCTCTCCATCCACAGCAGCCCTCCACCAATGCCGAAGTGAGCCGGTAAGCCCCCCCAGGTGGGCAACACCGGGTCTGGGGGAGCTATCTACGTGTCTGTTTCCCGCCAGGAGAGAGGCGGTGTTAAGTGTGTTGAGCCACAACATTAAATTCCCTGAATCATAAAGTGAAAAGCTATCCACCTTCTCGTTAATGTTTAAATTCTTAACACCTCAATCAAGAAAGAGTCTCTGTTTGGTGTTAATATGTCCTAACACCTTTCCAATGCTTGCTAACTGTTTCAAACTATGAGAGGGCTCAGACTCTTCGGCAGTTCCTAGGCAGCCTTGAAGAACGTTTTGACAGTTACCTCCTGAGCTGGTGATTCTCGCCGTCCTCTCCCTGCTTCCCTACCGCTGCTCTCTGCCCTTCTCTGCCCTGCTCTGTGCCCCGGGGGACTGACTCCCAGAACTACAGCACCAGGTCCCCCGGCCCTGGGTCAGCATGAGGGACACCAGCTGAAAATTGGAGGAGAGAGGCCAGCGTGTTTCCACCCTGCTCCCTCTCTGTCCTGAGCCACGTTTCTGGCAGTGGCTTCCTCATCCCGCCCGTGACTACAGCTCCGAGGTTCATAGCCTCAGCTCCTGAGCACTGTTCCCGCCCTCTTCTCCGTGGAGCCTAAGGTTAGTAGACGCTCCCCTCTGAAGCCAGCCTTTGGGGCGGGGGGGGGGGGTCTCAGTCTCTTAGGTGGAGTTCTTTCCTGAAAGCGCCTTCATTTGAACCATTTGGGAGATTCTGCTCACTTCAGGAACCCTCCCTGACACACCATTTTTAGGGCAAAGGATCTAATTCGAGTAACGCTCTAAGCCAGTGGTCTCACAGTGGCCACTCCGCTGGCAGCAGCACTTGGGGACTCTGGTGTGAATTCTTGGGCCTGGCCTAGGCTTACTGAATCAGAAACCCCGAGAGGAAGACGGCTCTGTGTGTCGAAGGGGCCCTCTGGAGGATGCCGATGTGCTGCAAACATGAGCACCGCCCCTTTAAATGTATGTGTAAAAGAGTAAGTCGGCTTCAGGAAAAATCGAGTCGATGCCAGGCGGTCGATGTGGGCATCTGGCAAAGAGAAAGCAGGTGGAATGGGAATAATGAAGCAGTTGCACATTGCCTGGCTACAATTAGTGCTCACTTTTATTATCAGTGCTAGGGAACGCACGCACATGTGAATAAAGGAAGTCGGAAACACCGTGGGGCTGGCAGCCTCTGGGCGGGAACTGCAGGGCCCTGCCTTGATGGCACCAGGAAAGGCTCACTAATCACGGAGATGATTGTTTCAAGTCCCTGAAACTTGCTGCTAATGGTTTGATTTGCAGCCGAGAACAGGTGACCTCTAGGAGCAGAAGAAATGAAATGATTTCTCATCAGGACCGGGGCTTGTGGGGTGACAGCTAATCCTGTTAGCTGCACTTTTTGCCTTTTTAAAAAACAGCTTTGGAACGCCAACTCTGACCCTCATTGATGGAATTGATAGGTTTGCAAGAACGATTTCCCTTTCTCCCGGATAGCTCCCGTGCTAAGACAGTTCCCAGAGCCAGCTCCTTGGCTGAGCGGAAAACATGGGTGGGAAGCGTATCTGGGATGTGTGACCTCAGCCGGAGGCTTTACCTCTCTGTTTCTCGGGCTCCTCATTTGAAAAATGAGCATAGTAGACTTGCCATGAGCATTAAATGAGAAATATCTATAAATCACACAAGCCCGACACTTGGAAAGTATTCGAGAAAGCTAAGCATTACTATTACTTTCTAATATATAATATTAGCAACTATAATAATTACGAGAGGCTGCGAGGTGCAGGGGTAAAGAGCACAGACCTGGGCAGGCCACCGAGGCTGACGCCTGTCTCCGCCAGTTCCTCGCTGGGAGGCTGGGCACGTGGCAGCTCCCGTTGAACCTGTTTTCTGGCTTGTAAATTGGGAATCACTATAGTACCCACTTCATGGACTCTCGAGAGAATAAATCAAGTTAACGGACAAATAAAGTGCTTATGGCAGTGCCTGACACAGTAAATGTTACATAAGCATTAGTGGATACCATTACTGCTGTCGTCGTTATTCCCATGGGGTGTAGCCAAGGAGTGGGCAGCTTGGAACAATTGTGTCTCAGCCGCTGGACAAATAAAACCCTTACGGGGAGCAGAGGGAATTGTCGCAAGATGATATGAAATCCCAGGATACAACGACATTTCAAGAGAAAACATTTTTCCCCCGAAACTCATCAGTTTAATATGTCAAATCAATAAGTCATGGCGAATGGCCGCCGGCTGTGGGCTCGGTGACGCGCTCCCTGAAACCCAGCATGTTAAATCATGTACATGACGTGGGCCAGGACCTCCGAGGCTGGAAATGGCGCCAGATCCATGACAGCTGCTGTTTGCGAAATGTCAACACTAGAAGCTCGGAGGCAGGGACGCACGGGGGCCGGGAGGAGAGGGCCAGAGGCCTCGGAGCTGTAGGGAGGAACTTTCGGGGTCACTGAGGCCCCAGCTCTCCACCTTCAGATGAGAAGTTAGCCCAGAGAGGAGTGAGGGCGGGCCCATGTCATGAAGCAGGTCGGGGGCCGGGCAGGGAGAGGTCTCCCACCTCCCAGACTGCTTGATGCAGTATGACTGGGGAATGGGGTGACTCTCTCAAAGGCACAAGAACTGAGGATTGGGAGAAGTGGGGTTGCCTCAAAGAGAAGCTCCGGTGAGACCAGTGTGTGGTGGCTGTACCACATGTCAGCAGGCCTGGGTTCCAGCCCTGTCGCTGTGGACCTCTGGAAGACCCCCGTGCCTCAGTTTCCCTCCTGGTAGAGCAAGTGGCTTCTTAAACGAGCTGCCAACAGGCCAAATCCAGCCCGCGAAAATGTCTTGTTTGGCCCACACAGCATTTTAAAAATATCTGAATTCATTATCAACATTTAAAAATAGGAGACTTCACATAAAAATACAGATTTCTGGACTCATTTGCAAAATGGTTGGATGTGGTGATATTGGACCCGCGCCCCCCATGATGACAACTGTGGGGCTGAGCTAGGGCTGCCCCGCGCAAGCAGGGCACATGCTTCTGGGTCAGCACAGACCCCGCCTCACACCCTTCGCCCCTTCGTGGTTCCTGCCTAGCTCTCTGGAGCGTTAGTTTACAGCCCCCGTAGGATGGCATCGAAAGTCATTTTTATCCCTGACACTCTGCAGCGATGCCACATCTGAAGACCTTGTAGAGTCCTCCCTGACCGTTACATGCAGAAGTGAACACCCAGCAAACTCTCAGTCACCCAGCTTGCTCAGGCACAGGGGGCTCGCGCACGCACCACGTCACCTCCCCCCCCGAGGGTGCCCATTTTAAAAGAGTTAGATACAAGGGAAAGACATTCAGCTCTACAAACGTGCCAAGGTTGACTTAACTGAGCCAAGAGCAGGGATTGCGCATTTTTCCCGGGAGTCGCCTTGTCTACCCCGTGCCCGCATTTGTTCCACGAAAGGCCTGAGAGGTCTCGTGGGGTGTCCACGGTCACGACACTGGGAGTCTTCCTATAATGAGTCAGACGGAACATTTTAGACGTCGACTGAAGGTCACGTGGAGACCTTCAGTGGCTACTCTTGTGGGATGTCCAGAGACATGGGGAATGCAACACCATTCAAATGCCAATCAGTGTGCTGCTCTGGAAACATAAGGCCCGGGAGGGACTGTTCTCTGCGGCACCCTCTTTTCTAGAGCTATCCTTGCTGGAGCCTCGCGCCTCAAAGCAGGGTCCGTGACCAGCAGCAGCGGCAGCCTGTGAGGGCTCCAGGCCGGCGGACTCAAGGTCTGCCGTTTAACTAGATCCCCGGGCGACCCGGGTGCACGGTCAAGTGTGAGGGGCGTTGCTCTAGAGGGTGAAAGGTGAATGCCTTCGTGCGGCTTTCAGTGCCCTTGACAAGTGGATCCCAAGCAGCCCTGTCCGCACGCACCCTCAGCACGGGCTGCTGGTTGGACAGTCCCTGCTCTCTCGTGCCTCCAGCAGGGTTCCAGCCCTGGGAGTGTTGTTCTCTTCTGGGGCCGCTGAATAATGGCCTGCAAAGATGCCCCTGTCCTACTCTCCAGAAGGCCCATGTCCAAAAGTCCCTTTCATGGCAGAAGGGACGTTGCAGGCATGATTGTGATCTTAAGACGGGGGCGTTATCTTGGATTGTTCAGTGGGCCCGATGTAATGACAAGGGTCCTTACAAGGAGGAGACAAGCAGGTCAGAGTCAAGAACAGCAGGTGCGACGACAGAAGCAGAGGTTAGAGCGACACGGGGCCACGAGCCATGGAATGCGAACAGCCTAGAGAAGCTGGACAGAGCAAGGACCCTGGCTCTCCCTGGGGCACTCCTGCCACACTTCGATTTAGCCCTTACGGCTCACTTCAGAATTCTGCTCCCCAACAAATCCACATTGTTTTAAAGCCATTAAGCCTGCGCTAATTTGTCACGCGGCAATGAGAAACTGAAATATCTTCTTTCTTCATTCAAGATCACCTCCTCCAAGAAGCCTCTCCTGACCACCCCGGTCCCCGCTGTGGCCCCCAGACAGACCTCGGCAAAGAAGAAAGCTTCTCTACCACTTTCAGGTAGACGCCTAACTGAGGTGGGGAGAGCTCGGACTTGGGGTCAAGCGGGTCTGGATTTGACCACTGACCCTTCCCTAACGATTTGAGTGATTCAGACTCTTTGGCTAGAAAATGGAGTCCGCACGACTAACCTCACGTGTTTTCTGGGCAAGTTAAATGAACATGCAGCAGCAAACCTTCCCAGCCCAGCTCCTGGCACACCGTAAGTCCTGCGTAAACCCTGGTGTGGCATGCTGGCAAGCTGGGCCCAGAAAACCAAGTCCTTCTCCTGCCCTCACAAAGGGGCAAATCGGTTCATCATTGGAGCAGTTTTTGACAATGCCTTATTGCCCCCAGAGTTCAAAAAGGCTCCAGTCTCTATCAATTTAGAAATGACTCTGGCAGACGTGCCCTTTAGGAATGACTCTGTGGAATCCGGGACAATCACTGAGCATTTGAGGTGTGTCATGGTGACCTGGGCCTTCGGCATCAACGATCTTTCTTTCTCGTTAGGCTGGAGAAGTTGGCCTTGAAAATAAACTCTGGCCACACAGGCTGGTGGGAGGGATGTGGCGGGAAGAACGCAGACGTTCACAGTTGACCTCCGGCCCCATCCCCGACTCCGAGCCCAGCAGCTTGGGCAAGTCCTCTCGCCTCTCTGGGCCTCCTCTTTTCCATCTCTAAAATGGGGTGGCTGCGCAGGCAAAGGAAATAGGACAGGGCAGGTCAGAAGTTGCAAACTGTCCTGAAGACAGGCGTGGAGATCTTTTTGTTCTATTTTCTTCTTCGTTTGTTTGCTCTCTTTCTCTGCCTCCCTCTTTCTCCTTGGGTATTATGTATTATATTATTATTATTATTATTTTAATTTTGAATTAGATATCAACATTTGAAAGTGGGAAAGTCACGTGAAAACCTAGATTCTTTTGGCAATCTGGCAGACCAGGGCCACATTCCCATAGGAAGCCCAAGGCCAGAGCTGAGTGGTGCTGCCCCCTGCAGGCAGGCAGCTGCTCTCCTTTCCACAGTCCCCACCCTTCCCTATAGCTTCTTGCCCAGGAGGTTGAAGGCCACAGCCCAGGGAATCACCCCAGCACAGCAGGGTCCGTCACAGTGAGAGCTGGGAGAAAGCAGTGAGAGGGAGAGAAAGCCAGACGGTGAGAAGCCAGGGGCAGAGCTGAGCAGGGCTCAGGGAGGAGGCCGGTGCGGGATGCCCATTGGCACTGCACGATTGCCTGTATGTACCTCCCAGACACTGGCCGCTTCCTCTCCAGCTGCCAGGCAAGGAGAGTGGTCCCCTCAGAAACATGCCCGTGAACATAAAGGAGGCGGGTCTCTGTGGAGGGGAGAAAAGAAGGAAATGCTTGCCCGGTGATTAAGGGCATGGCCTGGGGACCCAGACCACCCACGGGCCAATCCCAGCTCTGCAAATCCCAGCTCTGCCACAGTGTGGCTGTGTGGCTTTGGGCAAGTAACTTCACCTCTCCAGCCTCAGTTTCCTCATCTGCCTCAGAGGGTGGTTGAGAGAATTAAATAAGACATGTAAAAAGGCAAAATCCAGTCTTAGCTCAAGACAGGCTTCAATACATTCCAGCTGTCCCGATTTAACAGTTGAGAACATTAAGGCTTGGAAAGAAGACACGAGCTCACCTGTCTCAAGTCCAACGAGCCAGGCTAAATGAGTGGTGGGGAGACCTGGATGACCTAGATTTACTATTCGCCCAGAACCCCAAGACCAGGCACGCTCTAGCCCACTGCCCTTTCCCTCCCTGACCCCCTTGCTGAATCTGGGGTCCCCTGCGGCCCTGACGTCATTCTGACTTGCCATCCCCAATCCTGACCTCCAAAGTAAGTGTCTTCTTCTCTTAAACCTGAAAAATAGCAGTCACTGCACCAAACCAGTGCCTAACCCAGACTCTACGTCAGCAACTATAGGGGATACCCAGGACTTGGCTCCAGCCCCAGATTCAACCTGAGGGGTGAGACACACATTCAATAACAACGACCATGTTTTATGTCAACCAAACAATGCCGAGCATGGTGCCAGGCCCTTGTAATAAACTCCTTTCGTCCCCACAGAAATCCTATGACTTGGGTGCTATCATTACCTCCAAGTTATAGATGAGAGGAAACTGAGGCAGAGAGAGGCTTAGTGCCCAGCCCGGAATCCCAGCCAGTAAGTGGCAGAGCTGGAATGCAAACCCGGCCAGCCCAGCGCCCCCCGCATGACGAGGCTGGCTGGCCTCAAGCCCCTGAGAGCCAGTGGGAGAAAGTGTGCCTCCTGATGCCCTCTGGGTGGCCTGGCTGGTTCCTCCCATTAAATATCTGAGTTAGGCATTACAGGATCCATCTCACAGGTGAGACTACTGAGGCACAAAGGAGGAAAGTGATTTGCCTGAGGCACCACCGTGCTGCCAAGGGGAGTCAGGAGTGGTCCCCAGCTCTGCCTGAGTCCCCGCCGGCTCTCTGCAGGGGTTCTGCACCTCCCTAGGCCATGGATCCCTAAGGCCTCTGACAAAGCCTAAATGCTTTCTCCGAATAAGGTTTTAAATGGATAAAATAAACACACAGAGGATTGCAAAGGAAACCAATTATATTGAAATAATCAAGACATTTTTTAAAAATCAGATTATAATATTAACCCACATGCTTCTTTACTAATGCATGAAATAACAAGATCTAGTGCCAGTCTAATAACTTCCACCACTTGGAAGCAGCGAGGGAGGAAGTGCTATTACCGACCTTCGCAAACCCGGTCATGTGACACGAAACTCTGAGACTCCCTTTGGCGAGGAAGTGCCAGGTGGGGCTAGGCTCCACGCATCACAGAGGGAAATATTAACTGCCAATTAGTGGCTAGTGAGTGTAAAGAGGTAATAATTTGCCCACCAAGTTCTTGAATCCCCTGAACTCTGTGCACTGACCTCTTGGGAGTTCCAGGTTAAGAATCTCTGCCTGAAGCAGTGGTTCTCAAATTCTAAGTGCTCATTAAATGCGTATTCCCGGGCTGGTCCCAGGGATGCTGAGGCTGCAGGTGAGGAAGAGATGGCATCTGCGTTTTGAACAAGTGCTCCAGGTGGTTCTGATGCCTGCCTGGGCTGTCTAAGACAGAGTCTTTTAAAAATGTAAATACTATCAAGTCTCGCCCATGTTGCAACCTTCTGGAGAGTTCCCGTCACATGCAATAAACTCCAACTCCTGCTTTGGCCTTCGAAGCCTCACCAGGTTGTCAAGCCACTGCCTACCCTTTGACATCCCCTCACCCACCACACTTCAGCCACGTCAGGGCCTTTGCCTTGCTGTGCCCTCTGTCCAGAATGCTCTTCCCCAGCATTGCTTGGTTGACTGCTTCCCGGCTCAGCTGTCAGTGGCCACTCCACCTAAAGTGGCCACCACCCCAGCACTGTCACCGTCTAACCTTTATCCTGTTTCCTTTTTCATTACCTGACATGGTGTTATCTTCGAGTTGAGTTCTGTGTAGTCTCCTCCCCC
Organism: Eonycteris spelaea; assembly: GCA_003508835.1. Taxonomy (NCBI): domain Eukaryota; kingdom Metazoa; phylum Chordata; class Mammalia; order Chiroptera; family Pteropodidae; genus Eonycteris; species Eonycteris spelaea. Next base: position 1,606,930 of record PUFA01000186.1, on the reverse strand, counting down.
CCGTCCTGAGAGTTCCATGTGACCAGGGATTCTGTCTGGCTCGTTCGGTACTGTCTCCCAGAATAGCGTTGGGCACCGGCACAGAGGCGCTCGGTAAACATTTGTTAAATGAATGAATGAATGAAGAAATGACACAACCAAGAGAGAAGGCGGAGACGCCAGACTCCTTCGGCAGCCAAGAAGCCAAGGGAAGGAGCTGCTTCAAGGAGGATGGAGTTGCTGCTGTGAATGCCACTGAAAGGTCAAGGGTGACGAGGCCAGGAGATGAGAAAAGGCCATGGCTTTAGCGGTTCTGCCCCCCGGGGTGACATCTGGGGGCGGCGGGGGGGGGGGCTGGCGGAGGGGTGGGAGGGGAGCCAGGCAGTGCAGACCCACCAGTTGGTGGTAAGAACACAGGCCTGCAGGCCCGGAGGGCTGGCTCAAGCTTCCCTGGAGAGGGAGGAGGGAGACGGCCAGTTTGGAGGTTTGGTGACCTGGATTTGTTCAGCGATTCACTCATTAACTCAATCTCAGTGGGGAGGAATAAGGGGGTCACAGGCAGGGGGCTGGGGCCAGACAGAGTGGTTCAACTCTCACCTCCTCCACCTACCAGCTGCGTGCTTTGGGGCGAGTTATTTAAATGCCGCTAGGCTCAATGTCCTCATCTGTAAAATGGAAATCCAGCAAGGCCCACCTCAGGGTTGTAGTGAGGACGCAACGGCCTGAGTAGAAACGGCCCAGGGCACGGAGATGCCCACAGGTGTAACTCCTTATTTCCTAACTGCGCCGCTTAGCGCTGGAGCTGAAATGCGGCGATGAAGAGCCACTCAGCACACGGGGGGAGACGAGGAAACACCGCAGCGCAGTGATGGCCCATGAGGGAGCGAGAGTTTCTGAAGGAGGCACTGCCTCTTGGGTATCTTAAAAGTCAAGAGGAGTCCAGGCGTTAGGACCACAGGCATGGCTGGACCACAGGCTAAGGGCTGGACCTGGGCGAAGGAGACCACTTTATCTAGGGAGCAGCAGGGAGCCAGGGAGCCTTCTGCCAGGAGAGTGGTCAGATGGGGGTTCCCGCTGGCTGCCTCGCAGGCAGAGGAGGGAGGAGGGAGCTCGGAGTCAATGCCGACCCCTGGGGAGACTTCTGAAGCCAATGGTGGACACGTGACCCAAGGCAGGAGCAGCAGGCTCGCCCCTCAGGACACTGGATCGCATCTGACACGTGTCTCACTAGGTCAAGTACCTAGGGAGGCCGCCACTTCCCACCCGACGCTGTCAACCCTGACTCCTAGCACTCCATCATGGCCGGCCAGTGGTCACAGATGACGCCTTCCTGCGCTCCCTGGGGGCCGCAGAGGGCGCGCAGCCTCAAAGCGGGAGTGAGCCGCCAGAGCAGGGCAGGCCTGGAGTCTGGGCTCCGAGGTTGCAGACCGCAGCACCCGCCTTCCTCTCCACACTCCCATATTTGGAAATTCAGGCCCGGGGAAGGCCCAGCCAAGACAGAGACCTCTGAAGCCCTCCAGGGAGCCACTCACCTGTCAGGGTCAGCAGCTACCTGTACAATGGCCTTTAACTCCACCCGCCCCCACCACCACCTGAGTTCATCTCCCACCCTCCTCCCCTCGCACTTCCTTCTAGTCATACTGGACTCCTTGCCGCTCCGTGCCGTTCCCTCTGCCTGAAATGCTCTTCCCTGATCTCCCCTCCCTCCTCTAAGTTTTACCTAATGTCATTTCTTAGTGGCGTCTTCCCTGATCCTAATACTTAAAGTCCCACACCCCTCCTCGTTACTCCCTACTCCCCTATCCTTTTTATTTTCCTTCCTAACATTTATTATTACTCATAGCCAAAGAGATCTTTCTATAATGTACACCCTGCCAATGCTCCAATGGTTTCCCATCACACTCAAAATAAAACCCAAGTTCCTCCCAGGACCCTAAATGACCTGGCCCCCACCCACCTGTCCAGCCTTATCTCCCTTCCTCCCTGAGCCTGTTTTTTGTGCACGAAATTCATTCCCACCTCAGGGCCTCTGTGTGTGCTTTTCCCGCCTTGGAGAGAAACATGGATTCAAGGAATCTCGTGCTTTCTCACTTAAGTAAAGGCACAAGCGCAATGACGAATGGGGAGTGACACTCTGCCACCATGCCAGGACGATGACAGGACAACGGCTCTCCGGAGGGTCCGTAGCCAGGGCAAAGGGGGGGATGGCAGCTTGGCTCCGGCCAAGTGGAGGGAGTGGGTAGCCAGGGTCGCCAAATCCTCCAACTTTTCAAAAGAAGCCAGAGATCCTGATTTTTATGTGAAAACTCCTCATTTTGAATCAGCCATGAATTCTAATGTTTTCAAACACCACGTGAGTCAATTAAACACAGCTGAGCAGCAGTGGGGCCCTGGGATACCCGTGTACAACCAGACTTCGAAATCCAATCCTCACTGTGTCCGTGACGCTTCATTTTTCAGATGGTGGAAATTCACCCCAGAGAGTGAACAAGAATTCAGCAAGGTCACAGAGCGTCTAGCGGCACATTGGGCTCCAACCTGGGACTTCACGACGGACATTTCTTTAACTCTTACTAGGCACCAGGCTAGACCACACAAGCGGGGGAATGCTATTCAAGTTCACGTCAGCATCTTTAAGACATGGATAGAATTTTTTTTAAAATGTGGACTGAAATCTTTTAGGGCTTATCTGCAGGAGTGTGTGAAGGGCTATCGTAGCACTAACGATGGACTTCTGAGCAGGACATTCGCAGGTGGGGTTCTGCCTCGTTCTGCCTGAGTCACTCTTGCACTCCTTCCTTTCTTTCTCTTTTTCTTTCTTTCTCTTTCTCTCATTCTCTCTCTCTTTCTCTCTTTCTTCCTTCCTTTTCCTTCCTTCCTTCTTTTTTAGGCAAGGCAACCTTTGGTTGACCTTTGGTTGACCTTGTCAGCTTACAGTCCTTGGATTTTTTAAATTTTTTATGCCTACAGCACCTGGTCTTCCTAGGCGGTATCCCATTCAAGTCCTAACCAGGCCCGACCCTGCTTAGCTTCCGAGATTGGATGAGATCGGGCTTGTTGGGGGTGGCCTGGCCGTAGACCAATCTTTATTTTATTACCCTGAAACCAGACAGTGTCTTCGCTTTTGCTACTCCCCAGCCCCCGCCCCTCCCCCACCTCCTTATGCAAAAGGATCCTGGTTTTATCGCTCTAGCAGAAGATTCTAAAAATATCTAGACTCACCAACTTCAGGGGTTTATTCTCTCATCTGGGAGGCACCCACAAAGCCTTTGCCAATATGAATGGCATTTCCTTTGGTATTTTTAAAGATCAGAGAATCCAAGAGAATACGGCAAACTAGATGGGGCCTTTGAATTCATAGCTACCAAATGCTTCATGTTTGAGGTTTAAAAAAATGTTTTTAAGGAGAACCAAAAGTTAGGTTTCCAGATAACTCACCAAACAAGAAACGAACATAGTTAAAATCATCTGGAAAAGTAGATTCCAATTTACTACTAATAAAATTTAAATTAAAACATCTATGAGATAGCGCTTCTAGCCGGTATGTTGTGCAAACGTTTTTTAAATAAGAGTTTCTGGTGGAAGATGATGAAGGAAAGTGGGTTTCCCCTGCAGGAACACCTACTTCTCACTGAATAGACCTATGCTCTCCCACATTCCCCAGGGCCCCCTACAAGTAGGAAGGGCTGTGTGACTAGTCCTGATCACCAGGGTCTGAAAAAAAAAATGAATCACTTTTGAGTAAATGCAGAGAAAAGATGGTGTGTGGCCCTCCAGCTCTCACCCATGCTTATGGGGAGTCTGGGAGCCACATGTTGACATGTTGGTGTGTCCATCAGCCGGGGGCCCTAAGGGACCAAGTTAGCACCAGCCTCAGGCCCTTTGCACCTAGCCATTCCATATGGAATGTTCTTTCTTCTTATCCTTACATAGCTGGCTCCTTTTCTCCACTCAGGTCCCAGACAAGATCCAGAAAGGGCCCAATCTCTCCACCAATCCAACCTTCCCTTCTTCCCCAGGCCCTCCCACTCTGACATCCTGTTTATTTGTCTTCCTAGCCACTTTCGCATTTCGAAATGATTATATTCTTGGCTCAGTCTCCTCGTCTGTGAAACGCGCGGTCAGACTCAACAGTTCCTAAGGGTCCTTCCTCTCCAACGTGACCCCCAGGGCCCTGGTAGGTACCAAGACCCCATCTCTGCCACCATTCCTGCTCCTGTGTCCTGGGCCGCCCAGCATTCCTTTTTGGGAACAGAACCTGCTTTTCCTTCCAAGGACCACAGCTCCCCAACTCTCAGCCCTTGGGCTGTAGCGTGGTAGGCAGACCACCCCTCCCAGTTCCAGCTGGACTGTGACCCAGGCCATAGTGACCAGTTTGAAGACGGGCACATGACTCAAGCTGGGCCAATCAGAGCCAGCCCTGACTTTGGGAAAAGGTGTTCCCTTGCTGTTGAGGGTTGCTAAACTGGGGAGGATGGAAGCCTAGAGCTGTTGGGGGATCTCTGCCACTCCACAGCCCCCCTGAGAATGAAGCTGGCACAGGAACGCCATGCTGAGAGAAGAGCTGCCTCCTGTCAGCACGGTGGACCCAACTTGCATGACCGAGATCCACCCTTACATTATCTGAGCTGGCAAGTGCCTCCTTAGGCTCAAGCCCGCTGGAATGAGTTTTCTGTTTCTTGCAGCCAAAACAGCCTTGAGCCTCCACTGTCCCTGTAAGGCTGACATAGGGGCTATGAGCTCCCTGAGGCTCTGGTGGGGCCTCTGGCCTCTCTGCCCCTCCATAGCCCTGGCCGAGTGACTGGAGGGGACAGCAGCTCTGGCTCCTTAATTGGGGAGCTGCTCTGTCAATTCTAGAAGCTTCAGACTGTGTGATCTGAGCAATTAACCTTTCTTTAGAGGCCAAGGCCAATTATATCCCGGGGGCCATCTGTGACATCTGTGTAACAGACCAAGTGCCTCAGCCCGATGCCTTGGTTTTTACAGGACAAATGTGGTACAATCAATCTCCCCACCCTCTCTGCTGCCGCCTTGGTCAGGCGGCTGTCCTTTCTTGCGGTCACAGCAGTCTCCCGCCTCCTCCACACTTCTCGTTGGCCCTTCAAGTCCATTCTCCCTAAATTTGTCCACCGTGACCTCTGCTACCTCATCTGCAGTTTGCCCAGACCCAAGCCCTTCAGCCCCCGTGAACACCCCGTGTGGTAGGTGGTAGACATGATCCCCAATCTTCACCCTTTCTTGCATCTGTGGCCTCTGCAGTAGCCCCCTACTCCGCCTCTGGGCTCAGCCACATGACTTGCTGTAGTCACTGGGGCAACAGCAGGTGGGACACGGCATGTTGCACAACCGGGGGTGCCCTCTCGCTTGCACCTCTGTTCTCTCCACAAGCTCATGCTGGACCTAGCCTGCTGAAGGATGGGGGACCCACAGAGATGGGCCGAATCCTGATCTCCCCAGCTGAGGCCAGCCTCGGTCAGCAGCACTCGGACTTCACCTAGGCATGTGAACAATCCTGCTGAGGTCAGCAGGACACCTAGCCAATTCCCACGCCCCTGGAGGGCGGTGGTTTGGATGCAGCATTACCGTGGCAAGAGATAACTGATATGTCTTCAATTCCTCAAACACCTTGAGACTTTGAAGTGCTCTTCCATCTCCCTTGAGGCCCTCCCTGTCCTCGTTCTGGTCTGTCTGGCCTGCTACACATCCTTCAGTACTCGGCTCAGTGTCTCATCCGATAGAAAGCTTCGGTCACTTCCTCTTCCAGCCCCTGTGTGCCTGTGGCCTGGCCCAGAGAAGGCAATGCTAATGGAATGATGGGGAAGGGGAAGGAGCTGACCCAACACCCCACCACGACCCCACACCCCACCCAGCCCTGGATAAGCCAGCGCTGCTACTTCTCTGAAGCGGCATTAAGAGTCCCATTTTATTGCTAAGAAAACCAAAGTTCATTGAAGCTATGTAACTTGCCCATGATCACAGAGCAGTTAAGTGATGTATACCCTTCCATACTAGACATTTGGGACAAAGATAAATTTTGTGATAGCCAAAAGAACCAAATGCTTCTGTTCAGTAGAAATAATAATAATAGCTAATATTATAAAGCATTTACTATATTACTGGTGCTGTTCTAATCAATTGACCTGTTTCAACTGATTTAATCTTCACAAAGAACTCTATGAAGTTCTTTGTACTATGATTATCCCCACTTTATAGTCAAGGAGACTGAGACACAGAGGTTTATCGACCTGCTTAAGGTCACACAGCGAGCAAATGTCAGAACCGGGATTTGAATAGGCTGCACGGTGCCATGGAGCTTTCTACGCCCTGAGGCTAAAGGGTTCTTGCAGGGGACGGGATCCAAGGGGTTGAGAAGGCATTCTAGCTAGTATGTAGCTAGTGCCCTGTTCTGGGCTCAACCTGGCTGCCCCAGCGCCCTCAAGTCAGCTTTTTGTTTTGATTTTTTTTAAAGAAAAGCAATAATTTGGGTAGGCTAGAACAGGGGTTGGCAAACTATGGCCCAAGGGTCACGTCCGGCTCACCTCTTGTTTTATTAAATAAAGCTTTATTGGAACACAGCCACATCCATTTATTTATGTGTTGTCGATGGCTGCTTTCATACTACAGTGGCGGAGATGGCAAATGAGACCATATGGCCTGGAAAACCAATGTTTACTAACCAGATATTTGCTATCTGGCCCTTTTTAAAAAAGGTTTGCTGAACCTTAGTCTAGAGCAATGAGCCAAACTCACAGACTAAACGTAATCATTTTGGTTTTGTAAAAATTTAAAAGTAATGCATACTCATTGTGCAGAATTTAGAAAATATAGAAAAAGGAAAAAGGAAGAATTTCTGTATAAGGTCACCAGCCAGCAATAATCATTGGTAAAACTGGGGGAGAGTTCCTTCCTTCTCTTCTTGCATTGCGTCTGTAAGCTCCCCCATCCTATAACCAGGAGCATGCTGATGATGCAATTCTGTACCCTGCTGCCTTCACTTAACATCATCTCAGGAGCATTTTTCTGTGTGTTTTAATTACATTCAATTTTCGCTATTATAAGTAATGATGCGATTAGTATCCTGGTACACACATTTTTGTTGACAATGTGAAATATTATATAGTGGTCCAAAAGGAATGCTTCAAGGAATTTTAATGATACAGAGACAGTCATGGCTGCATCACTTACACCAGCAAAAAGACTAGAAACGCTACGAATGGCCCGGCAGTAGGAGAATCGTTATAAGAACGCGGTACCTCATGGGACGCGATGTTCTGTAGCACTTAAACGTGATGATCATAAAGGAGGGAAAAATGGCTATCTTACCAAGCCTCAGTTTCCTTACCTGCAAAGTTGGATAATGCCTCGCAGAGGTGTGTCATGAGGATTAAAGGAGACGATGCTTCTAAAGCACAAATAAGCCTGGCTATAGGTTGTATCCTCTATGTTAGAGCTATTACTATTTAAAGTAATAACATAAATGGGAGAGGCAGGGGAAAGGGTGAAGCCAGGCTGATAGATAAGTCCTGCATCCTCCCAGCTTCCTACCGGCTGTTAAATATTTCGATGATCACACAAGTGGCTGGAAGGGGCCCCGGTTAAGTGGCGGGCGGTACTCTTCCGGCCCTGTGATTACTGTTCTCATATCATTTGTGTGATAATCGAAGGGCCAAGATCTCAAATGGGCTCTGATGAGAACCTACCTGCAACCAGGAAAGGAGCAAATGGCTCCTGATTGCAGACATAATTAAGCCGCTACCACACCAGTATTGATGGGCTCTGAGGCAAGCCCAAGCTGAGTGCTGGGGCAACTGCTAGCGGAGACAGAGAAGCATCTCTGCCTCACGTGCACGTGCACACACACACACACACACACATACACACACACGAAGTTGGTTTCAAAAACAGGAAGTAGACAGGGGCAGGTGGGTCTGAACGCGTGGCAAGCTGCCGAGAAAGTCTGGTGATTTAGGGGGAGTTTACCAGACTTCTATTTCAGATAGAAAAGAAATATTTGAAAGCAAAGAAACTCATGAACGGCAGAGGCAGAGGCCTTGTGGGGCCATACATAAAGATTGGGCACACAGAGCAGGGTAGTGAGCAAACACACCCCAGCGCGCAGTCAGCCTGGCTTCGTGGCCATGAGGGCCCAAGCAGTCCTCATTCACTCCACAAATGCTAACTGAGCACCATTGCCAGGCACAGTCCAGGGTGCTGGGGACATCTTGTGAATGAAACAATGAGCCTGCTCCCTAGCAGAGACTGAAAATAAACAAGCTAAGAAGTAAATTAGATCCTTTCAGACAGTGAAGCCGTTGCAGAGTGATTGACGGTGTAGATCCTGGAGTCCGGTGGTATGGGTTCACATCCGGCCCTTCCTCGGTGGGATCTTGGTCAAAATGTTTAACCCCTGCACAGTGAATGCTACTGGAGCCCTGCCAGAGCCCCTTGCAGTGGGAGCAACAACCCCTAGCCGCTGCAATTTTAGGTCACTAAACGTTTACATTGCCGTTTTCTGCAGAAAATTGATCTTGGACAAATTGGATCCACCTTACACGGAGGGTTATATTCATTCCCTCTAACCCCTCAGGCAGCCGGCCAGGAGGAAAGGGCCCCTCCCCTCCACTCTGGCTGAAGGTGGGACCAGCTCTGTGGCGCAATGTACTCTCCAGAGCTTCCCAGCCTTGATTAGACCTTCCCTGCATGTCTTGCTTCCTTCACTCACTTCTCCCGCAAGCATCGCCCAAATCAGGGGCACTCGGACCCCTATCCTCAGGCTCTGTTCCTAGGGAACCCACGTTAAGATACCCATTCTTCATTGGTAAAATGGAGACAACGATAGCACCTCTCTCGTGGGATTGTTGAAAATTACATAAGTTAATATATTTCCTCCTCCCCCCCACCCAGCTTTACTGAAATATAATTGACATTTAACACTGAATAAGTTTAAGGTGTACGACATGATGATTTGATATGCATATATACTGTGAAATGATAACTGCAAAAAGGTTAACGTATTCTTATATCTGCTTAGAACAGTCCATTATAAGTGCTATTTAATCATTCATAATTATTAGTGAAAAAATTAAGTGGTTTCATGCACAAAAGTGTCAAGGGTCTACATTAGTTAAGAGTGTCCAGGAAAGGTGTTTATGAGGAGGTCACACCTGAGCTGAATTCTGCGTAACGAGAAGAAGTCAGCTAAGTGAAGAGCTGGATGAAGAGAAATCCATGCATCATCGCAAGTACAAAGGCCCTGAGGTGGAAACAGTCTTGCTTTGTGTTTTGTTCTTGCAATAGAAAGGCCAGTGTGGCTAGGAGTTCCGAGGGTTTTAATTTGATTTATATTTGCAGATCACTCTGATTGGTTGAAAATGCAATTATTGACTTAAAAAGTATTTCCCGGTGGCCTGTTTTATGCAAGACGTGTAACAAACACAATATTTTGAAGTATTAAAAAATGGACCTGACCTCAAGGGGCTCAAACCTGGATGAGTCAGTGAACCTGGCATCGATGCTCTACAATCTAGTAAGTACTATGGGCTGATACAGAGGGGCAGGCGAAAGCTGGGGAAGTTAGGGTGGGATGGGGAGGGGTGGGGCTGCTAGACTTTACACAAGGACAGGGATGCAGAAGAGAGAGAGAGGTAGTACAGGTAGGGAAAAGAATGTTCAAACGCCCAGAGATGGGGAAGGAGGAGACTGCTGAAGGCCATTTAAAAGTCCAATCAACCTGGAGCACCGGACGCCTTAATCTGAGGCCAGAGAGAAAAAGTGGAGACAGACCGTGGGAAATCTTGGGTGCCAGGTGAGAATTTGAACATTCCTCCTAAAGCACTGGAGAACGAGCCACGTTTTGAAGAGATGAGTTTAAACGATCTGTTTGTTGCATATTGAATATAAAATTTATATCAGCCATCTTTTAGTTGTGAGGGATAGAAAGCACAACCCAAACAGCTGAAACAGAAGAATAATTTTTGTCAGCTAGAAAGTGTAAAGGCAGGTCTAGCTTCAGGAGTAGCTGGATTCAGGACCTGGTCCTCTATCTTTTGGCTCCTCTTCCCACATTGTGGTTTGGGTCTCAGGCTTCATGCAGTAGCAGACCCCCAGGCCAGTGGAGTGCTGCTGGCAAGCTGGATGTCAGGGGGTTTGTGGCAAATACTTTTACTGTGCTTGATTTTGAGCTACTAACGTGACATCACTGGATGTCAAGTTGAGGAGACATGGAAAATCAGCTCTTGAGGCCAGAGGAAACAGCCCCAGCACAGGTAAGCCTGTGTCCGACCACCTTCCTGGGGGTTGCAGCAAACATTTCATCACATCTCAGGCTCTGTGTGGTCATGGATTCATCTCTCAACCCATCACTATGGCCAGGGGTCCATGATGGCATAGGCCTGGGTCTCAAGACCTCAGACCAAAGCACGTGGCCTGAGCATAGGCAGGAATTGGTGACCCCTCGAAAATACTGGATGTGGTTACTAGAAGAAGGGATGATGAATGGGAGGCAAATGCAACAGATTGTGAGAACTGAATGAGAAACTGGCCACGAGGAACTCTTTGTAAAGTGGGAAGCCCTGTATGAGCTCCCTAACTTGCTGGAAATTTTTATTCTTGGTCTGGTGCACCAAGCTGCTGATACATCTGACTTAAAGGCCCATAAAATGCTATAGCAGACACCTCCAGGAGCATGTGGTTGTGAGATGAATGCTTCACAACTCCCTTTCCTTTACCCATGGCAGACATTGCTAATTGATCATGGCACTCTCCCACAGAGCCTGAGCAGTGCTCATAATCCTTCTCCACCACGCTGTCTAGGCAGGCACTACCAAGTGAACAGAGAAGGGATGAAAGATGAAATCTTTTTGTTATCCTTGAACTAGTCCAATTCCATCATGAACCAGGGTAGAAACAGGCCCGGAGAGAGGAGCAACCAGCCCATTTCGCTGAGCAAGTTATTAGCAAAGCTTCCAACTCTTAATTAAACTTGGTGACTCATATGGAGGGATGAGTCAGGGGCAAAGAAGGTTGGAGGATGTGGGGACGCTCCAAGTGGTGATGGCTTCCCACTGCTGTTAGAATAAACTCCAAATTCCCTACTGTGGCCTTCAAGGCTTTCCATAAACTGGCCCCTGCCTTCCTCTTGGCTTCATCTCCAACCAATCGTTCCTCCCACTCCATTCCCCAGACACTCTGTCTTTGTGTTCCTCAAAACATGCCAAGCTTAACCTCAATCAGTGTTTTTGCAGGATCTCCCCAAGGGGAGACAAAGACATTCACCAGCAGCTCCAGGCTAACATCCCACCAGAAGCCCAAGCAGAAAGAGAGCTCCACTTTCCCAGCAAGCACAGCGTGCCCGCCAGGCCTGAGCCTCATTACCCTACTAGAATTCAGCACCTATCATGGCAGCCAAGAAGATGGACAACTGGCCTGGCCTGGACTCCGCGCCCACCCATGGAGAGTGGAGTCAGGCTCATCCTGACCACACAGAGTGAAGAAGTTCCAGTGAGTGAAACGGGCTCCACATTACCCTTTAGTCAATGTAGAGTCCATGTCATGCGGTTTTCACCTGGAAGGAGGAACATGGGAGACAGGATGTTTAAAGGCTTTACCTATTTCCCAGGACCAAGAACAAAGAGTCCAGAGGTGAGTGGATTCATCCTATCTCTCCCAATGAGGGTCCATCCTACCCTGTGACAAATGACACATTCACGCAGGGCTGAATTGGGCAAATATTGAGGAATCTTGACTGGGGAGAAGGGACCTCTTGTGATATGGTCAAAATGTCTCCCTTTAAGGCATACTCGAATGCCTACATTGTCAGTGTAGTTCAAGAGGACCAAAATAAATCTTTGTTTGTCATATTTTAAGCAATACCCGAGTCCTGAATAACCAGCATTCACATCCAGGCTCCTACAACATTCAGGCTCAGTGGTGCCACGATCAATTAGTGATGTCTGCCGTGGGTGGAGGAATGGAGAACAGTGATGTGCCCGCTGTGTATTTGCTGACCCTAATCTGTGGACTTTCTTGGATTCTACCATGGTTGCCTGAGGTCAAAAAATCCCCACCTGGACCCGAGCTGTCAGCACACCAGGCCAACTTAGTTAACATGAATAGAATTGCTAAGTAATTTACATCCATTACATTTAACGGCTGTAAAGCTCTTCCAAGGGTCTTCAGAAGCAGGCACCACGTCCAGGGGACCTGCTGTGCTCCCTGCCTTCCACCCAGCTGCATGGCCCTCTCCCTTTCATCATCTCTCCTGCCGCAAATAGTTTCCTCATTTGCTATCTGATATTGCAAAATGGGAACGAGACATGTTTTGCTCAGGAAAATGCAGAGCAGCCCAAGGAGCGTGGGCCGGCCACTAGGTATAGCCACCATGCCAGGAAGCCGCTGTTCATCACCACATGCTCCCGTCACCCTCCCAGCGGCAGCCCTGTGATGGGCTGAAAGGCCCTGGGGGAACCTGTAATTAAATCCCAGAAGATTGCCAATTCTCCTGCTCATAAGAGGAGAAAAGAGCAAGGCACAGCAGGAGTGTCCAGACAGGGCTGAGCAGAGACAAGCAGCCAAGGACAGAGGCAGCTTGGGCTGCAGTGGCCAACAGCAGACAACGTGGTGAGCTGGGGATATGTTTAGTCACAAGGAATAGGGACCAGTGGAAGCAGGTGATTTCTGGTCAGGCCCAGGATAAGAAGGACTAGAAACTTTTACATTCTGTCAGTTGGAAAGAAATCAGCCCGAGTTCCTATCCATACTAAATTCTATTACCCATCATCCACCTGGTAAGCAAACATTTGCTGTGATCAGAACCATTTTTCAAAGCACAAATCCAACTGTGGCATTCCCCTGCTCCCAATTCCGGCCTGATGGTCACCTGATATGCACCAGTGCAGCCATTCTGATGGTTCTGATACCGAAAGACTTTCATATGAGTTCACACCAAAAAATAGTAGCTATCTTGAGCACCAGCTCCCCGCACCCAGGTGTCCCACACACACACCGCTTCCATCTCTCTCCAAGAGCGCAGGTTTCTCTTCCAAGACTTGCCGCAGCACCATGGCCAGCATCTATTCTTATGGTTGGTGCATGTGGGTTGTTAAAGACTTTAAGTATCATTCTTTCCACTATTTAAAGTCCATAGCCTTTCATCTGACATATCCTTTTTAACTCTCCCCTACTAACTTTTCCAGCCTCATCTTCCACAACTCCAGGTACATGAATACAAGGCACATACTCTCTACCTGGATTCCTCACTCCCTTATCTTTCTTCAAAAGCTCCCACCTGTCCTTCAAAAGCCTTCTCAATTATGCCCCAGTTTATATAACTGAGTTTTCTGTCCAATCAGGGAACTGGCTTGATAGCTCGGATACATGTATAACAAGATTTCTGTCTTAGTTCCTTGTCCAAGTTCCTATTTTAGTGATGTGTCTTAGACTGTAGCCCCCTCCTAAGATGAGTTCTCCACCTTAACCATACCTGTCACCCATCATTTTTGAAGCAGCAAGAGACAAGGAGGGAGACCAGGGCATCAGGATGTCACAATGTCTGATAACTCAAGCCAACCCCCAAAGACTACTTGGAGAGAATCTCCTGCCTTCTCCCAGCCCAGCGTGTCCTCTAACCAACTGTACTGATGAACAGAACACAATAAACAAATTCGTCAACGTTTCACTATTTACCCTGTTGTGACCATGCCCATACACACCTTTATCCATCACCCTGAGCATGGTTTATTTCTCTCTCCTCTGTGCTACTCTAGTTCCTCCACCTCTCCTGTGGCCACGAGAATGTCAAAACTGCAATTTCCACCTCTTTATCATGCCTGTGTCTCCAAGTACCTTGCTGTGCAAGATATTTGTCTAATTCTATTGATCCAGTATATTCTATTTCTCCCAACAAAACATAACTATGAAATATTTCTCAACATGTATGGCCTTATGGTTATACTTTTCCCCTCACATACATATAACCAAATATATCTTATATACTTATTATTTAACCTAACAAGTTTCCCTCCTCAATTACAATAGACTAGCCCCAATTGATATTACCAATCACCTTTAGGGAAAGATGAAATTCTCTGATGCAGATGCTGATCTGGATTCCCTGTGACTCCCTCCCATCTCCTTTCCCTTTGTTCATTCTGCGTTTTGTTTTCTCTCGTGACCCCAGATTTCAGCACTACCCGCTGGACAGCTCACCAGCACTATTTGCCACAGAGTTCAAGTCCAGCGGTGGATGGCACCCAATGCTATACACCAGCCTTCTCTCCAAACACAGACAATTAGAGGCATCCTGTGTTGATGCTCATGAACCTCCTCAAACCCCCTCATCCTCCACAACTGCTTCAACATAGCATTTGAACATACTATTTGTATAGGCAGATTTGACAGATTGAACCAGTATTTCCTGGCGGGGTAAAGCCTGGTGTTGTGAGATGGGCTAAACATGATCATCAAGCTTTTCTCTGCTGCCTCTAGCCAGGGTCCAGCCTCTATGTGCAGTCAGCACACCTCAGCCACCTGAGCAACTGTCATTGAGTCTGTCCTGTGCCCCAAGGGACAGGATGAGGATGCTCTCACTCTCATGTCCCTGACACTCTCTGTCAATGCCCTACCCTACAGCAAATGGGGAGATTTCACCAGAAATCCATGGTACATGGTGTGCCCCAGAAAGTGCCCAAAGACCAACTACAAATCAAATGTGAGAGCCATTTTTAGGGACACTCGAAGGGAGTGTGCCATGGTGACTAAAAGCACAAACACTGAAGCCAAGCTTCGTGTGTTCAAATCCTGGCTTCCCCACATACTAGCTCTGTGACCTTGCTCAGATTACCTAAACTCTGGGCCTCAGTCTCTGCAAATGGAGATAATAGAACCTTCTTCAGAGGGTTTGTGAGGGTTAACTCAGTTCAATATATATAAAGTGCTTAATACTTAATATTTATAAAAGTAATATTTATAATTATAAGTGCTTAAGTTAGTAAGAGCAAAATTGTACATCTATAAATATACATAAAGGTATATATACTATATATATCTATACAAGTATATCATTATAGGTTATATTTAATAAATACTATATAAACTTAATGAACTACATAATAAATACTACATAGCATTACAGCACGCTACATACTATACTGCATAGAGTATATTGAGTGTAATGTATATGTACGTGTATGTACACGTATTACTAAAGGTTGCAAGAAGTGAGTGAGAAATTAACTTTTACTACCATAACACAGCTATCATCATTTTCAAAATTATTTTCTCAAAAATTTTTTTTCATTTACCTATATTTTTACACCATGCTGGACCTACAATTATGTCTTAAGTTTTTGTGTATATGTTATAAATGTTGCTTCATGTGACTACATGGTCTTAGAGTTTCTTTTTAATGGCTCATAATATCCCAAAGAGCAAACAGACCTAAATGAACTTAGCTATTGAACCTGCTAGGATGCTTTTGGCTGCAAGTTTCAGGATGCCCTGATTCACCTGCCCTGCCTCACATAAAAGAAACCTTGGAAAG
The DNA here is from genome assembly GCA_003508835.1 of Eonycteris spelaea. Taxonomy (NCBI): domain Eukaryota; kingdom Metazoa; phylum Chordata; class Mammalia; order Chiroptera; family Pteropodidae; genus Eonycteris; species Eonycteris spelaea. The sequence continues at coordinate 1,591,413 of PUFA01000186.1, read as the reverse complement.
AAAGCATCACCGGGGCTGATTAATTTAGCTGCACAACAATATCATCAAAGCCCTTTCCATTTGTGCTCTGCCATCCTGCTGGTGATGGGCAATGGATCGTCCTGGTTGTGACCCTTATGGTCCTATGACTGCAACGATCCAGGCTGAAGTGGAAGAGACTGATTCTCACATTTCTTCTTAAGAGTAAGAAAAGCTTTCCGCACACTCCCAGCAGAACTGGGTCACACACCGACTTCTAAGCCAATCACTGCCAAGGGGATGAGATAACCTCGTTGATTCAGACCAATGAGGATTCACCCCTGGGCTGGGGATAGAGAGTCGCATTCCTCAAGAGTGGACATGGGCGGATAACTGAACAAAACCATATTCCTTTCGGTAGGAGGAGAGTAGGGTGGACAGATATTAGGGAGAGGTAACAGTATCTGTCTTGTTCCTTGTTTGGACGTTTCACTTACATCCAACCGAGAAGAACAATTAAGTCTGAGTAAAGGGATTAAAATTCTTAAGGAAGTGGCATTTGAGCTGGGCTTTAAAGGATGAATAATGTCAACAGTGGGAGGGGCCAGAATTTTAGCCCGAAGTTCCAGCAAGAGTAGAGTCAGAGGGGCATTCAATTGCGAGGCATTTTCCAGGAAGAATGAGTGTCCCTGAGAAGTTGGGGTGTTGGTGGTGTAGAAGTGAGAAGAGGTAGAATGTAAGGCTAGATTGAAGCAACATTGGAGCTGATTGAAGGACGCTAAACTCAGAATTTATGGTCCATGGGAAGCCGCTGAAGACTGCAGAGAGGAAAAGAGACACACAGAAGAGTTGAGCTTTGGGGGGGGGGGGGGGGAATTGGGTGTAGATACAGAATACACAGCAGGGAGAGGTAGGCGAAGGGAGACCAGTCAGACAGGCCATGATGGACCAAGGGCAGTGCCTCAGGCTCCTCCCATGACACACTCAAGGCAAGGAGCTGAGAGAGTCCACTGTCCAGGGCCGGCAATGCTTTCATGCTATGACAGGAGCCCGGGGGCAGCAGGGAATGAGGTGAATGATGGCATCATTAACCAGGCCAGCAGAGAAGCAAAGACAAAGGATCTACGAAGAATATGGCCCTACCTCGAGTGTGCATAGGATCCTAGATGTCCAGGCAAGGTGCCAGCACCATGAATGGTGACAGCCAAGCGGCCCAAACAAAAATGCATTTGTGCCGGCATCAGAGGGGAAGGAAGAATGAGCTGAATGAGATGGCATGCAGTGTGTTTCAAGTCTGAGAGGAATGCTCTGTGAAAGTTTTTGTATATTAATTGAAGGGGGACTTCTAATCGGATTTCAATGAAACAGGCTTCGCCAATAGGAGACAAAGAAGTGACAAAGCCTCATCTGCTGTTCTTGTCCCATCTTCTCCAAGAAAAGATTGTAGTAGGGGATGCCATCACTGGAGTGTTCCACCACCTGACCACAAGTCAGTCTGGGCTCAACCCTGGTTCTACAGCCTGTGGGAGGAGTTACCCCCGTTTAATTGTACCTTCATGTTCATCGATTTATCCGCAAACATTTCTTACCTGCTATGTGCTAGGCACTGGGCTAGAAACAGAGCCATGATCAAAGTAGTTAAGGTCCCCGCCTTTGCAGAGCTCGTGGTCAGCCTAGTGGGGTGCAGATAAATACAACACGATGGGTAAAATGTTCAGAGACTGATGCCAAAGCCACGCCTTTGACCTCTACGCTGAGCCAGCCCCCTTACCAGCCCTCTGGCTTGGGTCATCCAGATGATTTCAGGGTCTCTCAGGCCCAGCGTCCTCAGATCCCCCTTCAATCTACCCTCCACAGAGCAGCCAGAGGGATCTTTTGGAAATGCAAATCTGACCTTGTCAGCTCCTGCTACAACCATATAACAGCTGCACTCACTCTTCACATGGACCGTGGACTTCAAAGCCGCGTGTGGCCTGCCCGCTCCCCTGTCTCCACACTCACCCTCAATCCCCCTCTTCAGTGCCACCTTCATTCACGCCAAAGGCCCTTTGCACATGCTGTTCCTGCCTGGAATTCTCTTCCTTACCCCCCCCCCCGCCACGCTCCTACCTGAGTTGGCTCACACCCATGTCTCAGTTTTCAGCCCTAGTGTCACCTCCTCTGGGACACCCTCTGGGACTTCTTAGTCTAGGCACATTTCCTTTGTCGTATACAGGAATCATCCTTTCATTAGTCCCATGATTCTCAACTCTGGCCACACACCCGGATCACCGAGGGAGTCTGAAGAGCGCTGAGGTGCAGACCGCAGACCAGGTCCCAAGTGGATGGGGGGCTGGGACGGGTGCCCACATGTCTTAAAACCTCCCCAGGTGCAGCCACCATGGAGCATCAGTGCTTTACCATTTATGTTTGTCTCCTCCACCGGACTATAAGCTCCATGAGGGCACACGGTCCCCCGGCACCTCGCTCAGCTTCTGAGAAAGTCGGCACTTGACAAACACTCAGCAGATGAGGATAGCGTCACGGCCAGTGTGTGTCAGGCCCATGACTTACCATGCTCTGTCTTGCTTCGTTCTCACAAAAACCCTGCCAGGTAGGAATTCCCGTTAGCTCTATTTGACAGGTTGGAAAACAGGCTCTGAAACCCAGGATCAAGATCAGAAAGAGAAGCAAGTCCCAGAGCGTAGATTCCCACCCCGGCCCATCGTACTCCAGAACTTCCTCGCTCCTTATCTCTGCCCATCTCCTCAAGATGCAGTCAACAAGAAGCTCCGTGAAGATGCTGCCGCCGAGGGAGACTCTCACTGAGTGTCTGACTCGCTCCTTCCCAATCTCTTGGCCCAGTTCTAAGGAAAACAAAACCCTTGTGAGTGGAGAGAAAACAAAATGAAGACCAGGCTCCATTTGTCTCAAGTTCACTTTGCACGCGGAGAGGCCTGTAATTGGATTCCCTTCAGCAGACCGGAGCTTCCCGATGACATATGGCTGGTGACAGAAGGCACTTTGGAGGGCCGGGTCAGAGGGTCCTCCGGTGGCCCAGGGCCCTGGGGCAGGAGTTTAACCTGAGCAGCTTTAATGCTCGTCAGAAGCCACACTCTGCCGAGGGGCCACCCTGACCACCCTCCCAGGAGACGTGGACACCGGCCGGGAGCTCAGTTGGCCAGAGCTGACCGAGAGGGTTAGAGTCTGGTTATGGGTTTCTGCCCCTCTTAGCACTGAAACAGGAGACTGAAAAATCTTTCGTTGTCACAGAACGATAGGACATTAAGGGGTGAGGACCCAAGAGAGATGTGTGTCGCAGCCCTGGCTGCCAGAGGAGCTTTTAAAAACCGATGGTGCTGGGGTCCGACCTCAGTCCTATTGCATCTGAATCAGGCGCCGGTATTTCTTTAAGTCTCCCCCGGTGGTCGTAATGTGCAGCCAGATTCTAGAACCACTGTACTAGGGGATAAATGGCCCTCGGCAGTGACAGGGGGTGAAATCACAGTATGCGAGGTAAAATCACCCAGTCCATTCCCCCTTCTTCTGATAACACCTGCTGGTCTTCCATAGGGAAGCAACCCTCCCTCCCCCTCAGTCCTGTGGTTTGGGATGTCTCACTCCTAGCCCCAAATGACAGTGACTGATGTGAGAAGGATATGTAGCCCAAGTCATCCCAGTGAGCCTCAGCCTGGGGCTTTCGTGGCTGCTGCTGAGGAAGAAAAGCTCTTCCTTCTGAGATTGCTATGTATGGACCCTCCAGCAGCCACTTGCCACCTCTTGGAAAAGCAGACCTGGGATGAAAGCTATAACAGAGGAACTACAAAGCCAGTGGCTGAAAATGAGAGCTTCCGGTCATGGAGTTTGAGTCCTGGATCTAGCCATACCTGAAGGTTTTTCCAGTGACTTAGGCCCCCAAATTCCCTTTTCCCTGTCAGCCTGTCTGAGTTGTGTGCTTTTAAAAACCTTCGACTGTTATTGGTATGCTCCCCGTGAGCTTGGTGAGGTGAGGCCGAGGGCCAGATCCCATTTCACATGCCCCGGGGCACCCAGCATGGAGTGGGAGTGTGAGGAATGGGAGGGCAGGGTCCCAGCCCTCCGCCCTCCTCCACTGCATCCTCTTTCTTTCCTGCTCTTTAGGTCTCCTTACAGCCCAGATTACACCCCAGAAAAGGGCCTGTGCAAAGAAGCAACAGCTAAGCCACTGCATCGCTGGCTGCCACCTACCAGCCGCCTCACCTGAGCCTTAAAGTCAGAGACCTGGGGTGGAGCCCAGCTCGGCCTTTTCGCCGGGGACAGGACTTGCACATCCATCTCTGAGAGTGAGGGTGTCCCTAAATCAGTCCCAACCTTCTCCTGTGGCTTTGGGCAGGTACCCCTCCGAGCCTCCACTTCCTCATGTATAAACATATAGTTGTACAGAGTGCCTGATAGTTGTCAGGAGCCGCTCTAGTTGCGTTTCTGTGATGCCCCACTGATCCCACGTGGCTGGCCCCTCCCCTCCTTTGGGTCTTTACTCAAATGACACCTTCCCGGGAGGCCCACTTGCACTGCAACCCCCCGCTCCGTCCTTCTGCTCAGCACTTCACGCAGTCTAAGCACTCTGTGTGTTACATATTTGTTCTCCGAGTCCCCACATTGCAATGGGAGCTTCAGGAAAATGGATTGCTTTTTTTTTTTTTTCCCATTCGCTGCTCTCCTAAGGCCTAGCATGTGCCTGGCACATAGTAGTGCTTAGTCAGTGTTGTTGACGGAATGAATGGATTCAGTCCTCGCAAGCATCCAGTGAGGTAGGTTCTGGAATCAGCCCTGACGTGATATAATTATCCTTGAAAATTCCATGTGTAGGAGGCCCCCAGCACATAGTAGGTTTTCGAATGACGTGATTCAGAAATGCTCTTTTCTGATCCCAGAGCCACCTGAGAAAGAAGAGCGTGGGGGAGACTCGTCAGCTGTCTCCCAGGTCACTTATAATACAGCAAATAATTTGACACCTGCTTCTTCATTCAGTTCTTTGTGGGGCCAATCAAAGGGACAAAACAAATTTCCCATCTCGGAGCTGCTAATGAAGGTTAAATAATAAATGCCAAGGCAAAGCAGATGAGCCTGGATGGCTTTCCAGCTAACCCCCACTGAGGGCTCAGCCACACGGACGCCCTGCTCTGACCTCAGCCCCGCACGTCCGCACAGACAGTCTCCACTCTGCTGCCCCAGCCCAGCCCCGAGCCCAGCCCCCAGCCCAGCCCGGAAGCCTTTCTCCTTGCAGACAGCACACAATGGGGTGGACGTGAAGAGGCATTTTCCAGGAGAAGAAACCCAAACCCAAGAAGCATGTGAAGAGACATCCAGAGGCACCACTAATCAGAGAAATGTAAATGAAGGCAAGAGACATCACCGTATGCTCTCTGCTGACTAGACAGGCAGACATTAGAAAGTGGGATGATGCCCAGTCCGATGTGGGGGTGTGAAACCCTCAGGCGGGGCTGTGGTTCACTTTGCAAATTAAGTCTACCCTACCTCTGACCCCGCGGTCCTGCTTCTGGGTGTGTGTACGCCCCAGGGACAGTCCCACGCGGGCAGGCCCGCAGGGGCACAGGCCTGAGGATGTTCCTCGCAGCGCCATTTGTGGCGGTAGGGAGTGGGCAACACCCTTGGTGTCCATCTCCGGGTGACCTAACAGCACACGGAGGAAACAGCGTGACCCTCAGACAGGGGCTGGGCAGTGTGCGCACAGCCACGTGGGTGGGTCTTAAACAGGGAGAGCATAATGGAAATTTAAGAATCCGAGTGAGAGCTTTAAGGCATCCTGCAGCCCACGGAATTACTGTCCAGCAAACATGCACACCCCTCCCTTGGGGCAGAATATACTTCCCGCCCTACTAACTTTGAGCCTGGCTATGTGACTTGCTTTGTCCACGGAAACGAGAGCAAAGGCGGCCCTGTACCCATTCCCCAGCCGAGGCTTAGGAGACATCACGGGTTCTCTCTCCCTCTTGCATTTCTGCCATTGTCACGAGAATAGTCTCTGGGTAGATGCTAGCCCCAGGATGACAGGGCAGACCTGGCCCCAACCCACAGCCTGGAACCACGCTCGGGCAGCCCACAGCCCATCGCAGTCACTCCGCCCATCCCACAGGCCCAAGAGCTAGAAAAATGATGCTTGCTTTGTAAGCCATTGAGTTTTAGAGTGAGTTGTTGTACAGTAGTCCCCTCTTACCGTGGGGGATACGTGCGATCCCCCAGTCGATGCCTAAAACCATGGATAGTACTCGACCCTACATGTACTATGTTTTTTACCCCATGCATACCGACCTTAGCACTTAAAGGAAGCACTTTCTGGCCTCTTGTGGTATATCCGAATTGCCAGCATCACTACCCTTGCACTTTGGGCCATTATCAAGCAAACTAAGGGTTGCTTGAATACAAGGCCTGCAACGCCTCACAGTTGATCTGATAACTGAGCCTCTTCGTGTTGGATATGCTGGACGAAGGGATGTCTTACGTCCCAGGCAGGACAGAGCAGGACGGCACGAGATTCTACCATGCTACTCAGCACGGTGTGCAATTTGAAAACTTATGAATTGTATCTATCTCTGGAATTTTCCATTTAACATTTCCAGATAACGACTAACCACAGGTAACTGAAACCACAGAAAAATCGCAGACAAGGAAGGGGCGGGGGACAACCATACAGCCTCATTATAAAAAACAGCTAATACACTTACTATTTATATAAATTTAAAGTATACAAAAAGTGACGCATTTGTAAGAACATATAAAAGCATAAATACTTTAAACAGAATTGAGGGTGCTGGGATGAGCGGAGACAGTGGGGGACAAAGAGAAACCGATCAATCAGTTGGAAACTTGCACGATCCCCGCCTTGAACTGAGCGGTAACAACAGCTCACTCTGTCCCTGAGTTTCTGCCTCACCAAAAACAAGTCCACGAAGCCAGGGCCAGAACGGTCCCCAGGAGGGCCACAGCTGGTGCTCAATGAACACTTGTTGAGACGAAGGCTAAGATCAAAAATCCGAAGACTTCTCTGGCTCTTGGAACCCCGGAACCTTCCTTCTAGAAGGGAGCTAGTTTTACACTATTTTGTCAGAATGCACAATGCGAGCAGCTGGAGGAGGGCGTCTGTCACCCTTACCGCAGATCTCAGTGGTTCGGAAACAGGTCCAAGGTCCCCTAGGTCCCCTGCTGTTTCCCAGATCTGCCGGAGGGAGGCGAAGCCCCTCTTTTGAACTTGGCCCTTGGTGCTCCTTCCACTGGCGTGAGAGCAGGGAGGGTGAAAGACATGGAGTTGAACCAAATTAAATCTTCCTCATCGCCGTAGCCAGTTTATTTGTCAAGTTCAGTCCTAATGGACGGTGATGAGAACTCCACGGGGGGAAAATGAAGGGAAGCGGAGGGGCCGGGCCGGCAGCAGGGGGGCAGGAACTTTCGTTCCTCCTCGAGGGCCACTCCCGCCTACACTCCAGCTCACTTACTCCACATAAACCTCCGGGCAGGAAAGGCAATGAGGAGCAGGAAAGGAAGGAAGGTTTAAAAAGTGAGCTGTGAATTTCATTTCCAGTGAAATTAGGACGTGAAAGGAAAGCAAAAGAAGAGGAAAACCAGAGCCGATGGTGCCAGCACCACCACAGAGCCTGGGCTCTGAAGTCCAGCCAGCCCTGGGTCGAATCCTGATGCCGAAACTTCACAGCTGTGCGAGTGTGAGTAATGCGTTCAGCCTCTCTGAACCTCGGTTTTCCCGTGTGTATAACGGGGGCAAAAATAGCCCCTGTCTCATGGGGCTGTTGGGAGAATTCAGTCTACGCACAGCACCTGGCTCAGGCAGAGGCTCGTAATGCAGCTCAGATGTTTGCTGAGCACCTGTCGGGTGCCAAGCGCCGTGCACAGAATGAGGCTGGCCAGGCAGGGCCCTTGTGGGAGTTCAAGGGCAAACAAGGAAATGCATACGACGAGATCAGTTCAGAGGTTTGCAGAAGTGGCAAAGCAGGTGAAGGGGTGTCTATTTTAGATAGGACGATATGGAAAGGCTTCTTCGAGAAGGTGGTACTGGGGAGAGACCTGAAGCTGAGCAGATGCCCATTATGGGAAGTGTTGGTACAAGCAGGAAGTGTTGGCGCAGGATGAGACCCCACTCGCATCAGCAAACAGCGCCCCCTACCTCCCGCCCGGCCCTGGGAGGAGCAGCAACGGCCAGACTGACAAAGATCCCACCTCCGGGTCTCCGGCCTCTGGAAGCAGCCTCAGTCCTGTCTCCCAGCTGTCACACCCTGATGAGGGGAAGGACCGCTTCAGAGGCTATACCCGAGGCTTTATTTCCAATGCCAACTGGAGTCTCTGACACAGGTGCTGAATTTAGGTTCGTCCCACCCTGAGTCTGGAGGACGACGTGACGTCAAAATCTCAGCTGGGCTCTTCTCACTCAGTGCCAGGCTCTTGGCCACACCCCAGACACCGCTAGGAAGACCTGCCTCTCAGACCTTCCACAAGCATCTCCCGGACTTCTGGTGGTTGCTGCTTCGAACCGATGCCACCCCACTGCCCAGGGACAGCTGTGCATCAGTTCTCAGGGTTGAGATTGGATCATACCACTGCTGAGTTCATTGCTTATCCCCCAGTGGCCTCTAGGGTGCAGTCCAAGGTCCTGGATGTGACATTTGAGCCTTGTTGCAACCTAGCCCTGTTGGAGTGGTCACTCCAGCCTGGCTCCTCACTGCTGCTACCTGCCCCTAAGTGTCCAGCTAGAACCATTAGCTACTTGAGACAGGACAGGCCAGGGGCATCCGTTCTCGAATTTGCACACTCTGATCCTCCCACTGAAGAATGCCTTTCCCTACCCTGACCACTCAGTCACAAGATGCATCAAACTGGTGCCACTCAGTGACTCCTGCCTGGTAACCTGGGTATCCAGGCAAGGTCAGGTCTCACTCTGGGACCCACACAGCAAGTATCCCATAACCTAAGACCCCTTGATCCCAGAACCCAGGGAATCAACCCCACCCCTTCAAGACCCTGCCTGACCTTCATCCAACCTGCCCAAGACACTAACGATGTCACACGCCCATTCCAGTTGCAATCCAGGCAAGGCAAGAAGAGATGCTAATATTCACAGAACACTACTGGGGGATGAGCCTGACTAGTTTGCAAATAAGAGGACAGAAGCTCAGAGTGGGCAAGATCACCCAGCTCTCTAATCAGAGCCAGGATTTGAACCCAGATCTTGGCTTCCTCTGGCTGAAGTCGTCCTTTTTCTACTAAACCAAACAGGGGTTCACTCCCCATCCCCCAGCCCCACCAATCGTTGCCTCCCTGACCACGCCCCTTTCTTCATGAAACTGACCACAGCCCCAGAGCTATACTTTGTGATCCCTCCCCCTGCCTCAGCTTATTAGACCCGAGTGGCTCCCAGCTCCAAACTGGACCAATCAGATTCTTTCTCTTGGGTTTTTGAAAATGGGATCTAGAGTCTCAGTTAACTCCTGGAGGGTTGGTAGACTACCATGATGGGGCTCTGGTCATCATGTAGAGGTCACCACAAGAAAGGAAAGAAGCAGAAGTGCTGAGGAATAGCTCTAAGACCCCTGAAGGTCAGTCCCCTCCCAGGGTTCGGGGTTCTGGTCTCTAATACTCTCATCTGGGCCCTGTGGGGTTGTCCTCTCACAACCACGTAGTCACCGCAGTCTGAGTGGGCTTCTAGCCCTTGTGCCCAATCTTTCTTCTTCCAGCGATGGTGCCAAGGATTTAGGATGCGCTCTCCAAGTCACTGCCTGGCGTGCCTCCCCAGGAGGATGAGCTCGAGGGGAATGGTGGCCTGTTGCAATCCCACCAAACAAAAAAGGACATGGGCTCACAGAAGGACAGAGGGCCACACAGGATGACCACTGACTTCCCAATAGTCCAAAATCCTGCTCTCCCCAAAGGCTACCTCAAGGCAAGCATGCCTCGACACGCTGGCCGAGTCTTGGCAGGGGTGGGAGCAGACGCCGGACAGGGGAGGAGATACAGAAGGCTGTTCAGGCCGGACATCAGAGTGGACGCTAGAGAGTGGCAAAGGCCATCAGGATCCTGTCAGGGTGCAAGCGCCCGCCACCAGGGGCTGAGATGGCGAACACTGGTGAGACAGAAAAGTGCTGTCCAGAACAGAGTGACAAGGTGGGGACGCATGGGCCACCCAGAGCCAAAGGTGCAATGCCAAGAGCATGACAGCAAGTGAGCAGAACTCCCCAAATTCTGCTTGTTCCTGGCTTCCCTGGCAAGAAAGAGGGTCATTTAAAGTGAAATGGGCAGAGTGAGCACTGGCGAGGAGGAACCAAACTCCTCCCGGAGGCCAGGTTCTGCGCTTTCTGGATTTGTCCAGCCTCGGGGCACAAACGAATAGCCTGGATCACAGGGCCCCTGGGATCGGCAGGCCCTTCGCTGGTGTGCCCTGGGGAATCCTGAGGACCCGCTGAGGAATCAAGCCCCGGAGAACCGGTAAGGCATTCTGATTTCAAAAAGAACAAGAAACTAGAATCTGCAGACTAAAGGGTGACAGACGCCCAGCCACAGAAACAAGGCTTTCAAGTTGCCTAGGTCTGGACTTTTAAGTTCAAACGCCATGGTTTTCTGTAAATAATATATTGAGAGGAGAAGAAAGTCTGGGCTACCTTCCCTCTCCTGGCTTCTCTCCCCCACGAGCAGGCTGAATAAGGCTGCGGGACAGAGGAAGGGAAGTCAAAGGGCATGGCAGGGACATCTCTGTGTTACCAAAGCCCATTTGCTTTTCCTCATGGGCACACAGGTAAATTACACTTCCCCGTGCAGCCACATGACTGAGTTCTGGCCACAGGAAGTAAAGCGAGCCTGGCCCATAGGGCCCTCCCACATCATCCTCTACTCTCCTTCCCCAACTGCTGGCTGACCAGAGAAGACTCGGAAGCCTGCAAGGGAAGGAGCCTGAAGCTCCGATGACCACGATGACCACGTGGAAGGGGCCGGCACTGGACCTCACGTGAGCAGACCAGCTTTAGTCATGGAAAGCCACTGAGATTTGGGGGTTTCTGTTACAGCAGCTAGTTACTGACACGAGAGGAAGCAAAGAAAGCACAGATGCTGGAGCGGATCACTGAGGTGGGCCCGTGGCCCTCCCCAGCAGACAGCGGACACTCGCACGTGCGCACACACCCCACACGCTGTCCTGTAAGGCAGAGAGTAACAGAGAGGAGAATCACCCTATCTACCAAGGAGAGACAGGGAGAGCGACAAAATGCAAGAGTTATCCTGCACCCAGCACAGTGCAGGAGCAAATGAACGTGTCCAAGTCAACCTCACTCAGACAAATGGGCCCGAATGGAAATAAACAAACTGCTGCTATGTGACTGTTACAGACTGAATGTTTGTGCCCCGCCCCCCCCCACTCCCCCACCAATTCATATGTTGCAATTCTAACTCCGGACGTGTTGGTATTGGTGGTGGGCTTTGGGGGTATTAGGTCATGGAGATGGAGCCCTCATGAATGGGATTAGTGGCCTGATGAAAGAGATCCCAGGGGGCTTCCTCACTCCTTCTGCCCCGTGAGGACACAATGAGGAGACAGCCAGTGGCCTCTGACTCCAAATCTGCCAGCTCCCTGACCTCAGACTTCCCAGCTTCCAGAACTGCAGGAAATAAATGCCCGTTGTTTATCAGCCACCCAGTCCGTGGTGTTCTGTTACAGCAGCCCAAACTAAGACAGTGACCAACATAACATTAAACAAAGAAGCCAGACACACAAAAAAGTACACTGTATGATCACATTTACGTGGAGTTCAAAATCAAGGACATCTGTGGGGTTTAGGTTTACATATGTGGTGTTAAACTAGGAAGCAGGGTCAGCCAACCTTTTCTGTAAAGAGTCAGGGAAGAAACGTCTTACATTTTGTGGGTCGTGCAGTCTCTGTTACAACCACTCAACTCTGCCATTGGAGCAGGAGAGCAGCCATGGATGTACATAAGGGACTGGGGTGGAGCTGTGTTCCAATAAAACTTTATTTACAAGAAGAGGCAAAGGGCCCTGCTGTACATGTAAGTGCTGTACAAGGCAGTGCTCTCCCTTGGGAACAGCAGTTGGTAGCTCTCCGGAAGGGGTACGCAGGAGGCCAGCAACGATGCCTTTCTTGATCTCGGTTGTGGTAGAGTTTTTGCTTTACAATAACTCGTTAAACTGTATATTTATATTTTATGTACTTTCCTGAATTGTCTGATATTTCTTAATTCTAAAAGGTTTAATGTGGTATATCCACACAGTGAAATATTATTTGGCAATAAAAAGCAATGAAGTACTGATAAATGCTACAATAAGGATGAACCTTGAAAACATTGTGCTAAGTGAAAGAAGCCAATCACAAAAGTCCTTATATTATATGATTCCATTTACACATGTCCAGAATTGGCAAATCTACATAGACAGAAAGGACACTAGTGGTTGTTTAGGTCTGTGGGATGTAGAAGATTGAGGGATGATGGCTAAAAGAAATAGGGTTTCTCTTTGGGGTTACAAAAAACGTTCTGTAATTGGTAGTGGTTATGGTTGCATAACTATGAATATTCTAGAAACCATTGAACTGTACACTTTAAGTGGGCAAATTGTGTGTAAGTGAATTATATCTCAATAAAGCTGTTACCAAAAAAAAAAATTTTTAATGAGAATTAATGAATGAAACCAGTGGCCTCTGCCCTCTCCATCAGTGACATGCCAGGGAAGGGAACATGTGATGAGGCAAAGCAGACAGACATCAGCTTTGGAAAAACCACTTGTCTCCAGAAGCATCGCCACCACCCTCCAGGTCGGGCCTTTTTTGCAAAACACATGCTGAAAATCAGAAGCCCAGAAGCCCAAGAGCCCAGAGATTCTGACAACAAGCAGAGGCCAAGGCATCCCTGCCTAGAGACACAGGTTTAAATTCAAAATGAAATGCCAGGCGAAAGCCTAAGCGAAGCCAAGTCCTGTGGGAGTCAGGCTGGCTCCGGGGCCCGGTGCCAAGCCTACAGGAGCCAGTGCCTGGGCGGCAAATTGGGATGGGGGCTTCAGCCCTCCAGGAGCAGTGTTTTGGAAGGGCCTCTCTCTCTCGAGTTTGTAGTCCTCGGTGGTTTCTAGGCATGGGATGATCTTGGGCTCAGTCAGGGGATTGAGTCCCTCAGCTCTTCACGCAGACCGGAGGCAGCGTGTCTGGGGGGTTCTGTGTTACATCCCAGACTTCGCAGAGCCTCCAGTGAGCCCGGCAGATGGCTGCAAGTAATGAGGCTGCAGGAGCTGGCAGATGGGACTCGTGAGGAGCAGAGGGTGCAGGGAGCAGGAGCTGCCGCGGGAAACCTCAGCTGCCGCCTCCCTCTGCTCAGCCCCCAGCAGCTGTGAGCCAGTGGGGCTGCCTGGCTGGGTCAGAACACACGGCAAAGCGAAGCCAAGAACTTCTTGGGCCTGAGAAGCAGAAGAGGGGCCAGGAGGCACCAGGCAGAGTGGAAAGATCTCTGAGGTGTGGCAGAAGTAGCATGGGACTTTGCTGTGTGACTGCAGGCAAGTAGCCCAACTTCTCTGAGTCTGTTTCCTTTGGTGTAAACCAGAGATAACAGCACCTACTCCAAAGAGCCACCAAAAAAATTAAGCGAACAAGGGGTGTGGCGGAATCTAGCAGTGAAAGGCATTCCGTGCATTAGTTGATAACGGTTAGTTGACTGCTTGTCGAGTAGAAATAAACACTAATTGAGTTACTTTCCAAGTTAGCTTTCTAGCTGGCTGGGCCAGACCGAGATGGGATATAAGGGAACATCCAAGCCGGAGTTGACTGAGCCGGACCCTGGCTGACCCCCCTCACGGATCATTTCATCCATTCAGAAGAATCCGTAAGTGGATGCTATTATCCCCTTTCGCAGATGATGAGCGGGAGCCTTAAAGAAGGCAGGCCCGCCCGCACCCGGTCCCGCGCTGGGGAGGCGGAGCCGGGCTGTGCGGTAACTGCACTCAGGATGCTGTGTTTAATCCCAGCTCTGCCACCACTGGGGCCTGGAGGACGTTTCTGAGTCTGTCTGAGTCTCAGCCTCCTGACCTCAAAAAAAAAGGGGATGATAATAATAATACCGGCTTTGCGGGCTTTTGGAAGGTAAGTGGGATAATGTGCCTGAAAGGGACCGGTATGCAGCCGGTGCTCCACAAGTGCCCTGGAGGGAGGCCCATTTCTGAGGGAGTGGCATACAGTAGGCGTATTCACTATGCTCAGTCCATGGCACTCGTGAAGAGTATTTCCTTGGGGCCTCAGTTTTCTTATCTGGTAAATGGAGCAAATGAGGGCACCTCTCTGAGCCCTTCCAACCTCACAGGCTGGGCATGAGGGTTCGGCTCCGATCTTGGAACCGGAAGTGTACCAGGAAGGAAGCAGAGGGGGGCGCGTGAGGTTGCGAGGGCCTCGGAGACCCACCAGGGCCATCCCACCCGGCGTGACAGCCCTTCCTTCCGCCCAACCCTGCCGGGCCAGCACTTACCTCTCCCTTCCTTCCACTAGATCTCATTCCTTCCCCAGGCACTGCTCACTTTGGGATTCTTTCCTATTTTAATAGCTATTTCGAGGCAGTAAATGAACTGGTGAAGCACAAGGACCCTGCAGCCCACCTGCTCAGATTCCACCCCATCTCTGTCACTCACAACTCATATGGTCTTGAGCAAGTTGACTCAACCTCCCTGGGCCTCAGTTTCCCCATCTATAACATGGCATCACAACAGCACAAACCCCATCCAGTTGTTGAGGGGATCGGCCGGTTCTGGCACGTTGGCAAAACAGAATTAAGTTTGGGGTGTTGTTATTGTTACTGTTGTTTATTTAATAATAATTAAATAATATTAATTTAGAGTAATAATAATAATAGAAAAATAACCTGGCACACTGCTCAGACCGAGGCTAAAATAATTAGACTTTCTAAGTGAATCAGTGTAAGGGGACACAGTAAGTGAATACAACACGGATGAGGGGTGTGAGCAGGGCACAGCGCTGGGAAGGCAGTGTGCAATGAGAATGCAGGGCCCTTCCATGCGTGGGACCCGGTGTGGCATGCCCCTGGAGCGGGCCCTGTCCCTGTATCTGGACAGGAGTACTGGGTACATGGACGGACACATTTCCTGAAACTCACTGCACATTTAAACCCTGTGCTTTTCACCACTTGTAAATTATACCAACGAAATGACATCGATTAAAACAAAGAAACATGACAAAATCAGGTTACGAATTCCCAGCTCATAGCAGGCGCGTGGTTCTACAAGGAGGCGCAGGCGTAGGCGGGCATGATGGCTGTTGTCCTCTTTTAGCCCCATCTGTGCACCCCTGGGTGCAGGACGTGCAGCACGGCCTGACCCTGTGCCGTTCTCAGAGGCCACAGTGTGATTGTGACCTCGAGCCACCTGCGCAATCACGCGGTGGCCCTGATTTGCAGCTGCACACCTGACTTCACTTGAAGGAATCATCACGTGTCTGAAGTGAAGGCTCTTTGTGAATGCAGGGCCTGGGCCGTGGAATGGGCCTGCTGCAAACTCCCCTCCAGGGAGAGACCCAGGAGGAACCAGCCTATGGAAAGGCTTCCCCAGGATGTAGAAAGAACCCATCTTTGAATTCCTCAGAGCCGGGGCAGCGGAGCAAACCCTACTCCCCCACTGCTGCTGAACCTCTGCTCAGATGGGCAAAGGGCTAGATTTAGGCGTCCAAGGTAACTTCTCACACCAAAGTATGATAAGACCGTAGTCATTTAGAAATTGAAATTACCACTATTTACACTTAGCAGCCTCCTCACCATGGAGAAACTGTTTCCAATTATGCAACCTGAAAGCTGGTCACCGTTTGAGGTTGATACGACGCTCACAGAGTAAGCAGGTGAGAGTACCCAGACACCTAATTACTTGGAAAGATAATCTTGAATAATTGGAATTAGAGCAACTAAAGCAATTATTAGACGTTGTGATCTTCAGGAACAGTCTTCCACCAGGCAGAGAGGTTGAATCACCTTTAGTAAGAGCACATAATTAGAGAAATCCAGAATTTCAGAACAGAAAGTGGCAGAACCAGCACTGCAGAACGAGGAGGTGGGAGGACCACGTGCCGGATGCTAGGGAAGATGAGGCTGGAGGGATAGTGGGAAGGCAGCGTAGGATGCGACAGGACAGGTGGAATTGGCAGGGTGGGTGGGTGCTGCTTTAAAGACTTTTAGGATCCTGGAGCCTGATTGAACCTGAACTTGACGTGTGACCTTGAGCAAGGCACTGAACCTCTCTGGGCTCGCTCTACCTTCTGCTCTACCTTCGGTCATTCAGCAGATGTCTATTGCCCATCTGCCCTGTGCCCAGCACGGAGGACACCGGGTCCCACTCTTTGCGCACGCCATTCGTCATTCTCCGGAAATGACCTCGCCTGGAGTCCCTCACACACGAGGAGTGCCACGCCTCCTTCAGGACCCTCCCCACACGGCACACCTCTGCACAGCCTTGCCAGGTCGTGATCATTCCTTCCACAGCCCTCTGTCCACCCCGTCTGGGCTCCTGATTCACAGAGGCGACTCTCTCCTCTTTGTCTGTCCCCCCCACCACCCACCAGAAGGCGCCTCAAGAGGAAGAGCTGTGGGTGATTCTCCTCACTGTCCCAGCTCCTGGCACACAGCCTGGCACGAAGATGCTGACCACTGGCCTAAGGCGAGGTGGCCAGAGGTCACTGCAGCCCATTCCTGAAAGCAAGGCTGTTGTCTGCCCTGCCTCCAGGAATTAAATGGCAGCAGGTGAGGCGGCCTGTGTTGTGAGTTTGCTGAGACTGGCCAAGGAAACGATCTCCTTCGTGTGAGGATCCCAGAGCTCTGCCGCCTCCACACATGGGCCAGGGCCACGCGGACGATGGACGCTGCCCACCCTCAACCAGAGGGCTGCAAGACTCATCTCAGTTTTGTCTGAGTTTTGTCTGGGAATGGCAGGTGAGCGGGGATAATGATGTGTGAACCATTTTGGCCAGTCCTCCTGCCTCTTTGTGTCCGAAGTGTCCACCTCATTGGGATGAAGAAATCAGGGCTCCAATTTTGTCAGACCTTGGCCCACAGATATGTACTCGGAGCCTTGGGCGCACAGAGCAGGAGTAACTGACTCAGTCTGCAAGGTGAAGGAGGACTTTGCAGAGGCAGGACCTTTGGACTGGCTCGTGAAGGCTGACGGAGGGTTCCCCAGGCAGCCAGGGGTGGACAGATCACCCAGGATAATGCACACGCACAAGGATGCACCAGCCACCGGCACATGCAGGCTGCAGAGAGCAGGCTGACTGAGTCGTAGCTCCCATGTCAGAGTTTGGGCAGCTGGGAAGTCAGTTCCCCTCTCTCTGCCCTGCTCAGCATGCGCTGATCTATGTACGTTTTAGTTCTATGACATAAATCAATAAAATGCACTAAATAAATTAAGTGAGTAGCAGAATTGTAAATCGATTTCAGACGAAGAACAGAGAGGTTGAGGGAACCAACAAGAGACTATTATAGGAACTAAAGTGAGAAATGACTCAGGCAAGACCCAGGATTGTGGCCATGGAGCCGCCACATTGTTACGCATCCCTGAAATATTAAACAGATGAAACCTACAAGCGTTGGAGATTGTTTCACAAAAAGTGCCAGCTGGTGGCTGCCAGAAATCCCAGCGCACTGGGAAGCAGGGCCAGGGAGCAGGGATGACTTAGAACACAGCTCAGCCCAGGTGCGCCAGAGGAGACCATGGCTTCTGGAGTCAGGATCCAGGTTTCCAAGCCCAGGTAGACCGCCCAGTGTCTGTAACATGGCCCCTGTTCCTTCCTTCATTACTTTATTCATTCAACAAACCTTTCCAAAATTCTTGTTGTGTACCAACCCCAACTGGGGCAAGGGAGCCATAGGCAGGACCAGATCCAGTGCCTGTCCTCAGGGAGTGTCCAGTCTGGTGGGGGAGATGCAGTGTGAGATGGGTGCTAGTAGGACCAGTCACTGTGGGTACCCCTGGGGTTCAGGATGGCGCTTCGGAAGAGGCCATGCCGAAATTGGGTTTTGAAGGACAAACAGGTGGTAAAGGCACTTCAGACAGAGGAAACAGCATATGCAAAGGCACGGAGGCACGGAAGATAATGAAGAGTTTGGGGGACTGTACACAAGGAGGGAGACAGGGCTGGTGCGCAAGGTCCATGACACAGATTGTAGAAGGCAGGTGCAGAAGGCCATCACTAGACTGTGGAGGGTCTTGACTGCCATGTGAAAACGTCCTCTGTGAGTTGGGAGCCATGACGAGGTATTAAGCAGGATGTAGTTGGATTTTCATTTTAGAAAGATGATTTAGAATTCAGCGTGGGAAATTTTTGTTTTACTTTTTATTGAAGTGTCTCATATATTTAGAGAAGCGCATGCATCACACGTGTGCAGCCTGATGAACTTGCATAAACTCAGCACAGCCGTGTAACCAGCACCCAGATTAAGGAGCAGATCGTCACCAACTGCCAGAGTCCTCTGCACGCTCCCCCTTCTGTCACACCTGCTCTTCAAGGGCAAACTCTGCCCTGATGTCTAACAGTAGAGACTCGTTTGGCCTGTTTTCCAGTTTTACAGAAACGGAGTCATATAGCACAGATTCTTTTGAATCCAGCTTCTTTTGCTCCACACCCTTGCTGCTGGGAGCAGTTGTACATGGCTCATTCCCGGTGCCATATGGTCTCCACCGTGTGTGTTGATGGGCGCTGAGGACTTGCAAGCAGGAGGTCTGACAGCAAATCTGAATCATGAGAGGCTCAGTTCCTTCATTTGTTCATTCATTCATTCACTCACTCACAGTGAAGGCCCATCTACCTGAGAGGGTACATCCCACATGCGGCTTGTGAACTGGAAACTTTCCTCACCTCACACCTTGACAAAGGACTTGGTACAAATGTTTATTGGGGAGTCCTGTTAATGGAACAAATAGAGGAAACCCAAACATGTTCATGGGCCCTGCACAGGGGTCTGAGGTGTGGTCATCTTACTTCAATCCCTGTCCAGTGGAGGGTGCACCCTTTACTCATAGCTAGAGTTCTTCCGCCACGTTGGACCCTGTTTACTTAGCTCTCTCCCGCTACTGTAGGGCAGGCCTTTCACCTTGCTCCCCAGTGCCCAGGCCCGAGCTTGCCACATAGTAGATGCTCATGAAATATCTGTGGAATCGAAAGGTATGTGTAAAATGGCTGGCACTCAGACAGTGCTCAACCGGGGTCTGACAAGTAATGAATGGTTGTTACCTTACACACATATATTTCGGTCACTTTTAGAGAAATAAACAGGTCACTTTGGGATGACAATGACCAGGGGAGACCTTGACAAACAAATTGGTGAGTCTCTCTCACACACACACACACACACACACACCCAGAAATACAGCTGGGCCGGCTCCGGCACAACCAGCTGCTGATCAACCTTGAGGCCTGTGGGCAGGCCCAGGTGCGGTAGGGTGCTCCCTCTGCCCTAGTCTCCTCATCTGTAAGAGAGGGAATAAGCGAGCCAGTGTGTACAGAACTCTCAGAACGGTGGTTGGTACACGGGCAGCATTGCATGAAGCCAGTTAGTGTTTTGTGCCATGATTATCACATTTTGCAGACAAGGAGGGAAGTGGCAGAGGGAGCCGGCGCAGGGGTGAGGACCTGGGGGCAGAACGTTCTTTGGGGAGGGCACACCTGGGCTCCAACGTCAACCCCAGACTCCCTGTGTGGGCCCGAACAAGTCAGTCACTCATCGCCGCAGCTCGGCTTCCTCACCCGTGAGGCAGTCAGGGTGGTGAGGGCGTGGTGAGCAAACGGATGGATCCGTGAGCACCGCACCCCTGCAGGTGTCCCTGGGAGGTCTGGGGAGAGGCCAAGGGGCTGCCATGAGCAAACCCCACAGACCCCAAAGCGGGGATAAAATGCTTGAGAGGCAGCGACACGTGAAAATCGTTCTGCAACTTGGCAGCAAGGCCAGCCCACTCGGTCTCCTCGTAAACATTTTTATAGACACAGCCACAAGGTCCTTGGCGTGGCCGCCAAGCCCTGAAAGTAAAATAATGAGGCCAGTCGAAGACAGAGATGCAGCCTGCCTGGAGCCCCTGGTCCTCGTAAAAGAGGCAGATATGACGGTCTGACGCTTCTGGGAGGCACAGCGACCCGCCCGTCTCTGCGCGTGGACACATGCATGTGCGCACACACCCACACCCACTCACACGTGCATACACACATTCACGCACACTCACACTTGGATGCGCACACCTCCCCACATCCCCACAGATGCACGTGCTCACCCGCCACATGAATGCACGCACACACACGAGACACAAAGGCACACTTTCTCACAGGAGCATCTGCTCAGGAATGCGTACGCTCACCCTCAACTGGACACACGCACGCACGCGCGCGTACACGCCTGCACACACAGGCCCTGCGTCCTGGAAGCCAGGCTTGGAGCAGCACTGACCGTGGAACTCCAGGCGTCCGAGAGGGCCGCCCCCAGGGATCAGCTTCTAAGACACAGTCCCATGGAGGGGCCTGGGGGGCGGGCTCTGTCCCCTGTGAGACAGAAGACTCGGAGGCTGAACGTCTCTGTGCTGCGGCTTCCTCATCTGTCTCGTGGAGTGAGAGGCTGTAAGGTTTCTCAGTTAAAACATGTAAAGTGCCTGGTACACAGTAACGTTACTCAGCCAACACCAGCCGTTCCTTAGTCGTCATAGTCACAGTGTTTCCTAGAGACCTGAGCCTGGAAGCTGGGCATCCGAGTCCCTTAGCCTGAAACGTCAGGGGCGGCCGCATGGAGCAACGAGGGAAGACACGGCTACGGAGAAGCTGAGGAGACGGAGGAGACTGCCCACTGCCCAGAGCTGTGGGCCCTGTGGGCTCTGTCACGTGTCCCTGTGCTCACCAGCTGACACTCGGCTGGAGCTCTCCAAGGAGACAGTGTCCGTGGGACAGAAATGTCGCCAGCCCCATGACACATGAGAGGGGTCAGAGATGCAGCCCTCCAGGTGCCTGAACCTCCTGACACGGCAGCAGCCCCCCCATCAGGACACACGGGTGGCCACACATCCTGGACTTAGGAATTCCCTCCCCGCCGCCCCCATGTTGGGACAGTTTGTATGACTAGACTTCTGCCTCAGTTGCCCCACCCCAACTCCCAGGACCAGAGCCCTCCTTATCTCCAGGCTGTTTAAAGAGACCTGCCTACTATTCCCTCGTGGCAGCCGCCCCCTTGGCGGCAGAGGGGGGCGGGTCGGGAGGCAGCCTCGCCCCGCGGGGCTGGGGCAGCAGCACATCCTCCAGTATCCATTTTCCTGTTCGTCCTTAAAAACAAAACCCTGGCTTTTCGCTGAGCACAGAGTTGCCCAGGATAAAGACCACATTTCCCAGCCTCCCTTGCAGCTGAGTGGTCAAGTCCTGGCCATCGGAGATGTGGACAGGTGTTGTGGGAGGCACGCAGGCTCTGTCCTTCCTCCTGTGCCCTGCCTCCGGCCCGCTGCCTAGAATGCAGATGTGACAGCTGGTGCTCTTGCTGCCATCTTACACCATGAGGACGAAGGCCATAGGGACGACACGAGGGGCAGCAGGGGCCCGAATCCCTGAGGATTTCTTTGGAGCAGAGACGCCCCGGTGCCTTCTTTCAAACTTTTATAAGAGAAAAGATAAATTTCTCTGTTGAGCCAGTCACTTTGAGTCACTATTACTTACAGCTCAATCTAATCCTGACTGCTTAGGCCCTGCACACGCTGCGGCCTGCTCCTGATCATCCTGCTACTGCCTCATGGCTCTGAGCGTCACCGTGGGCTCAGAATCTGCTGTTAGGCCCTGCACACCAGTGACACCCTCTGCATAGCAGTGTCCAGTCAGGCAGGACCTCCCCACACCTGTGAGACAACAGAGACGGGGCATCTGGCTTCCTCCCTGGAGATCGAATCCAACAGCTAGAGCAATGATGCCCTTAACACCGGTCCTGCCTGGCCCAGCTCCTTCACACATCTTGCTTCCCACACAGTCGCAGGGTGTCCCGGAAGTAACAGAACATCATGACTGTCAGGAATGTCCCCCTGGACAGGGAGGGCAAGATGACCTTCCTCTGCCACTTCACTGACTGAGAGACTTGGACCTTTGCAACAGGGTTCCAGCTCCCAGGAGCCATGGCCAGGCTTGCTGAAGGAGAAGCTCTCACAGGGCTGCGGGCCGCCACCCGGGCATGGAAGTGTCTAAAGACGGGAGGACTGCCTACCTGAGCAGGGCCGCGCTTACCTTTCTCCGATGCTGGGGCCAGGTCAATGAAGCTGCGACATTTTTCACCTTTGGAAAGAAAAGAAGGGTTTTCAGAATCAGATGAGGAAATGAGCACTTCAGACTTTCACCTCTTCCTGTCCCATGAGCCCTGTGCCGAGCAGGGAGCAGGGCCTGAGCATCTCTAATCCTTATTCCTGGAAAGACAGTGTCCCCACAGAACTTGGATGACCGAATGGCACCCCATGATGCCGCCTCCTCTCACCCCCAGTCCAATCCAGTCCTGTCACTCTGAACCCCCGAAAGCCTTTGGGCCCATCCACGGCCTCTACCTGCCCAGGCCCACAGCCCCTCGCCAGGCTCCCCTGGCCTCCACTCTGGCCTCTGTCCAATCCATCCTCCACACAAAAACAAAGGGATATTTTCAAAACACACAGTTCTGATCACAGCAAACGCATATGTGCAAGACACAGACACGCACGCACACACACACACGCACACACACACACGCAGACACGCACACACACACATGCACACTCCCGCAAAACCCTCCGATGCCCTTCCAAGGGGTAAAGCCCAAATTCTTCACATGGACCCAGGACTGGCCTCCGCCATCTCCCCTACCCACAGCCCCTTCCTCTCAGTTTCCGGGTCCCCGTGCTCCCCCCACAGCAAGAGTTTTACACGTGCTGCCCCTCTTGCCAGCACACACCTCCCCTGTTGCAAGCTCGCACGGCGCCTTGGCCCTCTCCCATAGGGCACCCTTGCCCTGTAGTTCTTTCCGTGCGTGTGCTTTGGGGTGGACAGCCCGCGCGTGAGCCCCACCCCATGAGGGCAGGCGCCACGGCCTCGGTGCACCCCTAGCCCAGGAACTGGCAACTCCATCCCCCAGGGCGCAGGCCGAAGCCTTCATTTCCCTCTCCCTGTCACTCACACCGCCACATCTGACTGCAGCTCCAGATTCACAGTACATCTAGAACCCGACCACTCCTCACCGCCGCCACCGGTCCAGCCACCACTATCTGCCACCTGGATCGTTGCAGTGGCCTCTGCACGGGTCTCCCTGTTTCTGCCCTTATCCGTACAGTGGCCTAAAGGATCCTGTTATCACCTAAGATCATGCCGTTTCTCTGCTCAGAACCTACGTCCTCAGCGTGGCCCCCAAGGCCCTGTGTTATCTGTCCCCCCAACACCTCCCCGACCTCATCTCCCAGTATCTTCCCCCTGGCTCTCTCCATTTCTGCCACATTAGCCTCCTTGCTGATCCTTAGATGTGCCAGGCACATCCCTGCCTCAGGGCCTTTGCACAGGCTGCTACTTCTGCCTAGAACATCTTTCCCCCAGAGAGCTGAACAGCTCATCCCTCCTCTTCTTTGTCGCTTTCCTCAAAGATTGCCGTCTCAGGGAGGTCTCGCCTAATTTGTTTACTATTCCAAACATCCCTCCCCGACACTCCCCATCTCTCTTCCCGCTGGATCCTAGCACCTAGAACAGTGCCGGCTGCACAGTGAGTGCTCAGTAAATATTGGCTGAAGGAGTATATAAATGAATGAATGAGTGAGTGAGTGAGTGAATGCCTTCTACCCAAGCCTTATGCCTATAAAAAACTTCCACTCTTCAGTGGCTCCGCCCTGATGCTGAGCACTCTTCAGCGTGAGTCTTGCTGCTTAGATCACAGAGCTCAGCACGTTGCCTTCCATGAAACCTGACAGCCGGGAAGGACCCCAAAGGCCATCCGAGCTAAGTGGTTCTCAGACCCGGGCAGCCCAGGCCCCATCCACACGGACCCCAGTTTCATTGGTCAGTGTGGGACCTGCACATCAGGAGGATTTTAAAAGCTCCCCGGGTGATTCCAACACGCAGTTAGGGTGATAGTCCCACTCCAATCTGATCGGTCATTTAAATGACAGCTCAGGCCATCATGGCACTGGACACTCCATCAAGCAAGAGCATTTGTGGGGCAGGATAGCAGAGCGGCCATGTGCCTGAGCTCTGAAATCAGCAGAGCTGGGTTCGAATCCTGGCTCTGTCGCTTGCTGCCGTGTGACTCTCCAGTCTTTCTGTGCCTTGATTTCCCTGCCCGTGAAATGGGTGCAGAACCTGTAGGGGTGTCGTGAACACTCGACATGGGCAGTCCTTGCCTGGAAGGGTGAGAGGGCGTATTCATACCCACCACAGCCTCTAAGGGAAACCTCTCCACGGGGTCCTCACCGGTGCGCCTTGCCCTGGTACTGAAGACAGACAGATGAGAACGCAACCCCAACACGAGGGTGTCCGACTCGGGAGCTCTCCACAGCAAGCAAGGGCTAAGGCAAGCCTCTGGGGACGGGGCAGCCTGGAGAGGGTGTAGCCTGTCTAAAGGAGTGTGGCCTGACATCAGGCCATCTGCACCAGTCAGGGTCCTGGCAGGAAACAGATGGCACTTGGAAGCAGCTCAGTGAAGACTGCTGAGTGAAGGAGCTACTCACAGACGTGCAGACGGGGTGCGAGGCCGGCAACATAGCAGCCTGTACCTGCCCCAGACCCAGCCAAGGACACCGGGCTCCCCAGGGCCCCCCCTCCTGCTGCCTGTCTTCCTGCTGCCAACCAGACAGGTTGAAATGTCTCCTTGCTCTGAAATTCCAGTGGTGTTTTTTGTTTTTTGTTTTGCAATGTATCTCATTATATTGTCACATTCTACCTTGGGCACAGTGTGGCCCCTCTGGCTTGGCCCCACTGGGGCTATAAATGACAGGTCACCCCACCAGCAGGTAGAAGCTAACGCGTGTCATGTTGCCTAAGATCCAGGATCTGAGAACCCAAGGAGAGTCCATGGCAAGCACCATGCTGAGTACTTGGCACATATCACATCGTATGAGGTCAGCATCCTCTCCCATTGTACAGACGAGGAAACTGAGGTTTGATTGGCAAAGTGACCCACCAAGGTTACACAGCCCAGAAGAAGCAGGATCAGGATCTGGACCCAGGTCTGTGTTTTCCAAAGCTCTTCCCATCATTCAAGGGACTGATTTGCCCAGAAGTGGGGCAGAGACCGGGACAGCCCACAGCCGAACCAGCTTGTTTAGACTCAGGTAAACTGTCTCTGAAATACCTTTTTAAAATATTTGATTACGGGAAGTTTCCAGCTCTTGCCAAAGCAGAGGGACAAGTATGAAGAAGCCCATGTCCCCACTCCCAGTCTCCGTAACTGTCACCCCGCCATGTCCCCACTCCCAGTCGCCGTAACTGTCACCCCGCCATGTCCCCACTCCCAGTCGCCGTAACTGTCACCCCGCCATGTCCCCACTCCCAGTCTCCGTAACTGTCACCCCGCCATGTCCCCACTCCCAGTCTCCGTAACTGTCACCCCGCAGCCAGCCTTGTCTCGTCTATACTCTTGCTCCCACCACATGGGGTTATTTCGAAACAAATCCCAGAAGCTGTATCTAAATGTCTTTCTAGAGAGTTTACTCCCTGCTCAAAAAAAAAAAAAATGCAAGGTCATTTATTCCTAGACCCTGTAGCATCACCTTTGGGGCTGCTGTTGGCTTTTTGCAGCATGGGAATAAAACACACAACCCAAGAGGCCCTGCCCCGCCCCTGACCCCTCCCACTCACTGTCTTTGGGGAAAGGGGAGGGGGCGGCGGAGCCAAGGGGGCGGGGCGGGAGCGGGGCAGGAAGGCGGGGAGAGGAGGCTCAGAAATCGCCCTCAACACAACAGCGTGAGCCTGCCAGCAGGCACACGGATATCGCCACCAAAGGAGCACCTGGCACAGGCCCTCACAGAGACAAGGCTTCCAGGAACCCAACCCGGGTGCAACTGGCCGGTCACAGCTGCCTCCGCTCTGGCTCACTGCTCACAGCTGATTCCAGGAATCTTACCCCGAGCTTCCTCCTCCAGGCCTGGCTACTCGAGGTGGCAAGGGGAGGGACAGTGCACCAGGGTCAACGGGGCCAGGCAGGGTGGGGCTCTGGCTGCACACAGACCTGAGTTCAAATCCCCGCTCTGCCATCGCCCTGGGCAAACAATGGTTTCTGTTTGGTTGGGGGGTTTTGCCAGCAAAGGACGATCATTCCAGCCTCATGGGGCTGCTTGAAGGCTGTATGAGGTGATGAGTATGAACCAAGATGTCTTCAGTCAGGATTTATATCAAGCAACATCTGCAAGGGATCAGCTTAATATTCTGACACCCACGCTCCCATTGTCATTCATCACTGCTCTCAGACGCCTGTCTTGAAAGGGGATGTTCTTAAGGCCAGTGGAGGTGTGTAGGCTCCAAAGCCACAAGACATGAGTTCAAATCCCTCCTCTGCCTCCTCCTAGCCAATGACAGCTGAGGTTGGCATCACCTCTCTGAGCCTTTTCCTCACCTGCTAAATGGAAGTCATTGAGTATCTGGCTTTCCAGGAGTGCAAAAAAGGAAGAAACAGAAGAAAGTACATGGAAATGCTCGCCCTGTGCTTGGATCCAGAAATAAGAGCTATTTTTGATCCCTTCCCTGGATCCTGGGTGAGAGACGTGTTGCCCTCCTCCCAAGGAAAGCCTGGATGTCTTCCCGAGCCAGAAGCAGGAAGCTGTACCTGTGCCCCTCAGGCTGAGCAGCTGGGAGGAACCAGGCAGGACCACGGGCAGTATCAGGGAGGTGGCCAGAAGCAGATGCCCATGGCTGGTAGAATGTGTGGAGCACAAAGAGCCGCCAAGTCCCTGGACATAAGCACGCAGGAGCCCAGGTCTGGATGTCAGCAGAAAGCGGCCAGCAAGGAGAGGGCACTGGGGAGCCCAATGTCCTTGACGAGGCCCCCAGATCCTGGGTCTAAAGATCGTGACTAATTTTACGCCCGCCAGATGGTGTTGTCAAGGTTTCTGTGGAGTGTAGGTCGGGGAGAGAGCATCAGGAGACCCATGGTGAGGGACTGGGGGACGCAGGGGCAACAGAGAGAGGTAGTAACACTGGCCTCACAAAGCCAGCCAATGAATAATAGTAGCTAATGGATATTCCCACGTATTTGTGCCAGGCCCAAAGTGCTTTAAAAACGACCACGCTCACGTCACAGATGAAAAAATCGAGGTCTGGAAAGACTGGATGACTTCTCTACGGTCACACGGCCAGTGGTGAATCCAGGATTCAAACTGAACCAGCCTACCCGGAGCCTTTGCATTTGGCCACTACTCCATACCGCCTCTTTGCAAAGTAAGCAAGTTGAGAAAAATCCATGCTTACTAAAGCACATCTCAGATGACCTCTAAAGAGGACTCCACATGTGGCAGGAGAAATCAGCAGCATCAGGAAGTGACTGCAGTTTGAGACGCCCCGATGACAGGACCCCGCAAGGCTGGTTCTGAGTTTGACTCTGCTTCCGAGACCCAGAGTCCGCAGAGCCCAACACGTCTAGTTTTCTCTGTAGTTGTTGCTTGCAACTCGCTAGGAGGCAGGAGAGAAAAACTGGTCCTGGCCCCCAACAAATGTGGCCCACGAGAAATGACTTGTGCTGTTTGGCAAGGGCAAAAGCTCACCCACCTTCACTGCTGGATTCAAGGAGGAAAAAGCAAAGAATTGCCAGCAGATCTTGCGTGAAGCTTCTCCTCTCACTATCCAGGCTGGCGAGGGGGTGGGGGGGTCCTTGGCAAGTGCTTCCTTGGAATTCTCCGGAGGCCTCTGCCAGTTCAACTGACAGGGCAGCAGATGGCACACACTTATCTGCTGATGATATTTTGATTTATTTATCTCTTACAGATGGTACCATGCCTTGATTTCTGGCAGGAGTCCAAAATATGGGTTAACTTTCTGGGAATAATCGTTTGTCCAAGTGGATGAAACACCAAAAACTGCTTGGCACTGTGACAGTCACCGGAGCCTCCAAACGTACCTTGCTTGGGCATTTGGGGTACTGTGGGTAAACCGAAGGGAAGAATTTGTTCTGCAGAATTTTACAGCTGGAAGAATTTAAATGCCTATTTAAAATTAACACCATAGTGCTTACATGTAAGAGCTTGGAACTCACGGTCTTGAGTTCAAGCCCCAGCTCTGCCACTTACAAGCTCTGCAACCCAGGCCAGTCTCTCCGGGCCTTAGTTTCCTCATCTGTAAAGTGTGTATAATCATCATCTCCATCACATAAGAAACAGTGAGCTTCTCACCAAAAAAAAAAAAAAAATGCTCTACTCCTGCTGCAGTGTAGAGTTAATGGCTAGGAAGTAGCTGCCCAGCTAGGCACAATATTTCCCAGCATCCCCTGCATCCCAGCAGGGTCATGTGACTGGTTCTTGCCTCTCGAAATTGTGAGTGTGAGTGATGTGTGCCACTTCCTGGGGAGGGCTTTTACACAGTGGGTGTGCCTTCTTTGTCCTTTCCACCCAGATGCAGAGGATTCTGAGGTGCTAAGAAATGGTGGAGGCACAATATGGGCTTTGCCTGGGCCCTGAATCACTGCATGGAGAACTGTCACCCCTCCCACCAGGACTATCTGCACTCAAGCATTCCATGAGCAAGAAAGAAATGGTCACCGTTGATCCTCTGATACCTCACGGTTTATTTGTTTCCGCAGCTGGTGTTGCTTTATACATGGTTGCGGATCAAATGAAATCTTACAGGGGAGAGCGCTGATGCATGACAGGCCTCAGTAAAAGTTCACAATCACTATCATCATCATCCTTCAAAGGATCTTGCTGAATAAGATATTGGGGGCTTTTTAAATGCCGTCCCTATCGGATTGTTAAAGCAAAGCAAATCTGGTTTCCCCCACCACCTCAGCCTTATTTCCACCCTTTTTGGATACTATTACAAATCCTTCATGTGTTGTCCTATCTCAACCCCCCCCCAAAAGCCCATTTTGAAGGAAAAATTAAGGGGCGAAGGAGCTCTGGGCGGCTTTCTCGTGGCACACCGTGGCTGGCACGGGGAGATTACGGCGCACAAGCACCTGAGTCCCGGTGTGCCCTCTCTCCCATCGGGGCACAGACTTACCCACCTTGACTAGAGATGGGACGAGAAACGTAGGGCCTACGGAGCCTGCCATCCTCAGTCTCCAGATGTGAAAAACAAGACCTGGGGAGGGCTTTGGGGTAGGCCGTAGGCTCTCGTCATGAGTCAGATAATTGAGCTGCAGATGGAACCTGAGTCCTCTGCCTTCTAATCCAGAATTAGGTATGAAAAACAAAGGCCCCACAGTCCTGGCAAAACAATAACATCCAACGCGTACCGAGCATTTACTACGTGTCAGGCACATTCTGAATCTCCGTATGCACTAACCTGTCTAATCCCCATAACAACCCTATGAAAGAGGCACTGTTATTGCTCCCATTTATCAGATGAAGAAACTGAGGCCAAGGGAGCCTAAGCACCTGACCCAAAAGCACAGAGATAGCAAGTGGTGGATGCAGGATTCCACTCAGGCGCTCTAACTCCAGAACCCCTATTTTTGTCATGTTTGGCGGGATGGAACTTGTAGGAAGACAGCGATTCACTCTGCTTGACTCCAGGGCACACAACTAACCCCAGTGGGCCCCAGGAGCAAGATCCTGTCTGATACAACCAAAGGAGAGTTCAGCGTGGAAAAGGACCTCCAAGGTGGCATTAAACTTGCCAGCAGTAAAAGACTGTAAGAAAGGCTTGGGGCACCACGCGGAGGTGGTGCCAAGAGATTCAAGTGGCCAATGGGGTATCAGCTTGAGCCGGTCTTCCCTCACATGTCCTACAGGTGGTTTGTGATGGGGGCTGTGGCGCTAAATTGCACTGAATATCATCACATCATGGGGAATGAGTCTCCTTTCCCGATACCCTTCCTTCCGATCCTTCAGATTACTTCCAGGAGAAAACTTCAGTTTAGTGATAGCCTGTCCTTGACATTGCTCTAAGATTTGCTAATCTTGTATTTAAAGAAAGAGAGAGGGAGAGAAAGAGAGAGGGAGAGAGGGAGGGAGAGAGAGAAAGAAAGAGACAGAGAGAGAGAGAAGGCAAAAGTGTCCAGCTAGAATCGATGACATTGTTTTGTTTAATGCATGCGCACGCACACACACACACACACACGTATATATATTTCTTCTATTTCTGGCAAATTTTGCTGGTTTTCTATTTCCAATTATAATAAAACACTTCCCTTTACATTCATTTATGTAAGGAAAATGTGAGCCAATATAGAGCAAAGAAAAAACATCCTAGTAGAACAGGGGTATGTGGGTAAGAACAAATTCCTGAAGGCGACATGAGGATGTCTGAAGGCTGGGACGCTGGGATAAAGGAACCCTAGGCATCGAGGCCCCCTCCAGGCCGCGAGCTTACAGGGCCGCCTCCCTGCACTACGCTCAGAGCGCCATTCACTCATGGGTTTACGAATGACGTTCCCGGGAGTTGTGTGGCTGTACACAGCAGCCATGGATATTTTTAGAGTAACAAATATCCCAAACATAGGAAGGGAGAGGGATTATCTTCTGTTCAGCTGCCCTGAAATTGGCAGCCAAAGTTTCTCGCTCTGAATGATGGCACTCTCTGATCTTTCTACAATGCCCCCATGCTCGGGGGGCCACCAGGCTGCCCAAGCATGCTGGCACCCCACACATGCTCGGGAAGAAGGATGGAAGGAACGCAGGCACAGTGTTCTTCTGGGGGAAAGCTGCGGAGAGATAAAATGGCAAATGAGCTGTGCATTCAACTCCAAAGGCAGCAAGCAGGCATTCGCAGACACGAAAGCACTTGGAGAATATCGTATTCGTGAGCCATTCTCGAAAAAGCTAGTTGACATTGAAATCCAGCTCACCTGGAAAAGAATCAAAATAAATTCAAGAGTGGAGAATTCCTAGTAAAAGCACCAAGTATTTTTAAGTACGTAAATACTCAAAATGTTGGAGATGTTGTGGTCGCAACACCCTGACTTTATAAAAATCATATGAACATGAAAGAATCAGGAGGTCAGAGGCTGTATGAACACTAATGTTCTCATCTTTCTCAGGCGGGGTCTATTACTAGACACACTTTGCTTACAGCATGCAATGACATACTTCTCTTCCCCTTCCCTTGCAAACCACCAAGGTAATTATCTCCCCAGGATCAAAATGACCAGGCACAAGAGAAGGGAGATTAGAATTCAGGCCTAACATGCGAACACATGGGCCTCCCTCATCCTCAGGAAGCCCTGCCCCGACATGACTCTCTGACCCCACGCTACTGAGAAAGAGCCTCTCACATCTTAGGAGTTTACCAAGCTGATTTAAAAACAAACAAACAAACAAACAAAAAAAAAACACCTTTTTTAATTTAAAAAAGAAAGAAAATCAACTTACACTCACCATGCCATCCTAAACATCTCTCTACCCTCCCCACCACACACACACACACACACACACACACACATTTATCTCTCTCTCTGGAGGTTCCACTGCCTCAGCCTCAGCCCTGGCCTCCCTGCTTCCCCACACTGTCAGACAAGAGATGTGTATAGAGCCTAGATCTGAACTCTGTTGGGGAACTTCTACTTAACTTCATTTCCCACCAGAATCACCGTGCCTTTAAACATTTATTAAAAATGCAGACTCCTAGAGATGCATGTTATCTGTGACCCAACAATTTCATTTCTTAGAATTTATCTTATAGACATGCTCACGTGTGTACAAAATAACACGAGGTCAAGATAATTCACTGCAGCGTTATTTTAATAGCAGAAGACTAGAAATAACCTAAATTTCCATTAATTAAATAAGAAATAAACATTCAATTTATGGAAAACTCATATCCATTAAAACAAGGCAGCTCTCAGAAAACTAACACAGAATATTAACATTAACTAATATTAATACAGGAGGCAGCATATCAATATTCTGTGAAAAAGTGGGTACCCCACTGAAGCTTAAGACCCAGAGCTCATACAGAATAAATTTAAGTGACTCCACCCACTCCTTCTTCTGTTCACTGTGGCTTCTTGACATTCTCCATCAGACACTATTTATTTTCCATTGCTGCTGTAACAAATTACCCCAAGCTTAATGGTTGACACATTACAAAATTTTTATCTAAAGTTCTGTAGGTCAGAATTGCAACATGCATTCAGTGGGCTGAAATCAAGGTGTTGGCAGGGCCGGATTCCCTTGCGGAGGCTCCAGGGACGGTCCCATCTCCCCACCTTTCCTAGCTTCTCGCGGCCGCCCGCACCCCTTGGCTTGCGGTCCCTTCTTCCACCTGCACAGTCAGCTGTGCTGACTCTCTCTTCTCCACAGGCACAGCGCCCCCTCTGACTCCAGCTGGGAAAGGATCTCCACTGTTAAGGGAGATGTGGTTAGGTTGGGCTCATTGGGAAAATCAAATAATCTCTCCAACTCAAAATCCTTAATGTAATCACATCTGAAAAAGTCCCTTTCACCATTTAAGGTAGCATGTTCACGGGTGACAGGGATTGTGACGTGGACATGTTGGGGTGGGGACATATTCTGCCTACCACAGACACCCAGGACTCCAGCCACCAAAGGACTCATCCATCATATCTCATCAAACACAAGACCTCATGACGAGGTAATGGCTGTTCTGCCCGAAATGCTCTTTCTCA
This sequence comes from Eonycteris spelaea, assembly GCA_003508835.1. Taxonomy (NCBI): domain Eukaryota; kingdom Metazoa; phylum Chordata; class Mammalia; order Chiroptera; family Pteropodidae; genus Eonycteris; species Eonycteris spelaea. Next base: position 1,558,716 of record PUFA01000186.1, on the reverse strand, counting down.
CCTGCTGGATTCCTACGCAGACCTTCGAGGCTAACCTCAAAAGCCCCCTCCTCTGTGAAGCCTTCCCTGATTCCCCCAGGCAGAATTAGTGACAATGCTAGCACTTGGAAAAGTCCCCTCTGTATGGCACTCGTCACTTAGCCTTTGAATTATTTGCCGACATGGGCATGTCTCAGCGGCAGGCAAGCAACTTAAGAGTGACAGTGACCCATTCCACCACACAGCTCTCCCTTCCCCATGATGGTTGGTGGGATAAGCAAACCTGAAGGAATGAAGGGCTGATCTTTTCTACTGTGTGGGGTACACCACACAATTTGAAATCAAAAATACGATTTTATGTAACTGTTGTTTTAATTCATACGTCTGGCTCATGATAGGGGCTCAATAAATATTCGCTGAGTGAATAAGTGAATACGCACACCTAATATTTATTGAACATTTTCTATAGACCAGGCACTAGTCTCAGTTCTGCCTCCCTCATTTAATTTTTCACAATAACTCTCAAAGGAGGACTACTATATTCGTTTGGGTAGTTAATACTAGCCCCTGTTACAAACACCTCAAAATTTTAAAGGCTTATTTCTCAGCTCTTTCCCAAACGACTCCCACCCGTGTGGTGGCCCAGGAACCCAGGCTCCTTCCATGATGCAGCTGCATCATAGACGAGAGAGAGAAAGTATGGGGAAGGCACACTGTACACTCACACGCCTCAGCCATACATCGCTTCCGCTCGTACCCCATTGGCCACGCCAGCGATATGGCCAATCTAACTATACAGGAAGCTGGGAAATGCAGGGAGCTCATGGACATTGAGAAGCAGAGTGGTCACTACCACAATTATTAACTTCCTCATCCTACAGTTGCAGAAACGGCGATTCAGAAGAATAGAGACATCGCCCAAGATCTGGCAGTTCATGTATGTAGCAGACAAATTCAGCCAAGGGTCTGTCTGCCAGCACAGACCATACTCCTAACCATTGCTTGCTCACATTGGCACATCTGTGTGCTCAAAAGTTAAGCCACCTCAGAAAACAGAAGTCTTGGGACCTTGGCGAGTGGCAGGAAGGGCCCCAACCTGGGATGGGGCGTTTCCTCTACACAGTGGATAATCCACAGTGGATAATCCACAGCGATCACTGGGAGTCACCACCCATTTGCTCACCCCTGCCAGTGTCAGTTATTCACAGCCGTCTAAATGATGACGCGAGGCAGATGTTATGTGCTTGATTTCCCCTCCAACTGTTGCGGGAGGGGAAACGAAATCTATTTTTTTAAGCAAGCATCAGATGAAGCTTGAACAAAACCCATAACTCTTTCGGGACGAGCATCTCTCTAGGCTTCCCACAGACGCTCCCGAGTGTCATTTCTGGGGTTTATTTGGCAGTTGTTTACTGTCTGGACAGAAATATTGCTCTTCCCTGGATACATGTTTCCTTCCCCTCTGCTTTCCCTGATGTTGTTAGCCCTCTGTCCCGTACTTTAAAACTGTAGTAAAAAAATTTTTTTCCCCTAATCCCCAAGTTGCTTGGCCAGACATCAGTCTCAGATCCTGAGCCCTCTTTCCAGACCCTACAGTTCTCATCTGCCTGTTCTTCCAGCGTCAGCATCTCCTGGCTGAGCCAACTGCAATTACAAGTCAATTCTCAAGCATTCAGGGCTGATTATTCATGGAGTGGATTATTCGGGCTTCTTGTTTCCCCCTCTCTGTGGGTTGGCACTCATTAGCACCTCCATCAGCAGACAAGAAAGGAAAAGAAAGTTTTTGCAGAGCTCCCACCCACCAGGACCAGTTGCTGGCCAGCCTCTTCTGTTGGGAGGAAGGCAACTAGGACCCTGGACTCATCACTAGTGCTGCCTCCTCCCCATTCGCATAGATAATTTGGTGTTTACAATCATTTTTCCAGAAAGGAGAGGGGAGCTACGGCCAGCAACAGCCTGGATCTTCCATCCCCAGGGCTGCTCCCACCAGCCTGTGACGTCTGTGCACTTGACAACAGTGAGCATGCTTGTGGGAGCGGTGAGCATGTGTGTGTGCACACGAGACACCCGATGTTGTCAGCTGCGGCGTTCAGCTTGATGGCAGGGGCTGTCTCTTTACAGCATGAAATATGTCGAGGGATAGTGTATAATGGCATAGCTAATAAATACAATGAATTTTAAAAAACAAAGCAGAGAGGGACAGATGGAAGCAGGTCACCCTCACGTGAAATAGCGTCCTTTACCAGCTTATTGAAGAAGGGGCTTGTTTCAGACAAAGACCCTTCCCCAGCCCAAAGCCCCCATCTTGGGGAATCGAAACCATAATCTCTTCCTGAAGGACTAAAATAAAATGGGGTCCTTCCTGGGGAGATCATCCCCATGGCACGTAGTAGAAAGAACAGACACTGTCTCAGGGGACAGAGTGCACGTCAGCTCAGAGGGGAGCCAAGGTCAGCCCGGGAGGAACTGAGCCATCTCGGCTGCACCGGCCACCTCCACGTAGCCCAGCCTGCACCTGCCACCTGGGAACCTTTAGAACTGTCATCTGCTGAGTCAGAGCCGCTAATGGGTAAGAGGAGGGTCCTGGGTGGAGGAATGAGATGGGGTCTCCAGGTGATCTAACACTCAGCACTTTCATCATTTTTCGCATTCAATCAACAAACCTTCATTAAGTACCTACTGCGTGTCAGGCCCTGTTCAAAGCACTGCAGCGTCAGTGGTGAACGACACATGAAGTTCCAGCAGAGGAGACAGACTGTAAACAAGTGAACAAATAAGTAAACCACAGATGGTGGCGTGCAGAACGGTACTCTGATTGGGTGCCTGGGTGAGCGAGGCTTCTTGGACAGGGTGATCAGGGCCTTCTCTCTGATGAGAGGACATTCCGGCTGCAACCTGAAGAGGACGAGCTAGCCAGTTAAGGACCCAGGGGAGAGCATCCCAAGGAGAAGAACATCAAGTGCAAAGGCCCTGGGGTGGGACTGTGCTTGGAGGCTGGAGCAACAGCAAAGAGGCTAGAGGGCCTGGGGCCAGTGGGTGCTGAGGGAACAGCGGAGGGGAAGCTGGAGGACTGGCCAGGGCTGGGTCATACAGCCTCAGGCCGGGCTGGGGTGGGTGTGAGAAGCTATGCTGGGGGCTCTGGGAAGTCACTGGAGGGCTCCAAGCTGCAGAGCACTGTGACCTAATTTGCATTTTTAAAAGCTCTATCTGGAGGCTGTGTGGTTGGAAAAGGCAGAACCCACTCACGAGCTTAGGAGTGGAAGCTTGTTAACATGGAAAGATACAAAAGTGTCTCGCTGAACCCAGACGCAGGAACGGCAGGGAGAAGGCGGCCATCAGGAGCCAGGGCAGCCTCTCTCCGGCTGCCTCGCCTCCCCCCTCTCTCAGCTTCTCCGAACATAGGCCCAATTCACGTCCTCCAGCCCCTGCCCTGTATCCAGCCCTACGAGCCTGCCCTGCCGTGCGGGTCCCTCTCGCTTTCCAGGGAGAGAGAAGCTGATTGGCTCAACCTCAGGTTAGGTGTCTAGCCCTAGCGGTCAGTTGGCAAAGCCAGGGGAGGGCGAGTCTGCGCATCTGCCCAGGAAAACACGGCTGCTGGTAGTGACCAGGACCGTGGGTGGGGAAGCTCCTGGAGCAGGCGGACTGAGCTGGGCAGACACCTCCAGCGTGCCCACTGCTCACCGTTCTCGAGAGTTCCCTCTCGGCAGCCCTCGCCAACTTCCTCCATCCCCCGTCTCCCTCTCAGTCCCCACCCCCAACTCTACAGGACACCACAGGCTGGCCAGACTACCCGAGTCCCCTGGCGCTTAAGAAGTGGAGAGTTTCCCACTCGGAGCAGCAGGCGACCCCAGAATGAGGGACAGATCCTAAAGATCGAGGCTGGGGTCTGGCAGGCAGGAAGGCGGCTCTGAAGACCCTGACGCCGGGAACCAGGAGCCGAGAAACGAGTCCACGTGGCAAGGTCGTGGCGGCTGCTGGTGCCCACGGCTGGTGTCAACGCTAGCCAGGCCCAGCGGGGCAGCCGGGCTGGCAGCCGCTTACCGGGAGACTCCTGTGTTCACAGCAGGGTCAAAGGGGAAGGAGTCCCCGGGGCGGGGGGAGAGGGGGAGGTACAGTGGGAATGGGGGTTCAGCTTGGCTCCTCTTACAACTCAGGGGCCTCCTCTCTCACATCAGGAAGCCTCTGTGCTCAGCCTCCTCAGTGCCAGCCAGCTGCCAACCCAACACTGTTGGGCCCAGGCCTCACGAGGAGCCAGCGCCAGCACCCTGGGACTCTCGTTTTACCTGGATTATCTCTGTAAGACCCTCCCTCCAACTGCAGTCCCATTCCGAGGTCCCAGGGGGTTCAGACTTCAACATAGGAATTCTGGGAGACATGATCCAACCCCAAACATCATGTATCTGCCCTGCGCCTCAGTGTCCTCAATATAAAACATGCACAATAACAGAACCTCCTCAGAGGATCAGTCTGAGATTCGGCGAGTTACTAAACGTGAAGTCTGCCATGCAGTAAATGCTTAATAAGTGTGAGTTACGTGACATCTTTATTACCATCAGCTGGTGTGGCAGGCAGACAAATAGTCCCCAAAGATGTCCTTGCCTTAATACTCAGAACCTGTAAATATGTTACTTCCAATGACAGAAGGGACTTTGCGGATGTGATTAAGGTTGCAGATCTTGAGGTGCGGAGATCGTCTGGGATTACCAAGTAGATCCAAAGTAATGACAAGTCCTTGAATCGGAGACCCCTTCCCAGCTGTGGTCACAGAAAGATGCAGCCACAGAAGGGTCAGAGAGACGTGCCACTGCTGGCTTCGAAGATGGAGAAGAGGAATCACGAACCAAGGAACACGGTGACCTTGGGAAGCTGAGAACAGCTCGCAAGAAAACAGGGACCTCACTCCTACAACCCCAGGAACTGAGTTCTGCCAACAATCAGAATTAGCAGAAACAGGTTCTCCCGCCAGAGCCTTCAGGAAGGAACACGGCCTGCCGACATATTGATTTTAGGTGGGTAAGACTGTATGGCACCCTGACTTCCAGAACTGCAAGATAATGAGTCGGCATTGTTAAGCCAGTAAATGTGTGGTGGTTTGTTACAGCAACCACAAGAAACTAATACATCCTGAAAACACCAATCCAATAGGAGTGGGTGATCTGGTCAACCCAGCCCTCCAGTTAGAGACCAGGACAACATCAGTGCCCCTAGGGCAGTAAGCAATTCTGTTAACCACAGAGCACCCCTCTGCCCACCTGGAGGGCCGCTCGGGAACAGGGGCGAGACCAGCACACTGGCCTGTGGCGCTGGCACGGCACCTGAAGGTAGAGAACAAAAGCCAGGGGGTATCTTTGCCCAAGCGGGGAGACACCTGAGGGCCCCCAAGGAGAAAGAGAGTCCCCAGACCCCATACCACAGACCCTCCACCCCTCCAGAGAACACCCTGACTATGGTCGGCTGAATAATGACCCCAAAGATGTCCATGTCCTGGACCCAGACTCTGAAAATACGTGACCCTACACAGCAAAGGAGACTTTGCAGATGTGATTAAGGGTCTTTGGCTGGCGGGATTATCTTGGATTGTCTAGGTGGGTCCAGTGTAGCTACAAGGTCCTTAAAGAGGGTGACAGGAAGGTCAAAGTCAGAAAAAAAGAGGTGACAACAGAACTAGAGGTTGGAGAGATCTGCTCCGAAGACGGAGGAAGGACCAGGCGACAAGGAACACGGCAGCCCCAGAAATGGGAGCGACAGGAAAGGGGACCTCCAGAAGGGACACGGCTCTGTGGGCACTTCGAATTTAGGCTTCTGATCTCCAGAACCGTAGGAGAACACATGGCGTGGTACGCCTTGAAGCTTGTGGTCGTTCGAGGACGCTGGCTAAGACCGATTTTATGACCGGCCGCTGTGGTCCCGTGCCTGAACCTCCACAGCAGCCTTCCTGTGGCCTCCCTGCCTCTCCCCCTCACTCCCTTCCATCCGTTCCAACCCAGCCACCAGGGAGATCTTCCGGAAAAGTAAAGCAGATTGTGTCGCCTCCTTGTCTGGCCTCCGAAGACTTGTTGTCACACTTAGAAGAAAACCCACATCCTCGCAGTAGCCTGCAGGGCCCCAGACCAGTGGTTCTCAATCTTTGCTGTACATCTGAGTCACCCAGGGGCCCAGGAGACGGCCCAGAGGTCGGCACTTTCAACTCCACGAGCAGTTCCAACGTGTGGCCAGGCCCGAGCACAGGGGTCCCAGACGAAGTGCCTTTCCATTGCCCTGCCCTGCTCTTGCTCACTATACCCCAAATTCTGCACCATTCCCCACCCCCCAGCACTGTCCTGGCTCAGACTGTTGCACTTGCCTGCCCCCTTCCCCAGATGCCTGTGGGGCTGGCACCCTCAAAGAGGCCTTCCTGACCCCCACTGTGAGATAGCTCCCCGCCCCTGCTCCTCTGCCCTTTGACCCTCCCAGATTGGCCCAGCAGTGCTCACACTTGACTCTAGGAACAGACAAACGTGTGTGTGTGTGTTTGTGTGTGTGTGTGTGTGTGTGTGCGCGCGCGCTCAGCATGTGTCCCTACTGGACTCAGCTCCGTGACGGCAGGGAGTCTCTCTTTGTCTTAGTCACCACTGGGCCCAGCACAGGGTATGGGCTCATTTTCTTTTTCATATATTTGCTGAATAAGTAGACAAATACTTTGCTGTTACCTGCGGTCCCTGGTCACACCAGTGGGCTCACCATGGATGCAAACTCGGCACCGTGCTCAGCAAAGAGGCTTTGAAAGGCAGTGGTCCTGCAGAGCAGGCACTGGGATTGGAGTTGGCAGGCCTGGGGCTGGGGCCCAGGGCCCAGCTCACCCAGTTGGGTGACCCCGAGAGGTGTGAGTCACGGCACACACCTCTCTGAGTCTCAGTTTCCTCATCTGTCAAATGGGAGTGACGACTTACTCCAGCTCACTTCATAGCTGGGAGCCTCATGACCAGGTGAAGAAAATGTCTTATCCTAGCTGCCGGTGCCAAAATTCCCCTGCGGGACAGAAATGACTTTGCTGAGAAAAATGTTTCGACAGCTGTTCGAGTCTCTGTCACCTACGCACATGTCAGGCTGTGTGTCGGCTCCCACAGGGAAGGCCTCGGGGCGGAGGGAAGGGGCTCTGCATGACAAGGGAGAGACGTCCAGCAGGGCCCAGGAAACCCAGACGGAAGCAGGAGGGCTGCGTTGTGCGATGTAGCCCCCACAGGTCTTCAGTAAAGTCAGCTAAGTCGCCAGTGCTCTGAGAGGAGTCTGTCACCATGGAAACCAGCGACCGGACAGCATCTCATCCTGGAGCTAATCCCACTCAGGAGGGAAGTCAGCTGGGAGAAACCGCAACCCCAAATGCACAGGTGGCCTCTGGGGAACTTGGAATGGTGGGGAGGGCTGAGATCCCAGAGATCACCCACTCTATGGGAACTGTCAACTGTCCCTGGTTCTCGAGGGGCAGAGAGGTCCCAACTGAGAGCTGGCTCTTAGGAAGAACAAATTACACCAGACTTGTGCTTGTCCGCAGAGTCCTACCCACTCCATGAAGAGCTGTTTGACCTTGAGGTGCTGTTTGACCTTGAGGCGCTGCCATCCCAGGGCCAGTTCTTGCCCATGGGGTCCTTTGGTCTCCAGGAGCCCCATGCCCACCGAAGCAAGCTTCCCTCTCCAGCTCCAGCGTATTCATCAGCATTCGCCCCCTGAGGGAAAGCCAGCCATATCCCTCCTGCTTGACAGAGTCTCGGCCATGGAGGCCTGGCCTCCGGAGTAAAGGGCCATGGCAGAAAATATCCCTACACAGGAAGTCAGTCCTTGGCAACTGGTCCCTGCCAGGGCTGAGGAGAAGGTAATCTAGAGCTTCCGTGGAGACTTGACTACAAGATCCACGTGTGGCCTAACTGCCCACAGTTGCCTCTGACAGGAAGTCTGGACCACAGCCCAGTTCAAACGGCTCCCCCTCTTTCTGGGAGGACAAAGTAGGTCCAGAGCCTCTGTGGACAGGGCTGAGGGGTGCTCTGCCGGCCGGCCTCTCTTGCCCCTGTGCGGGGACTCCTGGTGAGACAGGTTCCCAGGACAATGAACAGTAGCCCTGAGTACAGGCCAAAAGGACCATTCGGGAAAGAACCAACCCTTTCCCCCCCCCCACATCCCAGATTTCCAAAAGCTTCCTGAAGGGTCTAAGGATTTTGAAGCAGAGGGGCTACTTAGAACCTCACCGACCACCGTCACTTTGAGGTGTCTTCCTCGGCGGTCAGCTTAACATCCTACTACAGTCAGCCAGAGGCCCACTGCGGGGTGCTGAGTGAACCCGGCCAACTCCGTCGGCCAGCGAGTGCCAGTTTGCAGCCCTGACCCAAGGGGAGGTGCTCAAGGGAACCCCTGGATCATGTCACTTTCCTGCTTCTGAATCTCTGAGAGCTTCCATCAGCTCAACCACGTCGAAACTTCCTGACACCCCAAAGCAAGGCCCTCACAACCAGCCTCCCGTCTGGTTCCATCTTTCCCGCTCCCACACAGTCGCGATAGCTACTCAAACTACCACAGTTTCTAAGTCTTCAAGGTCACTGCCTCCTCCAGGCAGCCATCCCCTCCCCCGGGCTGAGTCAGTCACGCCCTCCTTTGCCCTCCCACCACCCCTTAAACATACCTTATTAATACCCTATTATAGCACACGTCATGTGATATTCTAATTGCATCAAACTATGAAAGCAAGGGCTCTGGAGGCAGACAGACAGAAACCTTGGTGCCCAAACTCCACAGCTGTGCAGTCTGAGGCCAGTTATTCAAACTCTCTGAGCCTCAATTTCCTCCTCTGTGGACTGGCAATAATACTGACGAAACATTTAACAAGTATAAACAGAAGTGCCTGTTGTGCCAGGTGTTCTGCTAGGGCTGAGCAAACAAAAAGGTACCTGTCATCGTGAAGCTTACGAAGTTGTGGTAGGGAATGGCTTGAAATGAAATCTTATATGAAAACCATCTTTTTACTTCAGTGCAGTCATGATGAAACTTACAAAGGAAAAATACAACGCGTGAATAATGGGGAGATCCAACCTAGTCCGGGAGAGGGAACTGTTAGAGACAGTTTCTTTGAGGAGGCGGCATTCACGAAAAGACAAAGTAGGGGCTGGAGACAAGTGAGGAAGGGAGCTGCAGGGAGGGGTTTTCAGGAAGAAGGAACGTATGTGCAAAGGCCCTGAGGCAGGGAGAGAATGTCCTTTTCCAGGAACCTGAAAGGATAATGACAATGATGGCAGAATTACCATGTCTTTGGGTCTCCAGGGCCCACATCAGTGCTTGGCACGTAGTAAACATTGATAGCTGCCAAATGAGTGAGCGATTCTGTTCACACAGTCCACCAACTCTGAATCGATACTAACTACGTTACCACACCCTTGCCAAGCACCAACCACATACCAGGTGTTACCTGGGACGGGAGGAAGACGTGACGGTGGACCAGCCCCGGACCCTCTCTCTTAGCCTGCCCACTCCCAAAGACAGGAAACACGAACGTCTGGAGCCCAAACATGAGGTTAAGGCATCAAGGTCCATGGCAAAAACTAGCTGTTGTCCACCAAAACCTGCTTGCTTTCTTCCAAGGTCCTGAAGACACCAGGCCTCCTGGGCTGTAGGCACCGCCATGCACAGTTCTTACCAATGGCCTGTGAGTAGATACCCAGGTCAGGGCTGAAGATGACAGTCAGGCCTCCTCCACACTCTCTCCCTGCTTCAACGGTGCAAACAACAGGGTGCCCTAGGGGATGGCAGAGCGATGACTCGGAACCGAGCTTCTGAAATAACTGGCAGGGACAGAGCTCTCCCACCAACCGGACTATTACCTAAGGGACAAAGAGCTTCTCCGTTATTCGAACCTCTATGACGCAAGATCTCTGGTACAGCAGCATAGCCTTACTCTAACTACTGTAGCTCCTGAGAATGGGACAAGGATCCAGGGGTTTGGAGCAGGAGGTGGCCATCTTTGTGCTGCAGAAATCAAGGAGACTTCCTGGAGGAAGATGGCATTAGCACTAGGCTTTCAGGAAGTCTATACCCTAAATAAATAGGAGTGTAGCCATTGGGGGACGACTAAACAGCCATTAAAGAGAATGAGGCAGATGCATGTTAGAATGGGACGTGGGGAAATGCCTGAGCTCTATCTAGTGTCAGGGGAGGAAAGCAGAGTGCAGAATCATACGGCCATGCTTTGCGTAAGAATGCGGTTGTGTATGGACAGAAAATGACCAGAAAAAAATGCAGACTAAACTCAGCAGTAGAGATAAAGCACAACAGAAGGGGAGGCATTTTCTTAATTTTCATTTTGTCCTACTGGGCTATGTTATCTTTTGACAATGAATACCTGTTGCATTTTAATACAATTTCTTGTGTTCTAAAGCAATTGGAAATGTGCTCGTCCTGCCCTCTCACCCTCGGCACCTACCTGGACACTGCCCGGCGTGAGCTTTGGGAGGAGGCTTCACTGTAACCGCTTGTCCTCGGAGTGCGGGATTCAGCTGCTGCGGGGACAGAGGCGACTTGGAGTGGGCGTTGGGGGGATATTTAGGAATCATTTTCCAATTAGTTAAGTCTGAGCTCAGTGGTTCCCCAGAGACAGAAGAGTCAGAGGCAGGAAGGTGGCCCTCTCTGCCTGGGCCAGAAGCAGGGAAATGTGGCCTCATAGGCCAGGACCAATCATGAAGGTCTAGGCAATATCCTGTGTTATTCTGTGTGTCCTGTGTCTCCTGCGGCACCAGGGATGGATGGGACTCAGAAAGGGAAATTCATCCAAAAAGGTGGCCAGATGAAGCACAGCTGCTCCATGAGTGCCTCCTCAGATTTGGTCTGTCCCCAGTCACAAAGGAGAAACTGAGGCAGCTCCCCTGCCGATGGCCAATACCCAGTGTACTGTAGAGCCTCTTAGTTATGGCAGCAGAGTTTTTCATGACTGATACTGGGCTCTGGTAACTCAGAGCAGGAAGAGGCCATGGACTTAAGAAACTAATTATTTTCCCAATTCTAGAATAGGGGTCAGAAAACATTTTCTATCAAGAGCCAGACAGTAAATGTTGTGGGCTTTGTGGGCCATAGGGTCCCTGTCACAATGACCTAACTCTGACACTGTAGCAAAAAAAAATCAGCCATAGACAGTATCTAAACAAAAGAGTGTGGCTGTACCAACAAAATTTATTTATAAAAACAGGCAGTGGGCACAATAGTGCGAATATATTTAACCCTACTGAACTGTACACTTAAAAATGGTTGAGATGGTAAATTTTATGTTACACGTTTTTTGCCACAACTGAAGATTAAAATCTTAATTGAAAACAAAAGGCAGTCGGCCGGATTTGGCCCTGGGCTGTAGTTTGCCAACCCTATTCTAGAATATCAGAGCTGAAAAGAGGGCAAATCTGTTTTGCTGTAATAAGGCAGGTTCCTTTGACACGGTTACCTCATCCATGATTGAAACAACAGGGAAAGATGCTGAAATAACAGGGAAATTGTGCTGATACATGATTTCCAGCATGCCAATATTTTTAAATGCAGATGCTTCTCAATTGCAATGGGATAAATTCATCATAAACTAAAAATACCGTAAGTCAGAAATGGATGTCATACACCTGAACTACCGGGCATCATAGCTCAGCCCGTCCACCTTAAATGTGCTCAGAACACTGACGTTAGCCTACAGTTGGGCAACATCAACTAACCCAAAGCCTATTTTGTCATAAAGTGTTGAGCAATCATGGAATTTATTATGTGTTTCACTTTTGCATCATCATGAAGTCCAAAAATTCTAAATCAGACCACAGTGAGTCAGGGACCGGTGTGATCCGGAACGAACGAACACAATGAAAGAAATATCCTCAGCAGGATTTGAAGAACTTAAGAAAAACACTGGAAGTCCGTAGAAGCGCTGTGCCTTGTCACAAGTAGTAGCCAGGTTAGTGGCTTCAAGGACCTCTGCTGTCATGGATTAAGTAATGTGAAGACATGGCACATTGAGATGGATAAGCTTTCCCACCTCTCCTGAAACAATGGATTAATGACAAAGGCTACACTTTCGATCGTATGTCTAGGGTTGATGAAAATGGCCCCGATCAGAAGCCAGTGCCATCTGGGACCTTCCTCTCTAGGGGCAGCTGGAGCCTCTGTGTTAAAGTCGAACTGTGCACTTGACTGTGTGGCTGGGCGTAAATGCCCCTGAAAGTTTGCATGTGCTCCAGTGTTTGTTGGAATTGTCATTGATTTTGTTGTGATCTGGTCGCAAGTGTCCCTAGATTTCAAGCCATCAGCCCCAACTCTATTTTTCTCATTGGCCCTGTTCTCATTGGTGCGCAACTGTACAGATGTCAAGGTTTTATAGGGGCGCACTTATGACGTGAAAGCAGTGATGCCTGGAACTTTCTCAACCACACCACATCACTCCTCAAATGAGGACTACTATCAATAGTTGCTGCTAATATTTATTAAGCTCTTGCTGCATGCTAGCATTGTGCTAAATGACGATACACCCCTTTCCCCATAATAACCCTACATTATCACCCCTGTTTTAATCAAAGTCGACACTGAGGTTCAGACAGGTCAGGGGTCCTGTCCAGGTCAGTGAGAGCCCGGAGAGGCCTCCTCACCTCCTTTCAGACCACCTTGCTGGCCTCACATCAGTCCCAATTACTTCATCTCCCCACAGCATGTGTACCTGAGAATCCTGGAATTTGCCTCCTCCTTTGGAGTCGGTTATTCAAAATACATAGTGAGAACCAAGGAAGAGAAACTGGATGCTGACCTTCAAGAAAAGGTCCTGCTGACATGTGGCCAAATCAATCAGGTGCGGTTTCGATGGCTGAGCATCGAATCAGTTTTTCCCCTTATTGGGTATTTCAAAATCAGTTGACCCCAAAAGAAAGGCCATGAGTGTGCCCATGGCCTAATTTCAGGATCCCCAAAGTGATTTTGGGGTGATCATTTAAAGTCTGAACGCTGATATTAATGGCAAATGCGGCAGGGCACCTAAAAAGGTCAGAGATCAACTCTGCTTGGCCACAGGGCCATTTAGGACGGAACGTGCCCAGGACCAAATGTCGGTGAGGATGTAATCAGCGCAGCCGTCGCCACTGCTGATGGGAGTGCACATGGTGCCACCACTTTGGAAACCTGACCGAGGTGGCGTGTGCATTCCCACGACCCAGCAGCTCCACTCGAAGGCATGTTCTTTCTACCTGCGCCCTGAGAGGCAGACAAGGAACACCCAGAGCAGCCCTGTAGGCAATGGCAAGACAACGGCAAGCATCTCGAGTGCCTGTCACCCGCAGGGCGAACACAGAACCTGCAAGCTCACCCTACAACAAAAACCACACAGCAGCGAAAGGACAGAACCTCCACGGCACGCAGCGATGCGCATGAAACTCAAAAACGTAACGTGGAACTTAGAGGACAGAAGAAGCAGGTTAAAAAAGAACGTGTACAGTACCTCCATTATAGACAAATCAGAGACGGGCAAAATTAAACCTCATGTGGTTTCAAGACACATGGGTAGTCACACTAGAAAGAACAGCAGAAAATGATTTTCATAAAATTAAGGATCGTAGTTAGCTTTGGGGAGAAGGGGGGGTGCAAGGAGATGGGCACACAGAGAGTGTCTAAGGTTTGGTAATGTCCTAATCCATAACTTAGGTGGTGAATATATAGGTATTTTATTATTACCCTTTAGACTACATGCGTATATTTTAAATACTCTTTTGCATAAGTGATATGTATTTCACGATTTATTTATTTATTTATTTTAATTTATTATTATGTATGCTTATAGCACCTGGTCTTCCTAGGTGGTCTCCCATCTAAGTACTAACCAGGCCCGCCCTGCTTAGCTTCCGAGATCAGACATCGGCTTGTTCAGGGTGGCATGGCCGTAGACCATGGACCATAGCTCCACTGGGGTGTGAACCCAGGACCTTCTGTGTGTAAAGCAGACGTAATAACCACTACACTGTGGAACCACGCCCCACAATTTATTTTTTTTAGATTTAGAGATCACAAAAAATAAAATGGCATAAAGGTAAGAGAGCAAATTCAAGCCCCTGTGGATGTCTATGGGGCAGCCAATCCTCCATACCCTCAGATAACGTGCTCAAACACCCCCTGTAACATTAGGAATGGCTAAAACAAAAATCAACTAGCAGTGGCTTAAATTTAAAAAGCATTCCATTATCTCTCACTACAAGAAGGCTAGATGTGGGTGGTTAAAGGCTGATCTAGTGGCTCAATAATGCAATTCTCTTAAATTCTCCTAGAGGCACAAGATGGCTGCTATACTCCAGACATCCCATCTTCACCCAACCACTTCCAAATGTAGGAAGTAGGGAAGCATCCAAGGTAATAAGAAAGACATTTTTCCATCAAGGGTAAAGTATTTCCCAAAATGTCCCCAGCAGAGTTCCACTTACATCTCACTTTGAACTGGATCATTGAACCACCGTTGGCCACAAGGAAAGCTAGGGAAATATCTGCCCTTGTTGTCAGCCTCCCTGTCAGATGAACAAGGAAGAAAGACAAGAAAGGAGAGAGAATCCCCATTGGGCAGAAAACCACAATGCCTATCCCAACCCACTTCCACCTCTAGGCAAGTTAAGTACATCCGTCCCACTATAAATGCCCTCAGATCTGTCAAATAATCCAGGTCCTACCTCACATGGAACCTGGAGTCCATAGCACACAGCCCCAAATGCGCTGTGGAGATGTGTCTATTTTCTCCAGGAGATGCTCAAGGTGTGCTCTGAATCACCCTGGATCTCCCGTGCCCAGCTCACGACCTGGCAGAGTGATAAGCCTCACTTTGTCAACCCGTGGATGCTACATACAAAAGAAGTTTGCAGATCCTCTCTGCTGTCATGATCTAGCCTTTCTGAACTCTGGCATTTGATGAGACCCCAATGCTAGAGGCCTATAGAAAAGGGAGGAGCTAGTCGGGCAGACCACTAGCCACTTTACACGCCGGTTACAAAACTACTGGAAACGTGAGTATCGAGGATCCAGAGGTTTGCTGTGGTGCTGGCCATAGCAGCAAAGCACTGAGAGGAGGGGGCAGAAATCCAGGCAGCGCTGGCCTACATTCTTGCAGACAATGACCGGCACTAAAAAAACAATGACCCTGGAGACAGAACATCTGTTCTCCTATTTTGCCACAGTCCCCACCACTCCCTATTGTCTCTCCAACACTGAAGCCAGGGTCCACTGCTGTTGATCATCACGCTCACATGGTTCTTCTTACCCTACCCTTGGCCACTTCGCACTTTGGGGTACCTGTCAGGTGTTGCAGGCACTTGAGTTTTAGATCCTGAACTAAAGCACTAAAGACAGTCCATTGTTCTCTGTTCTGTGGTGAGAGCGACAAGTCTACCGTCACATCAATGCCTTCATTCGCTCTGGGGCATTGATGTGGTGAGCGATTGAAGTCAAAGACTCCATGCCTGTTCCCAGGTAAATTCTAATCAGCTGCACTGTCTTGCCGGGCACCGGTGACTCAGTCCACGCAGTGAAGCCGACATGCAAAACGGCCGTGTGGGGTGCCATCTTTGAGCAGCAGCTCAAACGCTGCTCTGGCGATTACTCCAAAGTGCGGCTACTCGTGACTGTTGTTACCTGGCGTGTCACTCCGGAAACCCGCGAGCCGACTCACAATTACAAAATTAGGAAGTGAAACAAACCCCAGAAAAATGCTCAAAGGTGGTGCATTTGGCAGCATTTCTGAAATACTGATGATAACTAGTGCTCGTCTGAACTTACCATAGTCTAAGTACTTTTACACAGATTAATACACTTACTCCCTCCGAAAACCCTAGGGGGAGGGTACTAGTATCCCTGTTTCAAATGGGAGGTGGTAACCGGCTCCTGCGCGTCCCGCGGGGAGCCTCCCCTCCTGCTCTTCATGCCTTTGTGCAGTGACCCCCCCTCACCAAATTACAGATGACCTGTGTGACCAAGAGAATACTGCAGATGTGACAGTGTGTGACTTTCAAGGCCAGGGAACAACAGGCATCGCAACTGTGGCTTGGTCATCGGACTGCTTGCTCTGGGGCAGGCCAGCCACCACGCTGAGAGGACTCTCAAGTCACCCCCCCCCCGCCGTGGTGAGGCACATGTGGGGCGCAACCCTCCGCAGCCCAGCCTGGCAACCATGTGAGCATTGTGCCCGGAGGCCAATGCTCCAGCAGCCCTAACCCGCTGCAGCCTCAGGAGACCCCAACCCAGAACCGCCCCCAGACTGCCCCTAAACGCCTGGTCCATAGAAACTTGAAGAGAAATCAACAAGTATTGTTGTTTTAAGCCATTAAGTCTAGCGTAATTTTCTTGGCAGCAATAGATAACTAATACAGGTGAAAAACTCAGGGGACAGAAGTTAAATAATGTGCCCCGTGTCACACAACTCGCCAGTGGTGCAGCCAGGAATTACATACAGGCCACCTGGTCTGGACCCCGCATCTGACCACCCCACTGTACGGCCCCTCTGGCCACCTCCGAAAGAGACTCAGTTTGTAGTGACCCGTGTCCACCTCCTTTTTACTGAGTGCCTACTCTCTGCCCAGGTTCACCTATGTTTAACTCTTTTTCCTCTCCCGACACACTCTGGCAAACAGGTAATTATTCTCTCCATTTTATTCTTTCTATTAAAATGCAATTAACCAAGTAATGCATCAATACATTTCTCTCTTTAAAAAAAAACCCAAATAGTAAACAAGGTCCCTAAATCTCCTTAGAGCACCATCACCCCTAATGTCCAGGCCCCTCTCCCTAACTAACATCGAGTCATGCGCGGGTACCCATCCAGACTTTTTGTTGTCATTTACACTCATGTTTATGTCCCCAAAAAACATAAGGCAGAGCAACTATGAGGTTAAATCTCACATAATAGTGTTAAACAAAACACCAGTCACAAAAGATGCATTGTGTGACTCCTTTAAGGTAAATACAAAAAAATAAAAAAAATAAAAAACAGGCAAAATTATACTATGGCTCAGGGTTATAGCCTTGGGTGGCAAAATCATCAAACGAATTAAGGCAGTGCCCACCATGAACACCAGCATGGTGGGTACTGCTCAGGGTAAAGGTGGGGGTCACTGCAGAGGCACTGAGGGGTTCCAGGGTGGAGACAATGTTTCCACCTCGGAGGCGTTACATGAGGTCAGCTTTCTGATAAGTCATGCAGCAGAGCGTCTTCTCTTTCTAGAAGTTTAACTCACAACTGTAAAAGGCTTTGTTTAAGAAAACACGTGTTCTCTGTTTTTGTTATACCAAAGTTATCATTCTACCTTTCTAATCACGGCTTTTGCTCACTCGCCAATAAGTCCACTTGTCACCTGCAGATTTACTTCATTCTTTTTAATAGCTACCGTGTATTCTATAGAGCAAATATTCAGCAATTTACTGAGCCATCCCCACTGATGCACATTTTTGTCTGTTTGTAATGGAACAAGACCACCTTTGTGTAATGCGAACACCTTTAGGTGCACGCGTGTTTCTCTGGGCGTGTCCCCAGCAGTTGGAATTGCTGGGGCAAAGGGTGTAAACGTTTAGAGTTTTACTAAACGTTGCCATAAAGTTGTCCATGGTCATCGTACCGGCATTATGTGAAGATCCCCACGTTCCCACATCCTTACCCGCTCGTGATATCATCAAAGTGTTCCCCTTTTTTGCCATCTTAGCAAAACAGCGCCTCATTACTGTGCATTTCACAGATGAAACACAGAGGCTCAGGGAGCTGAGGCAATCTGCCTGAGACCGCACGGCAAGGAAGTAGCAGCACAAGGACTTGAATTCAGATATTTTGCCTCCAAACCCCAGCTCTTGCTGAGATACGGAGTTTTGCTCCTGAAAGAACAGGTGCTCTTGAGATAAGCCACAGATACCCCTACCGAAGGCCTGAAGGCAACTGCGGTACGTGTGGAGGCTCGCCCAGGGGCTGCAGGCAGACCACCACCTGCGCGGAAATCATCAGGGAGGAAGCGAGCTCAAAATGGAATTGACAAGGTGCTGCTGCTGACTCTGATGTAAATTAGATAAACTTGCATCTAACACGATGTGTTTAGAGCGAGGGCAGGCAAGGTTCTCAGCTGCTCCCAAGCAACGAGCCACGGGAGTGAAAAATAAAAAATCTAGGAAGCTATGAAACACAATAATGAATAATAACAGGCCCCACAACTGCAGGGGAGAATTATTGGAAAATCAGCTAAGAGCCCATCAGAAGGGAGGCCTAAGTGGCTGGTGGCAGGAGATGGCGAAGCGTGACAAAGACGTGCAGTCAGAGAAGCCTGGGAATGAACTGCCTCCCAGGCTTGCTGGCTGGGTGACCTGAAGTTCTAGAGACTCAGTTTCCTTGACCGTGGAAACAGGATGCACTTACCTCACCACGCTGTCATGAGGGTTGCATGAGATATTGACTGGACAGAGCCGGGTCTGCGGAGTGCAGCTCTTCAGGTGCATAAATAAGGACCTGAAAACGTCCCCTGCTTCCCCAGGGCCTCCAACCCCGGCCCGGGCTGGATCATCCCTAATAGCCACCCCACCCCCAGCAACTGGAAATAATCAGCTTTCTGTATGTCTGATAAATTAATGAAAAAATAAGTGAGAGACGGCCAGGCCGTGGCCAAGGACCCTGTGAAAGAGTGGAACTCCCATCCCCGCCTGTCCTTTGATAATTAGGACCAGCAAGGTCTGAAGTCGGAGAACAATGAGTGAGGACAGAGAGGGTCGACAGTTGGGCATGACGTGCCTGTCATCCTGATGGCCCCAGGGACTGCAACAGGAAGTAGAATGTGACCCACGGCCAAGGCAGAGAAATGCCATGGCAGACACTGGATGGAGGATAATGAGCTCAGGGAGAACGCTCGCTCGCTAGGAAAAGAAGAATCTCTGGAGCCCTTCAGTCTGGCTGGATGACCTGCACTACGGGACCTCACTTCGATTCCAGGGTCATTTTGAAAGAAACGAACCGGACAGACATGGTGCTCTGCGTCCAAGGCCAGCCCGGTGTTCAGCCCTCAACCAATGCCGTCGGCAGCAGTTATCACCTCTGTTTATTTTGCCCCGCCACGACTATGTGCCAGGCATTCCGCCGATGTGCACGCGTCATCTCATGGATCTTTCCAAATGAGACGCGAGGAACTCAGGAGCCAGAGAGCCTGCGCTTAAATCCCAGCTGTACCGACTGCTGGCTGCGGGGCTGCGGCCAAGGCACGTGCTCCTGGCTGTCTCAGTTTCCTCACCTGTGCAATGGCGATGACGGCAGTCCCCACCTCACAGGCCGGGAGTGCCAAATGAGCTAGTACATGCGGACTGCCTGCAGGGCCAGGCGTGCAGCAAACGCTCCCTAGTGTCGGTTACTTTGTGTTATTCTCATCCCGATCCTGCAGGGGAGTAAGCTGAGGCTCACAGAACGTAAGTCACGTGCAAAGGTGACAGATGACAAGGCCGGGACTGGAACGGGCCTGTGGGGTTCCAGAGTGGAAACGCCTTTCCACCACCTTACTCTGCTGGTGGCCTTTAGACTCTGTCCGTGGTCATGATAAGCATAGTATTAACAAGAGTTCACACTTGTCGCATGCCCAAGAATTTAAACCCTGAGTAGTTTTGCTTCAGAGCCCAAGCTTTTAACTCTCAGAGAAAGAAAATCATTTCCTTTTTAATGCTTCCCCTGTCCTTCTATTAATACCAAGGAAAAAGTCCCAGCTCGGTGCTGATATGTCTTTAATGCCTCTCTAGCACTTGAACAGAGAGCCAACCCTGGCTCAGAGCAGACCATACTTTCTAGAGGGGATCTAATGGGCCCTATGCTTAACTTCTATGCTACATGCCCTGGCAAATACAGGAATCCCCTCTCTCTAGAGGTGCTATGGCAGTGGTTAGAGAAAAAAAGGCCTCGGCTTCAGGGAGCTCTTGGAAGCAGAGGTGACCCACAGTCAGCCAGGCTCTAATTCTTGCCCAGGTAAGTTTCAGAGGGTGATGAATGGCAGGGCACTGGGGGACCAGCAGCCATCTATAACACCACAGCCTGCATCAGCTGACGGACAGACTCTCAACCCATGGTGAGTGAAGCTGCAGAAAGCGTCTTGCCTCACAGCACGTAATCAGGAGCCAAAGGCCCGCATCTGAGTTTCTTCCCCGACAAGGCGAGGAGGAACCTTGGGCAATTCCCCGCCCTTTCTGGGCCTATTCCTCATCTAAGAAATAGAGATAATAATACCTACCCCCCAAAGAATGGTCCTAAGAAGTAAATGAGGCCATGCATGAGAAAACACTGTGTGAAGAACTGAACGAATGTGAACCATGGCCAGTTTTATTACTTTGAGTATATTATATATGAGTGGGGACCATCAGCATAAAGTAAATGGCTGACACTAGGGTGAGATGCGATCACTTGTCTCTCTTTGAATTATCTTTGTTTTTGTTTTGTTTTGTTTCGTTTTTTTTAATTAAGTTTATTGGGCTAATATTGGTTAATGCAATTATATAATTTCCAGGTGTACATTATCATTTGACATTCTATTGTGTGTTTACCACCCAAAGTCCAGTTTCCTTCAGCTACCATATATTTGATCCCCTTTACCCACTTCACCCTCCCCCCAAACCCTATATTTGAGCCCCTTTACCCCATCTACCTCACCCTTCCTTCCCTACCCTACTAGTAACCACTAGTCTATAGTCCTCTGGAAACCACTAGCCTATAGTCTATGTCCATGAGTCTCTGTTTGTTTGTCCTGCTCATTTGTTGCTTTTAGGTTTATATCCACATATAAGTGATGTCATGTGATTTTCAACTTTTTCTGTCTGGCTTATCTCGCTTAGCATGATTATCTCGCGGTCCATCCATGTTGTCGCAAATGGCAATATTTCATCTCTTCTTATGGCTGAGTAATATTCCATTGTATATATATATGTACCACAGCTTCTTTAGCCAGTCCTCTATTGTAGGACACTTCAGTTGCTTCCATGTCCTGGCCACTGTGAGTAATGCTGCTATGAACATTGGTATGCAAATATCTTTTTGGATATGGGTTTTCAAGTCTTTGGGGTAAATACCCAGTATAGGGATTGCTAGATCATATGGTAGATCAATTCTCAGTTTTTTGAGGAACCTCCATATTGTTTTCCATAGTGACTGTACCAATTTGCAGTCCCATCAGCAATGTATAAGGGTTCCTTTTCCTCCGCATCCTCTCCAGCATTTATTATTGTCCTGTTGATTATAGCTATAGTAACAAGTATGAGATGGTATCTCATTGTAGTTTTGATTTGCATTTCCCTAATAGCTAGCGATGTTGAGCATATTTTCATATATTTGTTGGCCATTTGTATATCCTCTAGGGAGAAGTGAAATTATCTTTGTTTTTATAGTTTTCTCACTATGTCCTGCTCTTCCAGGCCAGGGGTCTTCTTACCCACCTGGGAGAGCACCCTGCCTAAAGCAGTGCCTGGCACAGCAGGGGCATCAGCAAATATTTGCTATACGGATGGATTATGGATGATGGGTAAATGGATACTGGATGCGTACATGGACGGATGGATCGATGGATGATGGATAGATGGATTGCGGATGGATAAAGTGGATGAGTGGTGATGGACAGATGGATGATGGATGAAGAATTGATGGGTGATGGATGTATAGTGAGTGGATAAAAGACGGATGGATAAATGGATGGATGATGGATGAGGGAGTGATAGATATGTAATGAATGAATAAATGGATGGAGGCTGGATGGGTGATGAAATTCAAATGTAGTTTAAGATGAAACTCTTGGCTACATCAGAGTCTTACTCCCATGCTAGATCCCAGCTACCCAAAACTCTCAGACCACCAGGATTGTGTGTGTGTGAGTGTGTGTGTGTTTGTTGTGTGTGTGTATGTGAGATTGGTTGTGCTATCCTGAGGAAGAATTTGGTAGAGAATGTGGGTTGTAGGGAAAAGTCCAAAAAATTTTTACTTTTAACACAACTTCTAGAGTCTACCCTCTGGAAGAGTTTACATTCTCCCCAATCACCTACACTATATTCCCAGACCCAGGAAGCACTTGGGTCCAGGTGAGGCTGGTCTAGGGGAAAGATCCCCAGAAGGCATCCTTTGTGCCATTCAGTACAACAAAGATAGATTTTTCACAAATGGTGGGGAATAAGAGTGTTCTGGCAGCCTACTGTGATGGGTTAGTCTCAAAGTTTATCCGCTTCACCCTCAGTCTCGCAGGGCTTCCTTGAGACAAAGGTGGGGGCCAGGAGATGGAGAAATTACTTCCTGTAGTCGAATTCGCAGCCCCTCTTTCTAACCTCACTAACGGGAGCATAAAGGAGGGGTGGATAACCATGGCTACAAGGGGTCAAGGAAGCTTTAGCAAGGAGGCTTTGACAGTGTTGGCACTTAGTCAAGGCCAGAAGGGCATGTAGAAGGACACTGGAAGTCTCAGAGTGGCTTGCCAAACACACAACCCCCAATACCAGGGCTCGCCTGCCCTCGTGCTTACTTTGCATTCACTGGTAAACAGGTAATTATGACAAAGTGTGGCCACAGAGATGACTTCACACTTCTCTGTGAGCTGTGGAGACAGAGAACAGAGCGTGGCGGGCATGCGGCATCACCGAATAGCGGGAACATCACAGAACCTAGAAGGAAGAGGAGGAAGGAATTTTCAGGAGGACTAGATGGGGCCATCTCAGAAGAAAACTGCTTGTGAGAGACACAGGCAGGAAGAAGCTCTTTGAAGAAAAGCAGAGCGAGGGGTTTATCTCGGGTGCTGTCTGCCTGGCATCCATGCTCTTGACTCTGGTGGCAGCATCTTGACTCTTTTGGAGACCACCACTCTCTTTCCAAGAGCTTCTGTTGAGACTGACCCCAGCCCGAGCTCAGATGACCCAGGCCTGGCCAGCAGAGCCACATGCCTCACAGAGCAGGCTTAGGAATGGCTAATGAGCCCTCCCTGCGAGGCTTCCTGGTGCTAAACAGGCAGGATGTAAACAAGGGGCTATCGGCGGGCTCCCACATGAAGAGAGCTGCCATCGAGTGAAGCCAGAAAGGAGGCAGAACTCTGAGATAGAAAGGGGAAAAAAATACAACCAGAAACAGCAAGAGTCAAAGGGAAGTGGAGAAAAAGATACTGAATCCTAAAGTCATTATATGAGCACCTGGATCTAGCCGAGTCTGAAGCTAAGCAACCTTTACAGTCACGTGAGCAGATAAAAGTTCATCTTTTTGCTTAAGCCAATGTGAGTTGAATTATGTTACTGCAACCAAGAAAGTTGCTTTATTCATTTTTGTATCCCAATGCCTATACCAGGAACTCAGGACCTGAGGGAGGAATAGGATGGGATGGGATGGGATGGATTCCAGCCTGGCCCTTTATGGAAAATGCACCATGCCAGGCTGAAACTCTGAGCATTATTACTTGCGCTCATCCATTAACTTTCCCAAAGTAAGGTGTCCAAGAGCTTGAGGCCCCTCTAGGTTATAAATGGATGTGTCCATTTATGAGAGGCATGACCTTAATTTCCTGCCTACTTTAAGATCCCAGACTCTTGGTGGTGAGCTGATGGGGCCTGAAAGAGAAGCTGAGTCCTGCCCCCCGGCACGCTGCTGGCGCTCCATTAATAGCTGCCCCATGAATTAGCTAACGCCGCCTTATGTAAATGTTTACGTAATTACAAGATTCGCTTTCCGTCCGACAGAAGGCGCACTCCGAGCCGGGGTCAAGGAACAGCCACTCTGAGGGATGTGCGCATGTCCCTGTCACCGGCGTTGACGCCGGAGGGGGAAAGGGTGTCCTGGGGCTTCTTGAGCTTTGACAGGAGTTATGACCCCACTGGAAAGGAAAATAATCTAGAAGTAGAGAAAATTGGGACTTACAATGAAAAAGCAACTAGAATTCATTGCAGCAAGATCAGCAGGAGCCACGTCTCCTGGGTATTCAGGAGACGCAGGAAAAGGAGAAACAGCTCTGGCTGTTTGCAGGCAGGTTCCTCTCCAGTGAGCACCCCCGACCTTCAGGGTAAAAATGGCTGGAGATGCATGAATGTGACCGGAAAACCGGAAAGGTTTTTCTTCTTAATTTGGGTCTCCATCAGACGTTGATTCTCACCCCAGATTTAGGTAAAACCACTAAAACAAGCAAGAAAGCTCCTAGAATCCAAATATAGGCAGCCATGTC
This sequence comes from Eonycteris spelaea, assembly GCA_003508835.1. Lineage (NCBI taxonomy): Eukaryota > Metazoa > Chordata > Mammalia > Chiroptera > Pteropodidae > Eonycteris > Eonycteris spelaea. The sequence goes on along the minus strand of PUFA01000186.1, from coordinate 1,534,558 downwards.
TTCAGATTCACTACAGGACATGTTTGCTTTGGAAAATTACAAAATTACAAAATTAATAATAAAAACGAATGATAACACGTAGTGCTGGTATAGTTAAGGTGAAACGAAGAGAGTCACACACTGTCACCTACACTAAATGTTCTCTGGGTACCAGCTGATGGCTTCTAAATCAATGTCTCTGGCCTGGACTACCTCTCTGATCCCTGGGGCATATGTGGTCATTCCTCTCCCCTCCATCAGCTCTCCCCATCCCACTGCCTCTCACCTCTCACACCCCTCCCCCACCCCAGGTACCTGACATTGCTTCTGGGCCATCACACAGACACAACAAACTTAACCCAGCCAGGTCTGAACTCAAGATCCCCTTTTCAGTAATGGGCACAATGATTTGCTCAGGACAGAAATCTAGAAGTTGTCCTTGGTGCCTCTTTTCTCTGACTTCACATCCAGTTTGCCTGCAGATTCTGTTGGCTCTACCTTCACAGTACATCCTGATGTAGTATCTCTAGTATCTCTCACCTGGACCATCACCCTTAAACCCCCTATTTATGCTTCTATTCAATATTCTTCACTCCTCAGTCAGAATCCTGTTTTGTTAGATACAAATCATATACTATCACCTCCCTGCTTAAAAGTGCCCAAAGGCATCACAGTGTATTTATTTAGAATAAAGTCCAAGTTTTATATACAGCCAGTAAGGCTTTGCATAACCAAGTCCCTCCCAAGCAATCTGACCAATCTCTCTCTCTCTCTGCAACGGTCCCACTGGTCTCCTTAGAGTTCTTCAAACCTGCCAATGAATTCCTACCCCAGGACCCTTGTACTTGCTGCCCCTTCTTCCTGTTCTACTTTTCCTTCCATTCTTACCATTCTTTAGGTTTCCACTCAAATGTCATCTGCTCGAAGAGGCCTTATCCATCCCTCATCTAAAGGAGAGCTGCTCCCACACACACCCACAGGCAGAACAGCGAGCAGAGTGTGACACCGTTTATAAAAACGGGATGTGCATGATACTTGAAAACTGCTACCAGTGGTTGCCCCTGGGGGAGGAAGGAGGTGGCTGGAAATAGGGAGATGTTTCACTGTACCTTGTTTTATGCCTTTGAATTTTAAAGCATGTGCATATGTTATTATTATTATAAAATGTTTAATGAAATCAAATAAAACAATGAAGGAAGGGAGGCAGGGAGGAGAGAGAGAGAAAGAAGGTGAGAGAGAAAAGAGGGAGGGTGGGAGCAGAGAGGGAGGGAGAAGGGAAGGGAGAGTGAGGAAGGGAGGGGAGAAACAGAGAGAGAGAAATACTCTTGGGAAATTGTACTAAGAAAATAATTCCACAGACAAAAATGTTCTATTTGAAAAATAATCATTGTGGTATTAAACTATAAGGAATCAAAAAAATAAATGCCCAGCAACACAGGCATGAGTCAGGAAACAGCACTTTGTGAATAGGATGGGGCAGTATGAAGTACTTAATAACGATCATGATGAAGACTGTAAAAAAAACACGGAGAAATGTTTATGGCAATAATTGATGGAAAAGCAGAAACTATAAAAGAGTATATTTAGAGAGAAAATAGCATAGTGGAAGGTGGGAAATTGTTGAAGAGAGGGGACCATAGCTTTCATCACCTTCTCGAGGGATCCCACAGTATGAAGAACATTGATGATACCTCGCTCTAAGCATGGGCCCATCTTCGAGATCGGAGACCAGAGCTCAGAGGGTGCCCACACAGGACTGGAGCAAAACAAAGAATGCAAGAGGCCAGGGTTGGGACTCAAGGAGATCTTGGCAGGGTGATACCAGGCCAGGCTTTCCCAGCCTCGGCACTGTTGACATCTGGGGCTGCACCATTCTTTGTTGTGGGGTCATCCCGTGCACTGTGAGATGTTTAGCAGCGTCTTTGGCCCCTTTCCACTGGATGCCAGTAGCGGCATCTGCTCCCTAGTCATGACCAACAAAAATGTCTTGAGGCATTGCTAAGTATACCCTGGGGAGCAGAATCACCCCCAGTTGAGTACACTGGTCAAAGTACAAACTTCTCTGATGCCAGTTTCCCCAGTAAAATGGGAGGCTGCCCATTACAAAATGGGAAAGTGCCTAGCATGTAGATAAATTCCCTCCACTCCAATGTATGCACTAATTACAACTATATTTTTTAAAGAATATACGTGTATATATATAAAGTGCTTTTTATGGTGCCTTTTAAATGACAACTAAATAGGTGAGGATCCTTCTCTCGTGGGAACCCCAGTTGCTAGCTTCTCACTGGCACATCTCAGTGACAGTAATTATTTATGATCTACTCGCCCCCTCACACATACTGGTCTGATTTTATAGCACATGTGCATCCTCACAAAGGTGCTTTAATGGGGCCAGGTTTAATTCATAAAATATTAGGAAGCACTTTGCCACACCATGATAATAGCCCCTGATTTCCACACAGGGTCTTTGTGGTTTAATGGCAGCTCAAATAATAAATTGCTTTAATGTGTTATTCAGACTTTTCCAGAGACTGAAAATGTCAGCTCCAGAATTAGCGATTTCCTCATCCAACCCCTCATCCTGCAGGTGGGAAGCTGAGCTCCCTCTGTCCAAAGGAAAGTGACCTGTCTGCAGTCTCACGGCGCTCGTAAGGAGAAAGCTGGGACAAGAGACAGTTCTCCCAATCCACGGGGCTACCTCATTGCCACCAGGCTACCCTCCCCTGGGAAAACGCCATTAATCAGTATAGGATTCATTTGGGTCAGCAAACTAAGCACTTTCGGCCAAGAGCTGAGCATCTGAGTGGGCTCCTAGGTTTGTAATTAGCCTGAGAGTAAGGCTGGAGTGGGTGGTTAAGAAAAAAAAAAACAGCTTAAAAAAGTTATTCTTCCTCCATGTCCACCCACCTCCAAATTCCCCCCTCACCTGTTGGGTAACAAGGTCTGGGATTATAGCATCTCTCCAGTGGGCAACGCACACAAAATGCTCTAATGATTCCACATCGCCCAAGGGAGAGCCCAACTCCCCACCAAAAGTCATCCTACCCCTCCCGACCTAACTAATCCTGTTCAGGAAACTCACCACCAGCTCGCAATGCTGCCCATGTGCCTTCGCCACTCGCCATTCCCGAGCACTCTATCTGCTCTGCCAGCACCCAGAGCAGGGCAGAAGTTGGCAATGCTCTCAGTCAGCAGCTGATGGTAGTTGCTGGGCAAATCCCAACTCCCTCAGGTACATCTCACAGAGTCCTCATGGGGAGCCAGGGGTACCTGCCCAGGCACACGCACTACCTCAGCCACTCTTCTACCCTTCTCATGGCCCCCTTCTTCACGAGGACTTGCTGGAATCCTCTCCCAGATAAACTGCCAGCATGCAAATCCTCAAGTCCTCATTTCAGAGTCAGCTTCCGGGGGGCCCACTAAGGCAGCAGCTGAGCAGCCCAGGCTGGTTCGAGCTGAGCTTCCTTCTATTAGAAGGAAGCCATTTTTCTCTGTTAACACAAAATAAAAATAAGGACAACAGCAACGATAAGAATAATAATATAAAAACTCACATATATCTCTGTTGTATGCCAGGCCCTGTTCACACATCAAATTCACAGTTAACCAAAGTCTTGTCCAGTCTCCCACCTGTTGCTGGACTCACCCACTAGATCCTGTGCCTTTGCTCTTCGGACTTGACTGTCACATGTTACATTGTTTCCGCTCATATTTCCCCTAGTGAAATGCAGCCACCTCTAGCCTCTCCCCATTTCTCTGCACCCCCAAACCCTCCCCCAACTGCCTGATATCTGCACGTACCAGAGTGCCCCCATTCTCTCCCGCAGGTCATGATGACATGTGTCCGCATCAGCACCAAGGACAGCTCCTCACCCTCGCCTTTAAGACCCTGGACCTCTGGCTTAAACTCCTAGCCCAGGTGCACTTGCATCTGGTCCACCTCTCATCGTCCTGCCACGGCTTTGCAACAGGCTCTCCCAACATTGGATAGCAATCATCAGGCTTGATAAAGTTCATTTACATGGTCCTAAAACGCCTTACAAATATTAATCCATTTAATCTTCATAACAACTCTGTGGTAGATACTATTATTATCCCACTTTACAGATGAGGAGCAGAGGGACAGAGAAGTTAAATAACTTGTGATTACACATCTAGTAAGGCTAGAGCTGAGACACATGCCCGGGCAGGCTGCCCAACCTGGCACTCAGCACTGCTCCAAGCTGCAGGCTGCTGGAGCCATGGTCCAGTTTTAAGTGGTCTAGTTCTCAAGGGCTCTTATTAAATACACAGATAAAACACAGTGGGGCTACACATAGACCTACAGTGAGAGGATATCATGAACTGAAGGTCTTGTTTGGTTGGTGTTTTTAATAAAACAAGGATTTCAATTACTGTGATTCTGGGTTCCTGAGGCCCCTTTTAACAGGATAGCAAGTGAGGCCACATTCTGGAGTTCTTGAGAGTTCACAGAGCGCTTTCCCACTGGAGATGGGGTTTGAGCTCCCATAACCCTGTGGGGGAGAAAGTACTTCATCTTCATTTTGCAGATTAGGAGACGGAGGCTCCCAGAGGCTGAGGGACTTATCCATGATCGCACACTCAGGACTGAGGCAGAGACGGGACTTAAACCTTTAACCCTGTGTCCAGATTCCAGATGCTGTCCCTCTCTAGGGTCTCCTCTGTCCAACCCAGAAGGAGTTGGGTGGTGGGAAGAGGGGATGTGAGTATAGTGGATACATATATGGAGGAGTGTGGAATCAGCTCCACAGAAAAAAAGGAGGGAAGTCTGTCTCCATGGTTACACTGAACCTGAACAAAACATCATACACAGATTACCGTAGCCTTGAGCATCACCACTCTGTCCTCCCAGCAGTAGCCTGAGACAGCTGATTGCCAGGCCTCCCAATCTGCCTGCCTGCTTGGAGAGCCTTCCTTTTTCATTATTCCCATTATTAAACCTAGCGCTTTATAACAGCTAAATGTTTTCTAATTATTTACAGGTTCACTTTCACAGCACCCCCTGAGATAATGATTCCACTGTGCATTTCTGTAATATTCTGCCTGCCTCCAAAAACTCAAATTGAGTTACCAAGATTATCTCATTGATCCTCCCACTTAAGGCTCTGTCGGATCCATAGAAAGCAGTTAGAATTGCTTTCATCTGAGATGCAGGGACACTGAGGCACAGATGGGTAAAGACTGCTGTCTAGGATTTTACTGTATATCAGTGTGTGGGCCACAGAAAGCATTCTAGGTCCTTTTTCTTTTTAATCTGAGAAGGGGAGAATAAATGGGTTTCATTTCATTGCCAATCCCAGTCATTGATAATGGCTACTGGTCACCTGTGTTAAGAGCTCTGAGGCAATGCCTGAGATTTGTAGGGAAAAGTAATGTGATCAGTTAAGGACGCTGCCCATGGCTGAGGGTTGGGGTGATGCCGGCACTGGTGCTGTGCAGTTTCCATTCCTTCCTGCGATGCCAGTCAATGTCCCTGTGAAGTTTCATGTTACTGTTCAATCAGGAGGGACTTTGTCCCACAGGGGACATTTGGCAATGAAGACATTTTGATTGTTATCTTGATTGTCCCCTATGGGGGTTAGGGGTTCTACTAGCATCTGGTTGGTAGAGGCTGTAAAGGCTTCTAAACACCCTACAATGCACAGACTGATCGAGTCTAAAATGTCAGCAATGCCCAGGTTGAGAAACCCTTAGTGGGACACCTCCACGCACACACGTTCACACACACACACACACACACACACACACACGTTTGGGCTTCTGTCCTTGGCCTCAGCAGGTCAGATGTCAACATCAGTGTTTATACCTTAATATAACGAAACAAAATTCCAGATTTTCTCACTTAACCTGGTCCTCCCTGTTTTTCTCCAACTCAGTAAATGGCACCATCCATCAACTTCTCAGGCCAAACACCTAGGGGGCATCCCTGACTCTCCTCCTTCCTTTGTTGGCCTCATCGGCAAGTCCTGTTGGTCCTCCTTATAAAACAATTCCCAAGCCGACCCCAACTCCTCCACAGCCACCACACCCCTGCCTCACCCACAACCACAGCTCAATCACCATTGTGCATGAACCTCTGCAGTGACCTTCTGACCTGATCCCGAGCCATACCTGCTACTTTGAGCCTCCACCTCAGGGCCTTTGCACCTGCTGTTCCCTCTGCCTGATACCATTCCATCCAATTTGGGGAGGCTCCCGTTTTCACTCATGTCTTAAGAAATACATCAGTTCCCCAGAAGGCCTCCCTCTCCTTGCCACCCAAACTAACTAGCTTCCCAGTCACCATCCGTCTCATCACTGTTTTTTTTTTCTTGCTTACATTGTAATTCTCACTTTCCAAAACCATCTTATTTGTTTCTTTGTTGCCTTGCCACTCCCCTACGAAAAATAATAATAATTAAAAGTTCATAAGAGTAGAGACTATACCTTTTCACCACTGTATCCTTATTACAAAAATAAATAAATAAAAGTGTGCTTGACTGACCGTATACACTCACAAAATATTCTAATAAATGAATAGACAAAATTTAAAAAATATATGCCTTGCCAGCAACCTAAGAAGACCCTTTCAGTTGAATGGGACCTAGGAGATGAAGACAGTCTCACAGGCCCCAGAACCTTGAGAACCTTCCTTCTGCTGAGCTCCACCCCTCTGCACACACAGACAGGTGGGGGACCTTCAGGCAGCTCCTGGGCCTCCCACTCCCGCCCCCCACCACCCGCCCAAGCAGGGCAGCACTGATTGGCTGCCTGGGTGTTTCTTGGAACCAGTTAAGATTTAACCAAATCACTTTTCCCATCTAGTGTTCCCACTCCAGCCCCCCCCACCCCCACCCCGTTGCATTCCAAGCACCTAATTCAGACTTAAAAATACCAAGAGTGCACATGCACCCCTGTGCTGAGTGCAATGGAGAGAATTTACCTGTATTGTGCACCCTCTCAATCTCATAACCCTGCAGATATTTGTATTGATGGGTAAAATGAGGCACCATTAGGTTGAGTCATTCACTCGAGATCACTCAGAGCTAGTAATGGAAGAATTCCTGACAGACCAAAGACCCAGGGCTACGTGTCTGTTATCTCCAGTACTTATCAGGATAAATCTCCTGGTACAATATTAGCATGTCCAGAGCTTAATAAATGGTTATGCAGTGAACCAGTGAATGAATAAATGGGCCACAATTCCAACTCGTATCTCCTTGATTCTAAATCCAGTGGAGCTATTGACCACGCATTCCCTCCTCTTTAACAAAACATGCACTCTACGAAGGGTACGAAGCCTCAGGGTTAAGACTGGTGGCGGGCCCGGAATGTGTGATGGCCTCCTGCAACCCTCTTTTAATCAAAACATCAAGAAGACACACAAAGAAGTGAGATGTTACAAGAAACGGGGCCTGTCATCAATGATCTAGGCCAGACCAAGAAGGAATGTACACTAATCAATTTATCTTTGCGGCCAAGAAGGCAGAAGGGGTCCCACCACCATAGGTCAGTGACATTGCTGGCTCTGGTAGAGGTGGCCGCACCCTCTGTAGCACACGAGCCACTTCCTGTGAAAACCAGGACTGTTCACCAACCTGGTTGCCATTCATCCAGCATCTGTGACTCCTAGTGAGGGCACATGGCTGAGAGCCTAAATGGTTAGACAACGGTGCATTGTATCTGGAGTTGAAGTAAAATGGGGCAAAGACCAAAAAAAATGTAGGAATAGTACACCTTGGAAATTGCAGTTTTATATCAGCCTTTTCTGTGAAAAGAGGAAACACACAGTTTCTTCAAATGACATGGAGGTGATTTCTCTTTTCCATACTGAAACCACCAGGAAGTGAGAGAGGGAGGTCCTACCTCCCATGATAACAGAGTCACAAAATGTGGATAAATCCTGCAAAAAAACTGAAATCAGATCAGTGATATAAATGCCAACCATCAGTGCCACTTAAGATGTATGAGAGAGAATCTAACAGCAACAGGTGAAAGGAAAAAGTGTCAGAGAGAATCCGCCCATCCTATTTATAAGTCAACATTAGACCTACAGAGACTTCTCCAGACCCAAAGATGGAATAAAATAATCACAAATGGGGCATTAGGGACAATTCTGCAATCCACAAAGAGGAATGGTCTACTCAAGGCAGCGAATTGAAGTATATCTTTGAAAGGTACTTACTACACAAAGCACAATATAATTCATGACAGCATGTGTTTTTGTCCCTAAGAAAATCTAAACTCTTTAACCAGGACGTAGCAGGTACTTAGCAGGTTGGAGGACAAGATAACAGATTTCGTTGAGGAGGGCCGCCAGGGAAGCAGCCTAGGTGAAGTGGACGCCAAGTGAGGAGCGGAAGGCCTGGAAAGGAACTAAAGACACAAAAGCAGAACCAAACACACAACAGAAGCAGCCAAGAGCAGACGCAACCCCACAGAAAACTGAGTCAACAAAGCAGAGTGTTAGTGACACCGAGCTCAAGAAACATCAATCACTGCCAAAGAGGAGGCATTTGACATGAATCAGGGACATAATGAGGCACAACTCAAGGAGCAGAGAGCATCTTTCTCTTTTGCGTCTCTGAGCTGGAATCGAAGCCAAGGCCTTCGCCTCCTCATGTCCTGGTGGAGGCACCACTTTTCCCACCCTTACGAGGACCAGGCTGAGGCACAGCGGGGCGAAAGCAGAGGGGCCACCTCCCAGGCGAGGCCAAGGCCCCCGCAGGGCTGCTCTGGCGCAGTCTCACCTCGATCACCAGAGTAGAAAAGCATGAAGGTTTGGGGCTTGGCGTCCTCTCTCGAACATTCAGAGATACAAAAAAAGGAGAACAAACTTTCTAAACAATTTGGAATGCAAAAGAATGTGACAAAACTTCCGGTTTCTGACCCAGCATGTAAGAAACTTGGAAGTGTCAACAAGGAAAAAGCTGAACAAACTGAAAAATGAACATCTCTTCTTAGATCCCGAAGAGAAGTGAGGTCACAATGCAAACTGTTGCCCCCAAAACTGGAGAGACAGATGGATGCTGAGAATCAGAGCTTCCCGGGACAGAAACCACCGTGGAAACGGAATCCGACCTGTAACTGACGAACTGCTGGAGGCTCAGCGTTGACAGGTCTAAGAGATGAAAACTCCAGGGGACCCAGCCGTCAAGGGTTCCCACACTTTTGTTTCAATTCCAGAAGCTCCACCAGGTCCTCACAGCGAATATCAGAAAAACCCTCTCGTGCATCAGGAGTGGGAGGGGAAAGGAACCATCCTGAAATTCGCCAGAGCACTCTGCCCTCCCCAACAAGGCTACCCTCAGGAGAAACGAATTAAGCAGAGCCTAAGCTGCTGGGCTTTTATCTGGGCCTAACTGACCTGGGGAAGGGAAAAACTCAGCCTCCAGCCCCCTCTAGCCATTCTGAGCCACGGACCGAGGGGAATGGGGCAGTAAGAAGCATGTGCCCAGGGGCCCAGGCTCAGGAAAAGACAACAGAACTCACAGGGCTACAGAACACCTGCCTTCCCCTCCGCCTCACCACCACGTCGCTGAAGGCCCGTTTACAGCAGTTCCCTTTACCTAAAACATTATGTCCAGCTGTCAAAAAAAATTCCCAGGCAGACTAAAATGAAAAAAAAACAACAACAACAGTCTGAAGGGACACAGCAAGCATCAGAACCAGACTTAGAAATGGCAGGAATGTTGGAATCATCAGACCAGGAATTCAAAACACTGATTAATATGCTAAGGGCTCTAATGAATAAAGTAGACAGCATGGAAGGACAGATGGGCAATATAATCAGAGAAAGAGAAAAGCTAAGAAAGAAGCAAAAAGAAATGCTGGAGATCAAAAACGCTATAACGGAAATTAAGAATACCTTTGACGGGCTCGTCAGTAGACTGGACACAGTGAGGAAAGAATCTCTGAGCTTGCGGATATCGCCATAGAAACCTCGAAAACAGAAAAGCAGAGAGAAAAAAAAAAAGACTGAAAAAAAAAAAAAACCCAGAACAGAATATCCAAGGACTAAGACAACTACAAAAGGAATAACATGCATGTAATGGGAATATCAGAGAAGAAAGAGAGAAAGGAACAGAAGAAATATTTGAAACAATAATGACTGAAAATATCTCAAGTTAATATCAGACACCAAACCAGGAAGTTCAGAGAACACCAAGCAAGAGAAATTCCAAAAGGATGTGACCAAAATGAATTGAAGTTATGAGAGAAAATAATAGATGTAGAGAACAGAAAGCAATGCCATAGATAAATGGTGTTCCTGAAAATCCTAAGACAAACAGAATAGTAGAAGTCATTGAAAATATAATACAATCAAGCCTTCCTAAGCGGATCGCAACAGGTACCTAGCCAATTAAAATATCAACATTTATATATTCTGTGACGAAATTCTCTATGTTGAGAATGAATGGGGTGGGGGGAAATATCATTCAAGAACTCAGAGGAAAAAAAGCAGATTACTAACAAAGGAAAAATTAGGCTGACTTCAGACATTTCTTCCTCAACACTAGATGCCAGAAAACACGGAGTGATGCCCACAGGATGCTGAGAGGAAGGGTTTAAACCTGCGGCTTCTATACCCAGCCACAGGATCATTTCTATCCAAAGGCCATGGAGAGCTGTTCTTGGATAAACAAGAGCTAAGTATACATGGTACGCATGGAGGATACAGTCCACCCCGCTGCGCCTACAAGGCCCTGCGCTTGTCTCTGCTCCCTCTCCCACTTCACCCCAAACCACTCTCCCACTCCATGGGGCTCACGACACTACAGCGCATCCCCTTTCTCTCCATTCTGCTCACTCACCAAGCTCGGTCCCTACACAAAGCCTTTCCACATGCCATTTTCTCTGACCGCCCATGGCCAGCTTCTTCTCACTCTTCAAGGCACATTTAGCTGTTCCTCCCAGAGGGGGATGGGTTTGCTTCCTTGTATATTATTCACACAAACACACACGCATGAGCACACACGAGCGTGCACACACATATACACAACTAGAAGTTCCACGAGGGCAGGAGTCTACCTGATCATCCTCTCCATAACCTCTCCTCCATCTAGAACAGGATCTGCCACAGAGCTGGCAGACACCATCATATCTAGCATTCAAAGCCAACCAGATGTAAATTAAAATGGGAGATGGTAAAGGGACCTTGCAAGTAACACTGAAATCAGCTAAGCAAGTGGCAAATATTGTTACAAATATGAGAGCAACGAATTCAAGAATTCAAGAGCAACTAATCTCCTCATCTGACCAGGGATGACTCACTGTTTGTAGTATTGCTCTTCAAAATTATTAGAGAAATAGAAGTATTAAAAACAGAATTAACAGCAGTGTGTATACTTGTCAAATTATTAGTAAAGAAAAAAGAAGCAAAATCAAATCCATTTAGTAAAAATAAAAACAAAGAAAATGTTTAAAGAAAAAGGAATAAAGAATTGAAAGCATTCAACAAATATAAAGACATAAGATCAAACATATTAATTATAAAAATAAATGTTATTTGTTTAAGACCCTCAGGTTGTACTAAAAGACAGAATCTAACTATTCTGTTTTTACCAGGTATGCACCTAACAGAAAGACATGGAAAATAAAATTAAAATGCTAGAAAAATACATCAAGGGGATACAAAAAAAGAAAGCAGAGATAGCAATTATTAAAATATGAAAAAATAGAGTTCAAAGCCAAAAGCATTCACTAGGGGAAAATAATCATTTTATATTGACAAAAATAAAATCCACAATTCTACAATGAAACTATAACTGTCATGAACTTTTTTGTGATAAATAACATAAAATGAAGTTTTATAAAAAAATAAATAAATAAAAACCATCAGAAACAGAGTAAAAATAGAAAGAATTCTATTGAAGAGAAAGACTTTGACCTACCTCATCCAGCTTTTGGCAGATCAAGAAGCAAAGGAGAGTAAATAATAAGATAGTCCTTGACTAATACTATCTATAAAGCTGCTTTACCTTATACACAGAGAATATACCTGTTTTCTCAAATAAAATATTTACCAAAAAAAAAGAATTATAAAGCAGAAACTGTATAGACCACCTTCCCTATCATTCAGTAAAACTAGAAATTAATGATAAAAGTTTAAGCAAATGAGATAAAGCACTGGGAAATTTTTAAATGCTCTACTAAATTATTCTTGGATCAATGAAGAAACAAAAGTGACGTTTCAGAACTGTTAGAAACAAAACTGTGATTTCAGAATTTTTAGAAAATCTTTTCAAAGAAAGGACGGCATTTTGAAATTAACAAAATATGGTCAAAGCGGTGTTCAGAGGCAAACTCATAGCATCAAATGCATTTTCTTTTTTACTATGAGAACAAAGTTTTCAACTCAAATATCTGAACACACTAGCAAAACAAATCTCAAAAAGTAAGCCTAAAGAAAACAAGGATATATTAGAAAACTTAAAACAATTGAAAAATATGAGTACTGATTCTTTTATAGAAGTTGGGGGAGGGGAATAAAACAGCCAAGTTGGCAAGACCTGGACCAAAGGAAAAAGAGGAAAAAGATAGAACAAATCACCAGGGCCTCCAACCTGAGGATGTGGCATCTCAGGAGAGATGCCGTGTAAAGATTTCAAGCAAGCCTGCAATTTCCAGAGAGGCTGAAAGGCGATTTTCACCAGGGCTCATATCGCCCTCAGCTGACTTGAGCCAGAGAAAGCAAAAGAATGAGAGAAAAAGCACAAATACGCAGGATTAGGAGTACAAAAAGAAAACGAATCAAAAAGAACATTTTTCTCCTAATCATAAGAAAATACTATGCTAAATTTCATGCAAATAAGTTTTCAACTCTTGATGAATAAATTATTTTCTGAGAAAACACGACTCACTAAAATACGAAAATTGACTCAAGGAGTAGAAAACGGAAGTGACGAATCTCAAAGGACGAACTTATTCTGCCTAGAACGCTCCCTCCTCCCCCCAGAACTCTGTGTGGCTGCCTCCGTCTAGTCACTCAGGGCTCAGTTCAAATGCCACCCCTTCAAAAGAGTTTCCCTGACACTCTGTCAAAGACTCCACCCTACAGTACTGCCGCATGACCCTGTTTCATAGCACTTACATCTACACAAAATTAATGATTTATCTCCTATTTTTTAACGTATTTATTTTCTCTCTCTCTGCTGGAATGTGAGCTACTCATGGACAGGGACCCAATTCATCAAGTTCACCAACTATTCCTAGTGCCTAGCAGAGTAAGTTGCACAATAAACATATTAAATGGGTGAAGACCAAAGAAGACAAGACCACTTCCAGGAAATCCCCCCAAATAATCTCTTATTATAAAGGAGGAAAGAAACTATTGTGGAAAACGCTTGAAAGTCCAGAACAAGTTCGTCCTCAGATGAGGGTTCATATGTGGAAGAGGACCATCTCAAAGATTCGACTCCATCACCATGAGAGGGAAAACGAAAAGCAGGCTTGAAAAATCACAGAGAGGTGACTGGCTTATGCAGCCAAGAAGCAGGGGTGGCCTGTTAGCCTTCACCCCCTCAGGGTGTCCAACTGCTTTCCCGACCTCTGAGTCCCAGGGTCATTCTGGCCTGAATCTGGTGCTGTGTGAGCCGTGGTGCGCAATAAACCCGTTCTCATCGTCTGTCCCCTCTAGAATGTCGGCTCGTGAAGATAAGAGCTTTGTTTTGTCTATCACTGAATCCTGAATCCACAGTGGCCTCAGTAGGGTCACGATAAATCTAGGTTAAATGCACAAATCAATGAGCAACATCCTGCCATCTGTCTTCATCCTCTACGATATAACCTCCATGAGATTAAAATCTTCATCTGTCTTGTTTCCTGAGGTGTCGTTAGACTCAGTGGACGGACCCTCAGACTTGTGTCCAGCCAACCCAGCTGTGATCTGTTGAGGGTTTCCCTCCCTTCGTGCTTCTCCAGGACCACGCAGAAGATCTTTTATGAGATGCGGCTCAGGCAAAGGAGTGTGGCATGGGACAAGGCTGGCAGGCAAGAGCATAGGGGACACAGACAGGAGAAAGAATTTAAACCTCCCCTCCCCTCTTCCAGAACTGGCCCCTTCAATAGAGAAAATAGAGTATAGAGAGGACCAGAGATAAGGGGGGACAGCAGACATGGAAAGGGGGCGTGGAGGCCCCACATGTGTGTCCCAGAGGTGACAGAGGCACAGATGCAGCTGGCTTGTTGAGAAGCTGCCTACCACATATGAGAAAGTGAACGATTAATAAAAATTGGGATAGTTCGGAGAGGAGCTAGTGAACTGAACCCCCCACACACCAAACCCGCTCCACTGCCTCCTACTTCGGGGACAGAGGAAAGAGTGGGGAGCACGGAGGCTGAGCGAGTGTCTCCCCTGCCTTCCTCACCTGCCCCCGCCGCACCACGACTGAAGGCCCCAAGAGCCCGTGGGCAGAACTGCCTCCTCCCGTGTGGTGGACCGAGCCTCTCCTGGAAAAGAGCAGCCTGAACGGGCCATATGTGCTCCTTGCCACTTCCCCGGGCTATTTCCGGCTCCCCTCACTCGCTTCTCCTCTCCCGTTCCCCAGGCCCGCTCCCTCCCTGTGTGCAGGCGTGTGTGTGCATGTGTGCACGTACGTGCATGCGTGTGCATGTGCATGCGTGTCTGCTTCTCTTTGTCTGTGTATCTCTGTCCCTCTGACTCTCTCCACCCCCTCTCTGTGTGTCTTCCTTTCTAAACTCTCTCCTCCTCCTCTACTATCTCCCTTTCTGGATCCACTATCTAATCTGAGCCTTCCTCTGGGTCCCTCTCAGATTCTGGCTGTCTCTCTCCCTGGTGTCTCTTTCCCTTCTCAATGTCTCTGTGCCCCTTTCTGTCCCCCACCCTGGTTGCCACCTCTGACCCACTCCCTGGGAGGCTAGGACACAGGACAAGATCCCCACAGCCACTGCCCTGCCCCAGGCTTCCAACTCTGCTTCCAGAAGCTGGAGCACGGACACCTCCCTCCCGTCCCCAGCAGCAGGGAAGCGAGCGGCCCCTGGGAGGAGACCCTGCACCCTACAGCCAAGTGATTAAAAGTGACGAGGAGGCAGCGTCCGTCAGCGTGGGCAGTTTGGGGCTGGGCCACCTCTCGCACCTTGCCGATGTTACCGCCCAGCTAGACTCCAAGGATGGAGTTCGGTTCCATTGCATTCACGTTTGCCGCCAAGGGACTGTTCTGGACAAAGATTCCGTCCTCTCGGTTGAGGAGATGTAACGCAACCAGAAATCACAAGCGGGGCCGTTCTAAGAGCTGGGTACCCCTGCTCCTCCCACTTTTCAGATGAGGAAACTGGGAACCACATTGCCTCTGAAAATGCAGAAAAGGGAAACTCCCACTTGCTGTTCTAAACCACCGCCTCCACCAGTGTCCCCGCCCGGACCGCGTCCTCCTCAGGACCCTTGGGAGCCTCCCAGGCCTCCATTCACAGTGTGCAGAGGGCTCACCGCCCCGCCTCTGACCAGGACCTAGGGAGTCAGGAGCCCTGGGCTCCCCTTCCAGGACAGGCCTGGGGAGACTGGGGTGCTCCCCATGGGCCAGGAAGACCTCTCGGCTCGCTGTCCGGTCCTGCCCCTCACCGTCTCCCTCCCCTCCCCCTCCGCACACACAATCTGGCCCCCTGGGAGCCCTCCATGGTTAATATTGTTTTGAGCATTTCCCAGGTTATGCGCACATGCCATGGAATACCCAGACATCCCCGGAGGGCGAGAGGCTGGGGATCAGAGCTCCAATCCAGAAGGCTGCTGCCCTCCTGAGCGCCAGCGGGTGGGACACCACAGTGGGTGCCTAACATGCTCCCTGACCTGCTCTGAGGGGCCCGCTTTAGGATGAGGTGCGAATGTAAGCACGCACGGAAATAAATAAGGTCATTTCAGTGAGCAGAACGTGCAGCGCAGCGAAGTACAGAAACCTTGGGAGGAGACAGCGGCGAGGGCAGGGCTATGGAGGGTCTGTGGACAGCTGAGCTGAGACCGAAAAGATGAGTTCTTCACGTACAGAGGAAGGGAATTCTGGGTGAGGGACCAGGAAGGGCAGACGCCCTGAGGTGGAAAATAAGCTTGGTGTGATCGGTACTGCAGGGAGGCCAACGAGGCAGAGCGGAGTGAGTGGAAGGTGATCCCGGAAGGGGTGAGAGCAGGAGGCAGACGCCAGGTCCAGAGGAAGCCCTGGGCTGGCGGCGGGGGCCCTGGCTGGGCCGCCTCTGCCCCATAGTCTTCAGGAGGCAGTGGCAGCCCTGCCTGCTGCCTTGTTCCACAGATGCAAAATGACAGGGTCGGTCAGGCAACGGGTGCCCGCCCATTCCTGGCTGTGCTTCAGCAACCCCTGGAGCTAGTGAGAGATACAGACCCATTTCAGACCCATCGAGCAGAAGGTCCAAGAGCAAGGCCCTGGGCCTCTGTATTTTACCATGTTCTCTAGATGCTTCTGGGGCAGAGAAAAGTTTGGGAAACACTAGATGCGTCAGAGATGCTCAACCTGGTGTGGTCTCAGTGATGGGCCTCGGGAAACTGCAGGCCAAATTGAGTGTTTAAGGGATGCGGTTTCCCTGGAGGGAGGCCCATGGTTTCATCCCAGCAGCACTGAGCCCCAGGGCCCCAAACAATTAAGAGCCTCTGAACTCAAGCAGAGCTGCAGTGTCTTAGCTAAAAGGAATTCGGCGGGGGGGGGGGGGGGGGGGGGTGGAGGGCATGCCACCAACTCCTTCAGCTTCCGGATGCACAGTTGTTGTGTAAGTGGGGGGCATTATTCGTTCCTGACCAACACCTATTGTCCATTTTACTGGGACAGCCCCTGACTTTGAGGAACCGTCAGTGACACAGCGGTTGCTCTAATGGCCTGGACTCTTCCCCTTCCCCCTATTCATGCCCTTGGCCTTATAACTTCGCAGGGTCCTCCCGTACTGCCGCCGGGCTCAGCCACGTGACTCGCTTTGGCCAATGGGATATAAGCAGAGGCTTGAGCCGTGCTTGCGGTTTCCTCGCTCCGGCTTTCCCATCCCTGTCACTGCATGAGAGCATGCCCGCGGTGGCCGACCGGAGGATAAGAGGCACATGGGCCAGTGGCCTCCATCGCTGCAGCCAACGGCCAGCGGCCATCACACATGTGAGCGACCCAGCCCGGAGCTGCGACATCGGCGACTCGCAGACTCTGAAGCTGAGTGAATATCTGCCGCCGTGTGCCACTGAGGTTCCGCAGCTGCTGTTACACAGCGTGGCTGAGGCATGAGCTAACGGATATATACGCCGCGCCCACGCTCAGGCCACGTGGTTTAGGTAGAGCTGTCCTCCTCTTCTGTTCCAGGGAGGGCATATGGCCACGGCCTGGCCAATCAACACAACCCCTCCGCTTTGGCCACCCTGACAGGTGCCGCGTGGGGACATAACCCAAGTTGGTCCAACGAGAACCAGTTCTGGGACTTGTGTTGAAACCGTGGGGAGGAGGACCTCTCTTTCACACTAAAGGTACTGGAAGGGCAGGAGGTAGGCTCGAAGCTTTCAGGGATGGCCACAGGGGAACAGTCCACTGAGCAGGAAGCTAATCCAGAAGAAGGCAGAGCCAACTGCTGAACAGAGACAAACTGCTGACAACACTGCTCCACCCAGCCACGTCGCCGCCCCAGGCGTCTCTTGTCGGACTTCCCATTAGAAGAGATCACGAATTCCCTTTTTTGGCCCATTTCAAGTCAGTGTCTCGCACTTGCAGCGAGTCCTGGCTAACAGGGTCGGACCTTTTGGGATGTCTACCCACACCCCAATCCATTCCCTCGGCTCACTGAAGTTCCGCTCCCGTCACTCTGCGGGACTGGGTCCCGTAATCCTACACCCACTCCCAGAGCGGAGCGGAGCAGACCACCGTGGCCACCGCACCGCACTGCCCAGTCAGATTCTCCCTTGAGACCGTGCACCGACAGGCGTGGCAACTGGGGGCTGGGAGTCAAACTGCGTTGCCAGCAGGGCTCTGACCCAGAAGCTGCAAACGGGCAGGACAAGGGTCTGCTTGCCCCTCGTATTTGCTTTTGGCCTGCAGAGCCATTTGATTAGTTGCCAAATGTTAACCAACAAGATGGTTCATATAAAAACCTAGAGTTGTCACAAAATGGACAGCTTGGTCCCACGTGGGCCCTCGCCCACGCCCCTCGGTGGCACTGTCAGGCTCCTGGTCTGGCCTTGGTGGCTCTAGACCGGAGGGAGGACCCAGGAGCCCAGGTGGCCCAGAGTCTGGCTTCTGACACCTGGTGCTCTCACCTTCGCCTGGACTCTGTGGATGGAAGCACCTTCTAATAAACTCCTCTTTACCCTGACTTGAGCTCAAGTCTGCCTCTGTCACTTGGGACCAAGATAACTAAATCAGCACGGTCCCGCAGGCCACCTAGAGGTCACAGCATGCCCACGAGATAATCCTGAGTCTGGTACCCCAGAATTCAAACAGGGGGTGACCACAGCACACCCCTTCAGCTCCTCCCAGTGCCACACTGAAGACTCTTCCCAGGAGCAGAACAGGAGAGAGATGAGGAAGAAAGAATGTCTGACGCGTCCACGGCAACAGGGACAGGGCGCAGATTCCGGCCTCCTGCCACACACAGAAAGCCCGAGAAGTTCCTAGAATCCCGAATGCATTCAACACATATAGTCACTGAACCCTTGCTAAGTGCCTGCTGATTTAGGCTCTGGGATGTGGCATTGTGTGAAATGGACCAAGTCCTGCCCCATGGAGCGAGCATCCGAGCAGGGAAGAGAGATAATAAAGGAGCTAGATTAGCGTGGTCTGTCGTGGGTAAGACAATTAGAGTGACGGGGAATAAGGTGGGAGGGGGAAGTCCCGGGAGAGAGCGAGGTCGCTAATTTAGACCGGGGGGGGGGGGGGGGGCCAGGAAGGCCTCACTGAGAAGAGGACATTTGAGCAGAGACCTGCCTGAGAAGGGAGAGAGCCCTGCGGATCTGAATCTAGGAGAAGAGTTCCCAGACAGCAGGGACAGCAAGTGCAAAGGCAGGGGGTCTTGGCCTGTTCAGGGATCAGCAAGGAGGCCAGCGTGGCTGGGGCAGAGCAACTTGGTGGGGGGAGGAGAGGGAGAAGAGGTCAGAGGGGCAATGGAGCAAATCCCAACGGGCCACAGGCACTGGAAGGTGGCTGGCTGTGACTGAGTGAGACGCACCACATAGGAGGGCCCCAAGCAGAAGAGGGACGTGATCTGACTCCCGGGTTTGGAGCCAGAGCACCTGGACGGTGGCAGGTCATGTCAGTGGTGAGGACGCAGGGTGGTCAAGGACGGACTGTGGACTCGGGCAGGGCCAGCTGCCGCTCCCCCAGGAACCTGGGCCCAGCGCCAACAGATCTGGCAGGCTTTCGAGAAAAACCATAAATTCAGATGTCTCTATGACATGTGTCAATTTTCAAATGTGGGCGACTTATTCAACGACACTGTAAACACTGTGGGGCCAAACAAAACGAAACAGACAGTTCAGCTCTGACCCACGGGCCACAGGTCTGCAGCCTCTGATGCAGGGTCAGCTCTCGGCGAGCGTCGCGTCCCCAGCCTCACAGTGCAGCGAGTGCCTGCATGATCCGCTTTAACCCAGTGACATTGTCGTGAGGCCTATACTACTGTCTTTGTGTCTGAGCCAAGGAAACTGAGGCCCAGAAAGGCCAAGCCCCTACCGGACGCCACACAGCGGGTGAGTGGTAGCGTGGGGCCTGGAGCCTGGAGTATCTGACCCTTGTGATGCCTGCAGTCATGGGGTGCTCTGCCACCTCCATTATCCAGACCAAAAAAAAAAACAAAAAAAAAAACCAAACCCTCATTTTACACATGAGGAAAGAAAAGGCCAGAGAGAGGGCGTGTAACCTAGCAAAGTCGCTCAGCAAGCTGGCATTGGGGCCTGGACTCGACCCAGGGCCCATGACTCCTAGTGCAATGCTTTTCCCAACTAGGCCTGTTGGAGGAGCCAGGGAGCCTGAATGAATTCTGTTGGTAGGGATGGGGTGCAGCACCCCCTACCAGCAGGCTCTGGAACTCTGCAGTCTTCTGCCTGGGCACCCATCCCAGCTCTGCCACTTGGTAGCTGTGTGATCTTGGATAAGTCACTTCACCTCTTGTGCCTCAGTTTCTTCATCTGGAAAACAGGCACGACCATCACATCTGCCCCATAGGGCTGTTATGGGGATGGAAGGAGGTAACACTTGTCAAGGCTCGGAGCCATACCTTTCAAAGTCAGACTCAGGAGCTCCTAACATGAAGCCCACCTGACGTTACACCAACACACCCCAAGCACTAGAAGCCTCCTGGTTGGGGACGTCACATGCATCCTTGTACTTGTGAAAATGTAGCAGCATAATTTAAGGCAGCAGGCAGAAAACCTGGAATTTTCTGTAGAAAAGAAGGGACACAAGAAAGGCATGGGGGGGGCCCACCGGGGCTGTCCCCTCCTGAGCGGGAAAGGCCTCGACTATCACTCACTTGGATGTGTAAGGAGGGCAGTGTGCAGTGGGCACCTCCGTGGCCAGGGAGGGGTCCCTGGACTGCACCCTGGCTGACTGTGTCCCAAGAAAACACCTAGAGCCCAGGAAAAAATTGGATACAAACAGTCATAGCAACAAGCCACGTTCCTTCCATAAATGCTGACTGAGCACCTACTGTGCGCCAGTGGGAGCACTGCGGAGCCAGCAGGGAACAATACAAACTCAACCCCACCTTCGCAGAGCCGGTGGACAACACACAAAACAAACAAGGAACATGGAGACACAGTCAACAGTGGCAAGTGCTAGAAGAAAAATCATGCAGGAAATGTGTGGGGAAATACATTTTAATTCGGGCGCTTGGAGAGCGCTCAGCACTGACTTCAAGAAGGTTCTAGAAATAGTCTTGTGGTGATCTGGAGGAAGAGTGCCGGTGTTGGGGGCCAGGGTGACAGGACACTGTGACCACAGGAAGGCTGGAGGAGCTGGTGGAGGAGGAGGGGAGCCCAGAGAGGCTGTAGCAGAGGCGGGGCTGAGGGCCACTCAGGCAGGGGCTGTCCTAGCTGTTGGAGGGGGCAGCACAAAGGAGGGACAGGAGCCAACAATTGCTCTGATGCTGGGTAGAGAGGGGCCTGAGGGGACCAACGACAGAAGCTGGGAGGGCCACTGCACAGAAGAGGCGTGCACGGCTCAGACAGGTGGCTAGGCATGCTCGCTCACACTCCCAGCAGCGGCTCAGCACCTTCCTGCACTTTCACTGATCCTCACATCTGGGACAGGTGCTAACTGCTCTGATTCTCATTCTACAGGGGAGCAAACTGAGGCTCTTGCAAAAACCACACTGCTAAAAAAAAAAAAAAGGCAGAGCCTGGCCTTCTAGTCAAGAACCTTCCATCCTTTACAAGAGAGAAAGGGCATTACTGCCCCCAATACAGGGAGACAGTGGGTCTCAAGCGGAGTGAGAACACCAAGCAGCCTGCTCCTGCTTCCCGTGACGGCTCTCCTCCCCGGCTCTCCTCCCCGGCTATCCGCTCCAGCCGTCCCATTGCCTCCTCTCTCAAGTCCCCCTCTCCCGAGTCCTCAGCCCTGGTGCCCCATTCATTCCCGAATCACCATTTCCTCAGGATGGAGTCCAACATCACCTGTACTCCCAGTTAGCACACCCACCTGCTGCTGGCCACCCACCTCCCACCCCTGACCTCCACTGTCCTTTACCTGCTTCACATCCTGACCACCCATGACTGCACCTACCCAGCCCTTCCAACCATCCAAACCAGAGAGGAATCCAATTTGCGTGAAGGGCTTGGGGTAATTCAGTGTGGTGGCCACACTTCCCTTTCTTTCTCTTTGCTGAAGGAGGTTCGTGCTCTTTCTTGGAGGACGAAGAAAAGGTTCCTTTGTGCTGTGTCTGGTGAAATTGTGTCCGTTTAGGACAGGCTGCAGTTTTCTTTGTGAATGCTGTAGATTTTTAGTGTGGGAAAAGGGGCTTATTAGATTTCCCTGCGGCCGCCCAGAGTGGGGAGAGGTTTATCTGAGCACAAAAAGAAATTACCGAACAGGGTTTGAGAGGAAGGAACATTTAGCATCTGCTTCTCACAGAGAGGTTAGAATTTTGTAGTTGGTGTTTTCATTCCTGTCAATGTAAAATTCCTTATAGTTTCTTGGCCGGGAGAGAAGGAAGCTGGTCCTTGATGTTCTCAGGGATGAGGAGAGGGGAGGCAGGATTTTTTTCAGGGTTTGTTGCTTTTTTTTCCTCTTGGAGTAAAAAATAAATTAAAAAATGGTCACAGAACCCAGAAGAAAGGTTGTCATAGCAACAAAAGTTTGAGGCCAGGTACTTCCCGACACCCTTTCAGGACCACGGTGGTGGAGGGGCGGGGCTGGGGCGCTGTGGCATCAGCTGAGCAAACCAAATTGGCTCAGACCTTCCAACTTTCTCACCAGCACTGACAGGCTGATAACTATTTTCCAAGCTCCCAGGGAAGAAAATTGTGATTTTCTGGGAGGGGCGATCTCTAGCCAACAGTGATCAAGAGAAAAGAGAAAACGGTGGGTCAGTCTTACTTATCCAACAAACTAACCATCCACGCTTTTGCTAATGGAAGACTGGCAGCGAGGGTCTTACGCCGAACCCACCAAGTCACCCTCTTCTCTGACCCCCGACAGCACCGTCCTCTTCCCTTACCACGTCACCCTGATTCCTTTCTTCCAAGAAGATAATTCAGGCCCCCTTGCCAGCTGCGAGGCCTGGACAAAAACCTTTCTGAGCCTCAAATTCCTCATCTGGAAAAAATGGGCACCATAGAAGTGCCTGCCTCAAGGGTACTGGCAAGGGGTCAAAGAGATCTGGGAGGTGAGTAGTTTTAAAAAGTGCCGGGGGCACATTCAGGGCTCAATAAATGTAAGCCACCGTTGTTTTTAGATGTTTTTCCATTAATTTGTTTAAATGCGTAGGCTTAAACGTCCTGTGTCAAGCCCTGGATGACCTACGTGGATGAGCACTAGAGAAACAACTGCAAGTGTTGGGACCGTGACCTTCAGGGAGAGGCCAGGAGAGACCTCAAACGATTAAGACTCCCAGCTGGCCAGCGAGGGCCAGGACACTCCACAGAGGCAGGGGCCGGACAACTCTGACGCCAGAGAGGCAGCGCTGTGTGTCAAGGAAGGAGCAAGGCGTCCGTGTTTCTCCACAAAAGAGAAACTTGGTGGGAGGAGGAGGTGATGTATCCAGGGGCAGGGCCCCCCAAACCTTGGAAACATTTTCCTGAGCTCAGAGAAAGATATGGGGTGCGGGGGGGGGGGCTCTGCTTCAGAGGATGCACGGAAGGACAAGGCATTACCAGGCTTCCTTGGGAGAGGTTAGGACTGGGCTGAGTGGAGGGCAGGGCAGAGCATTTTAGTCCAGATGTCTTTTGAGGTTATTTTTTATTATTATTGCATCCCAGGGTAAAAAATCAAGACGGGAGCGCACACACCGAAAGTGAGTCTGATGGGGGTGAAACTGGTCAGGGGCGGGACCCTACTCAAGCACTGAGTATCTCTGGCAAACAGCCAGCATTGGGAGCAGATAGTTACCAAAAAGTTGAGTAGGGCCACCCCAGAGACAAGACAGAGAAGGCAGCACCCTGAGAAACCTCTGGTCCATCATCCAAGGCCTCATCCAACATTATCCTGCAAAGGGGTACTGAAGACCAACTGTGCACTAGACACCACCCACCAGCTGGGGCCAGCAGTGAATAAAACGGCTCTGTCCCTGTCCTCACAGCAGGATATCCTGTGGGGACAGGGGACAAGAAGCTAGTGACCAAGGGCAGGTCGGAAAATTTCAAGTTGTGCCAGGTGTGATGAAGGAGATAAAAGGCGGTGATGAGACCTTGCCTCCACAGTGTGTGTGTGTGGTGGGGGACGAGAAGAGGGCTTCTCTTCCCAGGCCCCGGCCTTGGAAGGCAGACCTGGAAGTCCCAGTGGAGCTGGGAGAAGCCACCAGGGAAGATGTGGGGAAGGGGATTGCAGCAGAGGGCCCAGTGTCCTCGCATTTACTTTACCACGCCTTCTTCCCCCTGACCTTTGGTGAGGCCAGTGGCTTATTCAGAGCAAACTACGGGTTCTGACTCTTGAGTGCACACATCCACCACGTCCACATGGGAGAGCTCTGCATACACAGAGGAGTATTAACCTTGGGGAAAGAGGTCAATTCACTCAAGGGCGTCCCCACACCTGGACCTCGAGCAACAGCTACATCTGAGGAACCAAGTGGTGTGGACCAGCACCGGGTATCTGGCACCAGGCAACTCTGCCCTGAGCCCTGCCTAGCCTCACTGCCAACCTCAGTGTACTCACTCGGCCCTGGCTGCGTTTCAGCGGCACAGGATGGGGCGCGAGGCAAAGGGAGCCGTTTGATCTGCCTTCTAAAGTCACACACACCACAATTCCGATAGGAGCCTCGCCCAGCGGTACCGCTTTCCCGCCTGCCTCCTTTGCCTCCCGCCGCATCCTCTCCCCGGCGGAGGCCAGGACACCCGCGGCTCCCTGCGCAGAACCCACCGGACCGCCCCAGCTCCCCGCTCTCACACTTGGCAAGCCCCGTCTGGGAGCGGTTTCGTGCGCGCTGCGGGTGGGGGTGGAAGGATGACTCCCTCGGCTCCTGGCTCTGAAGAGCTGCGGTGGGAGGGGCGGCTCGCAGCAACAGTCTCTGCGCGCCCCCCACCCCACCCCCGGGGAGGACGAGATAGGTGGGAGGCACCCAGTGCCCCGCGAAAGAAAGGGGGGAGGGGCGAGCATGGAGAGGCGTCCGGGCGCGGCAAGGAACGCGCGCCCCTGCGACCCGCAGCTGGGGTGGGTGCCCGGGAGACGCGCCTCCCCAGGGCGCGGCAACGTCCCCAAAGACTCCTGTCGCTCGGAAGCCGCAGGAGCTCGGCCCCGAACCCTCCAAACGCAGGAGCGTCCCGAACGCCCAACGTACTACCCGCCGGACCGGCCCAAAGCGCGTCCCCCGCCTTGAACGTGTGGCAGCGGCGGCGTGGGGGCCCCGCTCGCCCGCCGGGAGCGGGGAGCGCGGGGGGCTCAGGCCGCCGGGCCGCGCAGCGAGGGGAGCCGGGGGCCCAGCCCGCGGGCTCGGGCGCCGCCGCCGCTCACTCACCGCGCCCGCCGAGCTCCTCCTCGCACGAGTACCAGATGCCGGTGTGGAAATTCCTGAAGAGGAAGCGGTCGTCGCCCGTCTCCCAGCTGTAGAGCGTGCCGCCAGGGGGCCCGCTCCCCGCGGCGGCGGCGGCGGCGGGGGCGGCGGTGCCGTTGGCCGTGGCGTTGGCGCCGGAGTTGGGGCAGTTGGCGCGCCCGCCCTGGCCGCAGCCAGGCTTGGGCACGCGCTGCGTGCCCTGGCACCAGTACGTGGTAAGGAAGGCGGTGGTGGCGAAGAGCAGCGCCAGCAGGTTCAGGGCCACAGCCAGGAGCGCTCGGCCGCGGCGGCTCGTCTTCATGCCGCCCGCGCCGCGGGGACCGCGCCGCCGGGGGGCTCCGCGCGCGAAGTTGGCAGCCGGCGCCCCGCGTCAGCGGCCGCTGCCTGCCGCGCCCCGCGGCTCGGGCGCCTGCGATCGGCGGCGGCGGACGCGGCGCTGGCCCATGGCCCCCCCTCCCGAGTGGGGGCGCGGCGCGGGGGCGCGAGGGGCGCGCGGCGGCGGCGGCGGCGGCAGAGCGGCTCCGGCGCGCCCGAAGCCCGAGCGCGAGTGCACCTCGGCGAGGAGCCGCTGGCGCCTGGCAGCGGCCACGGCGCAGGGACGCGCACCCCTCCGTGGGGAGACACCTGCAGGCGGCTGGCGACACTGTTCCGGCGCCCGCCCTCACGAGGAGAGGGGGCGCCCCACGCCGGGCGCGGGCGGGGATCGGGATAGGAGACGCCCCCAAAAGCGACCTGCACCGAAGTGGAGGGTGTGAGAAGCAAGGAGAATGCCAGGCAAGGCTCTCTCGGAGAAAGAAGCTTCTCACGAAGGACGTGGGGCAACAAAACCAGCCAGGAGCGGACACCCGACTCAAGACTCAGAGAGGCCCTGCGCGTGGGAGGCAAAGGGAGAGCCCGCTGTGGCTACCCACGAGGAACAGGGACCAGCAGGACCCGCTCCAGGAAGGAGCCCCAACGGGTCTGAGCTGCAGAGTTTGCTGGGCTTCCTGCAGCCGGGGAGCTGCAAGACCCTCTGGAAGGAATGCCTCCTGCTGGATCTGGAGTTGAAGGACTGGTCAGGAGGGGTTCCTCACCAGGAATGCAATGTCATAGAGTCTGAAGGGCTTGTGCTTCTTCCCCCTAGGGGCTGCCCAGGAGGACTTGAGCTATGTGAACTAGCAGGCAGGGATCCCTGGTAGAATGAAGCTGCAGTCGCCTGGGGTCCTTATCATGGCATGGAACAGCAGGAACAGTGGCAAAGAAGGGTCCCACACAGAATTAAGAATGCGGCTTCCCCACGCGGGCCATCCCCATCTGAGATCCTGAGCAGCACAACCAAAGAAGGTCCCATGCCACGCACAAATCTGTAGTTACCAGGAATGGTACCCCACAGAGGCTGCCAACACAGAATTTTCAAGGTTGGGGTGAGGACAGAATGGTCAAGAATACTGACTTTGTGACCAGGCAAATCTGGGGCTTGATCAGCCATGAGCTTTGAACAAGTCACTTTACTTCTTCGAGCCTCCGTTGTCATATCTATAAAAAGGTGGAATATTGGGCTGTGGAAATGGGATCATGTCTGTAAAAAGCATTTGGCACATAGTAGGCACTCAATAAATGCTAGCCACTATTATTAACATATGAACCAAGGGCAGCTAACAAACCTTTTCAGATCTCTGTGAAAAGTAGTATTGCCCAACTGTGAGAGCCCCATCCCCACCTCTGCTCTAACAGATCATGTTCCCTGAACTTCCTTCACACTGCACAGTGCCTGGTGCTTGGATGCCCACGGTGTGCAACAATTAATTGCATGTTGATTGCAAGAGCTCATTTGAATTCTGCCCAAGCAGAGAACTGCTCCAAGAAGCCGCAGCTTATGGAGTGGCAGGGCACGCAGAACTCAAGGTTAAGGGATTGTGAATTGCCTTACGCCGGTGGGTGAGCCTGAGCTCACTGTTAGCTGCTGCTACTCTGGGGGGTGGGGAGGGGGTAGGTGAGAGTAATTGCAGGCTGTGCACCTGACAGGAACCATGTGAAGGATGGCAAGGGGTCTTTGAACTTGTTTATTAGATCCCTTTTCTGGCCCTAGGCAAGCTGTTCCCAACTATTTTGAGAAGGAGGACCTCCATGCAGTAACAGTGGCCTGGAGGGGATTGGTTGACAGAGAAAATATATTATGGCCAAACTGCTACAAGGAATTCAGTAACACTTTTAAACAGGCATCCAATATTCATCATAGGAGTATCTGTACACATCTGAAAACCTGTCCCTCAGTTATGGGCCTGAGACAGCGGTTGGTGTGCACAAGGGCAGGACCCACAAGCTGGGAGCCCTGCACTGTGCGTCCGAAGCCAGGACAGCCCAAGTAAAATATATCTAGGGCCATACTCTCAAAAATCCCCAGAGGAAGAGAGAGGGGTTTGAAATTTCCATCTAAGACTCTCCTCCACTCACTGATCACCACTGGGTGCTTGGCACTGGGAAGGATAGAGAACACAAACAACATTAATAGGAACGCTGTGGAGTATGCAGGTGTTAAGAGCTAGGGAAGTGCATACAAGTGAAGGAGCAGGTTGTGTTTTAAATCAGGGCTTCAGGGAGAGCTTACTGAGAAGGTGAAATTGCAGCGAAAGACTTGAGAGAGGACAGGAGCAAGCCTAAAGGATATCCCAGGAGAGGAGCCTCTAGGAAGAGAGAGTGACCAGTGCAAAGACCCCGAGGTAGGGGATAACAGAGCAGTGGGCAAGGGAAGCGAGCAGAATACAAGATCCGAGAGAGGATGAGGGACGAGACCGCTCATGGTCTGTGTGGACCATGAACAGGACTCTGGCATTTCTCTGAGTTGAGGGGAAGCCTGGGGAGGTTCTGAGCAGAGGGAGACATGATCTGACTTGGGTTTTAACAGGACCACTCTGGCTGCTGGGTTAAGAAGGGTGATCAGGCAGTAACACCAGCGACTCAGACCACGGGACTGACAGTGGCGATGGAGGTTAAAGACAGGTCCAGCAGGATCTGTTCAAGGGTCAACCCAAAAGACAACTTGGAGGTGTCCGGCAAGCACTTCCCCCAGGTACTGGCTGCCGCTTGCTGAGACACAAGGCCTGGAAGGAGCAGCTCTGGGAATGCAGAGAGATCGCAAACTCTGATCTGGCCCTGAGCCTTGTACTCAAGCCAAAGACAAGGACAGGGTGGAGGTTAGGACTGGAGGGAGCCGTGTGTCCGACCGAATGAATGAATCCAAGCTCATGAGCCAGCCCCTTGCACAGGGCAGGTATTTGTATCTTCACATAGTGATACAGTTGGAAGTACCTTGTGTACGGACAGGTGTTAAAGAAAAATGATTCATGGCACTTGTTAAAGACAGGAAGGCAGACTTTCTTCCAGGGACCGCTGCACGGCGTTTTGCCCTAGGGAGACATGTGGCCTCAATGCTGAGTACAAGGACAGGCGGGTATTTACAGCCAAGGAGCAGGGTCAGGTCAGTGGATGGAAAATGACCAAGAGGAAACATCAGGGGTGAGGGGGCTTCTGGCTAACCGACTTGACAGGATTCATACTGACAGCAGCTCAGAGGGATCAGATTCTGAGAGTAGCAGATGGAGAATCGATTGGGTTTCAAGGGTGAGGGATTCTCACTGACTGACCCGGTAGGATTCTTGCTAAACTAGACTAAGCGGACCAAGAACAGATCCTGGACTCAGGGCCTGGCTGAGAAGGCTCAGAGAGGCCTGACTCAGGTTGGTGGAGAAGTGCTGGGGTTCGTGGGGTGGGATCTGTTTTCGAGGCCAGAAATGTGGGCCCAAGTCCTGGTTCTCTTTCCTTTAGCCACTGTCCTAGACCAAGGCCTCCTGTCTCCTGCTACTCTCCCACCCACCCTCTACCACCTCTCCAACCCTGCACTTTGGGCCAGAGAGACAAACAGGACGTGCCTCTGCTTAACCTCCTCCAAGCACTTCCCATCGTCGGCCCCGGAAGTCTAAATGCCACTCCAGGTCCTGTGAGACCGGCTCTGCCTCCCCCTCCCACTGCCACCACACAAAATCACTTTGCAGCTTCTGACCACCCCGCGCTCAGACAGCAGCTCCAGGCCCCCACCTGCCTTCCTTCCACTGCCTGGCATGCCCTTGCCCTTCCTATCTGGCTTGTCCGTCAAAGTGCTGCTTAAACACAGTCCACTGTGGAGCCTGCGCCGCCCCTGCCCCCCGGCCCACCCCTCCTCTGAGCTGTGATGTCTGTGTTCATACCTGTCTCCCCCATAGGCCTCGGGGCCCCTCCAAGTCACCCCACTGGCAGCCTGCAGGCCAGGTTTGGCCCATAAGCAGTTTTCGTTTGGCCAGGATGGAGTTAGCCTCCACCACATATTAAATTTTTATGAGTTGCCAACATTCAATGATCATGAGATTCCACATAAAAATCTGGACTTCTAGCTTCTCTTGCAAAATTAAGGCTTCTGTTTTTGCCTGGCGATCATTGGCAGATGTCCCTGTACAGGGGGCACAAGGGGCCACAGTCCCACTGGAACCTCCCTTGTTAAGGATACCTGTCGGGCCACTGGGGACATTTGAATCTGAGAACCTGGAATTAAGGCCCAAAATGTGTTTGATAAAACCAACCATGGGGCTCAAAGTCAGGATGATGGTTACACCTGTGAGGTAGGGTAGTCGTGGGAGGGCCTAGGTGGGGGTTCTGGGCTGGTCACACAGTTACGTTCAGTTTATGGAAACACATCAAGCTGGACAGTTGGGAATTTTGCACTTTTTATAGTCAACAAAATTTGCCAGGAAAAGTATTGCTATTAATAATGAAATTCATACTTCTCAGGAAATGTGAATATGTTTTGAAGGGACATGGCCCAGTGCACTTCGCTTTCCTCTTGGGCTGCTACAAAGACATTCACTAGCTTCCAGGCCTCCTAAATTACTTCCTGTTTCCTAAACCTTCAATATAGAGCTTGGGAAACATCCTAGCCTTAGAGACCCCCTAAAGGATTAGCTAATTTCCAATTATCAACGAAGATTTCTAAACATTAACTCCCAAGGTATCTAAGGTTAATATCCACTTCACTTCCCTGGTTAAGATGCCACTCCAGGGTTTGGGTGAAAGCTGGCCTCAAGGAGCCAGAGTTTATGAGGCTGCTCGCTGCTCAAGGGCAGTGTTCCCAAGGGAGGAAGGGGCCCTGGAGCTCTGTGCATCAAAGAAGTCCCCAGGGTGAGTCCTCCAGAGGAGAAAGGAACCAGCTTCTTTATCTCCACTCTGTTCTTTGAAACTATCTTATCTCTTCCAACTATTCTAGAATAATTGCCTGGGCCCCAGCTCTGTGCCAGGCATTGGTGAACAAGACAAACCAGGTCCATGCCGTCAGGTGTCTTACATTCTAGAGAAGGAGACGCGAATAAACAAAGAAGCAGCTAATCAATTCAATAATTGCAGATGGCGACACATGCAGGGGAGAAAGGAGACAGGATGGAGAGGGAGCAACGTGAAGCCTTGCCGGGGAGGCACGTTTGAGCTGGAAGAGTTAGAAGATGTCCCAGATTAAGGGTGGAAGTTCTGGCTTTTAATTCCAGCTCTGCCACATCTGGGCCAAACCTCTCTCTCAGAGCCTCAATGTTCTCATCCGTAAACAGGGGGACAGCACATGGGCTGAGTGTCCTCACCACCAAAAGAGTTTTCCACACTTGTCTTCCGTCCCCTGTCACTCTCAAGTCTCAAGGGGTTAGTCGCTTCCGTTTTGTGGGTGAGTGGAAACTGAGGCCGCTCAGAGAGGCTCCATCAACGGCCCAGCACCGTACCTGTTGGAAGTGGAGGGCACACAGAGGTAAGTGGCTCGGAGTGCTGGGGGCTTGGGGAGAGCTCCTACCCCATGGCCTTGAAGGCTGGCCCAGGAGCTCTGGTCCTTACCCCCTCAGTGATGGGGATCCAGTGATGACTATGGAGCAGGAGCACGATATGCCCAAGGCTCTTTCCAGAAGGTCACAGCAGGCCAGCAGGGTGGGCGGATGGGAGGAGAGGTGTCTTGGATCTGTGTTAGGAGGCTCATGTCGTGATCCCGTCAAGCACAAAAGCCTGCCCTGCACGATGAGAAGGACTCCCAAATGCCCAGCCATGTTCACAGAAAACATGGCCCCTGGTGCACAAACACTCCAGGACATTTGTTCAAAAGTTCTCAGGAAACCACTGCAATATGGTGACCTGCAAATTATCCTTGCCTCCGATGTCCAAGGCAGGAAGACAAGAAGGCTTCATGTGGCCCTCTGACCTCACGCTGGTCCCCACCACCAGCTGGAATGTCCTCTGGGTGACAGGCCAGGGAAAATCTCGGTGGGATGGAGCACTAATGAATGAATGAACCAGGAGAGTCACAACTCCAGTCAGAGTCTGTGAATGTTTATTTCGCACAAACTGCATGTCGGGCACTTTCACCAAAGGGATGTGCTGGAACACAGGGAATTCTAACTAGCTCAGCTGGAGAAACTGAGGCTCAATAAGTAGCAGGGCAGGGGTCAGGGTTCAGAGCCCAAGGCCTCCATCATCTTCAGGTGAATCAAGTGCCCCCCACAGCTCAGAATGAGCCTGGGGGTCACCGACTCCCCTCCTTGTTCTGAACACTCAGTGAGATTTATCTCAGTCTCTAAGGTCTGTGGCTTGCTTGTTCTACTCCTGTCCTGAGGAGGAATGACCAGGAAGGTTGAGGAGAAAACATTTTATTTAAGGTGTCTTCCTTGGTCTGTTTTCCAAGCTGTTGTTTGCTTCCCACTGCTACCCCCTAGAGGCTGAGAGCGGGGCCGCAGGCCTTGCTTTCCTGGACCAGGAAGAAAACCTCCTCCCTCCCCACCCACCAGAGAAAGTGAGCCAGGAGAGAGACCTGAAGGAGACAGACCTGGGACTCCTTTAAGTGATTAAGAGCAGAGGTCTCCAACTAGGTAGAAATGTATATAAATCACATGATGATGCACAAATATATTATGAACATATAATGCATGTATAAAAACTGGAATTTCTTAAAGGAATAAAGATTAAACAAACACTATTTTTAAATAAATTTTATTTACTAACAGTATAACACATCTTTTGACTTTCCTTTAAACATTCTTAATAATATTTTTTTATTGCCGGCAATGCAATTGCATATGCTTTTTGTCTTTTTGGAAAGCGTGGGTTAGCATGCAGTAGGGACGATTCGAGGGTCCAGTGTGCTGTGTAGGCTTGTTTTCATATTAATCTGAGTGGCTGTTAAAAACAATGCTGAAATTTGGATTTATTCAAAGATTTCTAAATCCAAGCGGAAGTAATGCCTCTTGGACTGTGCTTTCTAAATATCAACACTCATATTTTAGTCCCATTCACAAAAGAGGGAACTGTTTTTGGTGAAATTTAGCTACTACAGTTGACTTTTGAACAACATGGGTTTGAACTGTGCCGGTCCACTTATACGCTTATTTTTTTCAATAAATACCTATACTGCTTTCCATTCACAGCTGATCGTCCGCGGATATGGAGGCCACCTGTATGCGTTGTTCTGCACCATTTTATCCAGGGGACTTCAGCAGATTTCGGTATCCATGGGTGGGGGTCCCAGAACCAATACCCCATGACTACTGAGGGACAACTTAAGTTTGGGGAAGTCAAAAGTTGTCCATGAACTTTCAACTGTTCAGGGTTGGCTTCCCTAACCCTCACGTTATTCAAGGGCCAACCTAATATGTCCACATTCCTTGATGTCTATCACTCAGTCCTGCAACTAAGGAGGACTGGTATTTGTGTATTTTTAACAAATGGATTCAAACCGCCTAAACATATTCTTTTGGAAGATTTCAAAATGGTTGGAATTTTCTATTTTCAAGTTCTTAAAGTGTGCAGACTTGGAGAGTTTTCAAGGGAAACATACTTTTGTTGATTTTTGGCAATAAAAACTCATAACAATGGAAATGTTTCTAAACATCTGCTTTCAAAACACTCTTCCCAACAGGTGGGTTCCTCTCCAAAAGCGGTTACACTCTCACGCATTGTTTAGAAATCAGTTTCCTCTTTAAAGAACATTTTAGGTGTTTTGTTTCGGGGGGCACACATAGCTGCCAGTCACGTGTCACCTCAGAAGAGGTCGTCGAATGTGGCCCTTTGTGACAAAAGGAAAACATGAGCCATCTTCAGGCACGGCAGCTGTTTTAAGCCACTCTCAGAGTCACTTCCCATCTCATAGCAAAGTATCATTTCAGAGTTTTCCATGGAAAGGTCTTATTTTTA
Source organism: Eonycteris spelaea (assembly GCA_003508835.1). Taxonomy (NCBI): domain Eukaryota; kingdom Metazoa; phylum Chordata; class Mammalia; order Chiroptera; family Pteropodidae; genus Eonycteris; species Eonycteris spelaea. Next base: position 1,501,222 of record PUFA01000186.1, on the reverse strand, counting down.
GTGGTATTAATATAAAGAATAAATATAATAATAGAAAGTTTTGATTCTATGTCAGGCACTATATAAGCAGGCTCACGCGTATTAACTCATTACCCCACAGACAACCCCATGAAGCAGATACGACTTTTAGAACTCTTTGACAGATGAGGAAACTGAGGCATGGAAGTGGCAGAACTGGGAAAGGTCAACCAGCAAGTGTCTTTAGGACATTATTGTTGTGACTATGACGACAATACTATCAAAGGGGAGACTGTTTGTAGGGTACCGGGGAGGGTTCCCAGCGTGAGAACATGGGGACCCTCACACTTGAGAACCAGAGCTTCTCCCACCCAAGCAGGTGACACCAGGAGCTTCTGGCTGACTTGAGTCCACGCCTGTGGTTTTGGCGCAGGCGCGGGGGCTACCGAGCCCCACAGTGATGGAAGGTGAGGGGCACTGAGCTCAGTGGAAAAGCATGGCTCCCACCTGTGCTGGGCACTGCCCTTCCTTCCTCTGGTTTATGAGCGAGATACATCTTCCAGAGCCCCTTATCTTTACCGCACACACTGTTACCGATGTATATGTTCATGCACGCGTGCACACTCACACTCACACTCACACCAGCATGACACCCCTTTTATTGCTGTAGTCTCCCAAGTAAAGCAAAGAGAGAGGACCTCCACTAAGTGCCAAACAGAGTGCCCAAAGCATTACACACATGACCTCAGTCACTCCTTGCAACAGCCCTATAAGACAGGTGCCCTCATATGTCCATTGTATAGATGAGAAAACAGGATGAAAGAGAGGTGCCCTGCACAAGGTCAATGGCAGGGCTAGGGTCCATACCCAGGAGTGTGGCTCTAATTCCAGCGGCCTCTGGAAGGGGTCTACTCAGGGACCCTCGGAGTGGTCAACCCATTCTGTATGTTGGGAGTGTTTGATCAAAAGAAGAAAAATCATTGAATTAAAAGAGGTTTTCATTACAATAGGAAGTCAGTGAGACATGGGGAAACAGAAACAGGAGTGGGATGTATTCCATTTTTGCCTCCCTGTGAATGAGATGAGCCAAGCACTGGGCTCAACCCACTGGGAGGCATGGAGCCCCCTCTTTGGGTCAAGGACATTATCAAGAGAAAATCTACTGCCTGATCAGCACCTGGGGATGCCAACCTAGGAAAAGGCTTAGCTGGGGTTTGCACAGTGAACTGAGGATGGGCACACAAGGGGGCAGATTCGGGCTGCAAATCAAAGGATTGTCGTAAGTCCAGCTCAGTGATGTTAGTACTACCAGTCTATGGTATCTCACTCTAAAGTGGTCATAATTAGTGGCGTGGAGGCCCCTCCTGTCCGCCTGGTAGCCTAGCTGTGGGTTGAGAGGACATCAGCCCTGGGAGAACACAGTGGGGTCTGGAAGCTGTTGTGGCCTTTCTCCTGGTTGCTTGTTCTGCTCTGGTGCTCCTTAGGATGGGCGGGAAAGATAAAATATGATGCTGTCATTGAGATGAGTGGATGAGGCAGATTCCGTCCTTGGACACCATTCGTTATCCCTTCAAAGTGCCCTTCCACTGTGGTGGGGCCTACTTCTCTGCTTCTTGACCTTGGCCATGGCCCTGTGATTTGCTTTACCAATAGTATAAGGTAGAACTGTTGATGGGTCAGTTCCCACTTGCACTGTGTCAACACCATGATAAGAATACACCTAATTTAGACAGCTGGCCCCAGGAAGAGGACCTTGATTGACAGTCCCCAACTGACTCCCAGATATGTGACCGAGCCCAGCCAAGACCAGCAGAGCTCCCTCACCATGTTCAGCCTAGATCAGTCAATCAACCAACCAACCCACCAACCCACAAGTTCACGTGAATAAATGAGTGTTGCTTCAAGGTGTTCTAGTGACTTCTCTCACATTTCAAGCCTCAAACCCTCTCCCTGCTGACCTGTGTGTGGCATGTTCTTTAAGAGGAAAGAACCAGATGGAAATTACCGGTGGGCCCAGGCATCCAGTTCAGGAAGACGAGGACAGGTAAACTGGAGGCGTCTTCCCATTAGAACCTACCAAGCTTCTTTGAAAACAAAGTGTACAGGATCGACGAAACCGAAAAAGAATATCAAGAGCAGAAATGGCCAACATAGATATCCCAGAGATGTTAACACATTTTGTTTTTATAAAAACAAGGGGGTTCCAGTGTAAGAAAAGTGTACAGAGAAGGAAGAAAGGGAACTCACGAGGACATCCGGCTAGCTGTCGTCCTTGGATCTTTGCAGGAAATGGCATGACGGGCAAGAGTGTAGACCCTGGAGCCAGGCCATCTGAGTTTGAATCTCGGTTCTCCCACCAATCACTATGTAACTGTGGCCATTTAATCTTCCTGTGTCCCAGTTTCTTCATCTGTAAAGTGAGGATTGTAATAGCTTCTATCTCATAGAGTTATTGTGAGAATTAAACAATGAGTAATATATGAAATGTTTCAAATCATACCTGACTCATGATAAATGCTATATGGGTGTTTGTTAAGAGATTTATGTTGAGATGATGCATGAAAAATGTTTGGGAGTTCCTGGAACAATATAAGTGTTTGATAAATATGGGCTCCTCTCTCCTGGTGTCATCTATAGCGTGTAACAAATTACCCCAAACGTAGCAGTTTACAACAGCAAGAAACTTGCATGATTTCACAGTTTCTCTGAGTCAGGAATTTAGGGCTGCCTTAGCTGAGTGGTTCTGGCTCAGGGTCTCTTGTGAGGCTGCAGTCAAGATGTCCGCCAGGGAGACAGTCTCTGAAAGCTCGGCTGGGCTGAAGGGTCCTCGGCCAAGATGGCTGGCCAGCAAACTCATGCTGGCTGTTGGCAGAAAGCATCAGACCCAGCCCTGCTGACGTCCATGTAGGGCTGCTTGAGTGTCCTCACACGTGGCAGCTGCTTTCCTCCGGAGCGAGTGGTCTTGGAAGAAGGCACATGGAACCAGCAATGTCTTCTATGATCTACCCTCGGATGTCACGCACTGCCATTTCCATAAGATTCACTGGGTCACACAAGTCAGTACTATACAGCATGGGAGAGGACTACTCCAGTTGTTAAAAACGGAAGGCAGAAATCACCGGGGGCTGTATTGGAGACTGCCTACCATTGGTCAACAGTTCAATGTCAGACAGAAGAAAACTTGCTTCTCTATCTTTTTGTGACTGTTTTATCACCCAAGAGCTTCTTTCCTTTTCCTTCCTTCCTTCCTTCCTTCCTTCCTTCCTTCCTTCCTTCCTTTTTTATAGTTTTTTCTTCTAATTATAAAGATATGTTGTAAAAAAATTTAGAGAATACAAAGAAGGACAAAGAGTTTTTAAGTTACCTATAATTCCACAATTATTTGATATTCATTGTGATGAATAATCCAGTGTTTTGATGCAAAATTTTATGTCCAGTTTATAAAATTTAATTACATTGCATGCTCAGTTTTGTATCTGGCTTTTTACACTTGAAATCATATCACGATCACGGCTCAATGTCATTAGATGTTAATAATATTTAGGAATGTTCCAGGCCCTGTATTGAGCTCCTCACATACCTCTTTAATTTTTCAAAAAAAAAATTCTATGGGTGGGCACTGTTATGTACCAACTTTACAGAGGAAGAAATTGAGACTCAGAAAAGTTACATAAGTAGCCTAGGGTCACACATGAAATAAAGGACAGAAACCATCAGGACTTCGATTCAGATCTGATGGCCTTTCCAGTACTCTAATGGCTGCAGAGTGTCTCATTGGAATGTTCCACAATTAAGTAATCTCCTGTTGTTCTGCAATTAGGTTATTTCTAGTTTTACAGTAGGAAAAAACTCTGATGCACATCCCTTGACATATTTCTTTGTCTCCACAGGCCTCAACTTAAAAAAAAAAAAATCTGTGACTACATCCCCTGAGTGTACTGTGACACTCCTTGAAGGAAAGTATGTCCTTTGGGGCTGGCTTAACCCATAGGAAGTGGCTTGCATGATTGGAAAGTCGAGGGGGAGGTCTTGCTCTAGGTGTAGCTTGATCTAGCAGCTCAGTCAGGCCAAGGGCTTGGGTCCCCTGGAGCCTCTGGTGTCCCTCCTGCAGCATTTTCTCCAACCCCCACTGCCTGGCTGCACGTGGACAGCCCCCAGAAGTTCCAGGCTCTCCCTAGGCAACGAATGGCCACCTTGGATCCTGACCCCACATTCTCACGCCACATCAGTTCTTTCTCAAACACTGGGAAGTTTCTCTGCCTAGGAAGCCTCAGCAAATGGTTCCTGACATCGCCCTGGGGATAGAGAGAACGGATGCTCCCACTGGCCTAAGCCAAGCCTTACCCCTAAAGCTGTGTTTGGGTCAGTCCCCACCCAAATGTCATGGCTGAGACTAAGAGAGAGGTGGCCACAGCAGTGACCTCTTGTTACTAACAGATTTGTAAAACTCCATGGCTTAAGGCAGAAATGATTCTTTCTCATGATTCTACAGGTTGGAATCTGGGCACTCTGACCCTCTCTCCAGCAACATTCATGACTGCAGTCTTCTGGTGGCTCTACCCTGGGCTAAAGGGTCAGTGATGACCTCGCTGGCACATCCGGCTTGGCGCTGTGCTGGCTGTGCCTTGGTTCTCCTCCACGCCAGCCCTTCTCTGCAGTCAGCTACCCTGGGCTTCTCAGGTGCACGGCAGTCTTGGGGGCTGAGAAGGCAAATTGGAAGCTCCAAGGTCTGCGAAGAACTGGCCACAGGTGCTGAGGGCAGATGCAGAATAGATTCCGGATAGCCAAAATGACCCATGACCGCCACGAGGGGGCGAGGCGGCGATGGCAGAGAGGCCTTCCCAGAGAGTGGATGGCTCCTCTGCCCATGGATGTGCCGGAAATCCCAGCAGGCAATGCCCCTAAAGACGGCACTGAGTGAAACACAGGAATGTTTGGGGGACCAACACCCAGAGATAGATCATCTTTGAGATCAAGGTGGGAGGAGCTGGAATGACATGTCTCCCTCACTAAATTAAGTCATGAAACTTTGATTAAGGGATATAGTTTGTCAACGCCAAAAAAAAAAAAAAAAAAAGGCAATTCTGGGCAGACTCATTAGGAGCAAATCCTTTCGCATTCGGCTGTCGCCCACGACGGAATTGTGAAATGAGAGGCGAGGCCCGGAGGTGAGCACGAAGGGGGCTGGCTACTTGTCCAGGCGCATGCGCAGTGCTCTCCCAGGGCCTAAGACCACAGGCTCAGCAGCCAAACGCATTTTCCCAAGGTTTCTTTGCAGAAGGGCCGCCTCCTTCACAGACGTGAGTGGCAGCTGCTCCAGCAGCTCTAGGAGTGCGTGCCCAGCCCGTTCTCTGTCAACCAAGGAGGGTCGCCCGTGGCTTTTCCCCTCCAAGAACCTGAACCTCACCTTTCCGCCCCCTCTGACTGGAGGTGACCCAGCCCTCCAGCTGAAGGGAACCTCTGAGCCCCTCCCCTCCACCCAGGGAATGGGGCCACTACAGGGCCCCCACTTGGAAGACTGTACGGTCACCAGGTTGGCCATCTTAGAGCTGTGTCCTGTCGGTCAAGCAACTTAGCCTCTCTGAACCATAAGATGGGTGTAACAATATCCATTTACCATGTAGAAACTTAGCATGATCTTTTCTCAATTTGAGCCAAGATTTTAAATCAGGAGATTTCACGTTAGCCACCACGGCACTAAGGACCTGGGAACACCCTCCCGAGCCAGGTACCCAAGTGACCTCTCGGTCCTCAAATGTCCTCGCGACCCTCTAGCGGGTATCTGCCTTAAGCGGTCCACAGGGCCCCAGAACCCAGGTCTGTTTGGATTCTCAGGGAGTGTAGTTTGGAAATGGCTCCATCACCTGACTGGAACGCCCAGCTGCCGTCTCCAACGTTCCTCCAAGTACTCATCCGAGCATCTGCTCCGGAAGCGGCAAACTGCGGCCCTCAGGCCAAGCCCAGCCCTCCTCCTGTTTGTGCTCAACCCACAGCTAAGAATGGTTTTTACAGTTTTAAACGGTTGGGAAGAAAGTCAAAGTAAGAATCGTATTTCTAACAGAGAAATTATAGGAAAGTAAAAATGTTGGTATCCATAAATAAAGTTTCGTTCGGGTCACAGCCACGCCCATTCGTTTGGGAACTGTGTGTGTCTGCTTTGCCTTCGCACTCGGAGCCGCAGCCGCAACAGAGCCGTGCGCCGGGGGAGGCCCACATGCGCGCGCGAGCTGTGTGGCATTCTCCGGAGGAAGCCGCCGCCCTGTCTGCACGGCGTGGGCCCTGTTCTGGCATTGACTTCCCACTGTTCTGACCTGCTGTGTAACCAAGGACCGGAAACTGGGGGGCTCAAAACAACAAGGGTGTGTTCTCTCCAACAAGGGTGTGTTCTCTCCCGGTTCTGGAGGCCAGAAGTCTGAGGTCGAGGTGGCAATGGCTGGGCCACGCCCCCTCCCAGGGCTTCAGGGGAGGGTCCTTCCTTGCTTCCTCCAGCTTGGGGTTGTCAGCAGTGTCCCTGTGGCTGCGTCACTCCCATCTGCTCCCAGCTTTTCCTCTGTGTGTCTGAGAAGGACGCTTGTCATTGGATTTAGGGCTCACCAGATAGCCCAGGATGGCCTCACCTCTAGATCCGTAATTTAATCTATCTGCAAAGACCCTTTTTCCAAACAAGGTTGCAGTCCAGGTTGTGGGACAAAGACGTAACTTTTTTTTTTCATAGGTGGCAGGGAGGCACCATTCAACCCACTGCGAGTGGTTTTTTGCCTTCTAGAAGCTTCCACTCTTTTGAAGAGAGACCAATGACAACGCCCCCCCCATACACATTCAGAAATTTATGAAAGAAACATAACAAGTTTGGTGTAAGAGCTGTGAAGAAAACGAAAGCTGGGTGAGGACAACGGAGACCGGCGAGGACGTTGTCCCTGAGGAGGGCGAGCAGGAACCAAGGGAAGTGGGAGTGAGCCACGCAGACATGGGGACAGCGCACAGCCAGTGCAGAGGTGCACAGAGGAGGAATGGGGACACGTGAAGGGCGGCAAGGGGTCACCAGTGGCTCGAGGGGAGCGAGCAAGTCAAGGAGAGAAGAACAATTGCAATTGAGGGCACCGTCAGCTAAGGGGCCACTCTGTTCCCCTTCACCGCGTGAGAGGGAATAATTCCCACTGTGGTTCTTTTCTGTGCTGGTGCTTAATGTAGGCGACCTCACAGAGCCCTAACTTGGAGCTGTTTAGATTATCCTCTTTCCCCCCCATTATTTTGGTAAGCTGTGGCAATGGGTGAGGTCACTTAGCCAGGAGCTGAGACCCAAAGCTATTTCCAGGTCCCTAAACCTCGGGCACTTCCCAGGACCTTTCTTCAAACAGAAGAAAAAGGGAGTATGTTGGGTTACACGGAATTAAGCCTCGCCCAGACTGCGGAGGCTCTGGCTGCTGGTCCTGCTTTTGACTTTCAGGTCAATTATCACAGAAAACAGTTTGCACAACCGAGCTCCAGTGGACGACGGGCAGATCCGTTGGGTGTGATCATGTCGACAGATACGCTGAGCCACCGCCCTGCCTGTTCCCCGTGGGAGGCCGGAGAGGCAGGAGAGAGTTCAGGCTGCCCGAGTTTGGGGTGGGGGCACAGTGACCCCAGCAAGGGCCGCGGAAGGGCTAGAGTAAGAGCGGCCCTGCCCTGGGCCGTGTTGAGGGTGGGGAAGTACCAGCTGGTGCTGCTATTGATTTTCCATTACTGTTTGAAATCCATACCAAGATAATACGTGGACGTATTTAATAATCAAATAGTACCTCATACTACTCTCCCCTCTCCCTCGAAATTCCGGCCACCTTGGCCTGCCTCTTGTTCTCTAACACGCCCAGCTGATTCCTGCCTCAGGCCTTTGCCCTGCTGCTCCTCCTGACTGTTGTCTCATCCAATCCCAGCTCCAGATCACCCCTCCTCAGGGCCCCCCTGAGTGGTGACCCAAAGGTAGCCACCCTTGTGACTGTGCACGGGTCCCATCACCAACATGGCCTCCACGTGGCACAATCCGAAATGGCCATGTTTGCTCGCTCAGTTGTTCCTTTACTGTCCATTCCGTCTCCTGAGCCAGTTACCCGAGGGCAAGACCAGGCCTGTCCTGCTCACTGTGGAGTCCGTGTGCCTAGAAGAGAGCCTGACGTGAAGTAGATTCTTACTGAACGCTTGTTAAAGGGAGAAGTGAAGAAGGAAGGGAGAGAAGGAAGGACAGGGAGACAGCGGCCCTTGCCCGCCTCTTTTTTCCTCTGCATCTGGTGAATGGAGCCCCATCTTCACCCACAAATCTGACACAAGTACAGCAACTGCTTTTTGGGGGGACTGGGAACAAGTGCGAGAGGAGCCCCAAAGAGCGTCTTCCAGAAGCCCAGGCCCTTCTCAGCCCAGACTCTGTGAGGTGGCCGGAGAGGGCTGCTCACCCACCCGCCCAGCTGAGATTCTCTTCTCCGGATGACAGGACACGGTGACCAAGAGCAAGGGTGCCAATGCCAGACACATCTGTGTTGGGATTCTGGATCCATCACGTATGACCTTCAGCAGGTCACTTACCACCGCTGACCATCAGTCTCATCTGCAAAGCGGGCACCCCCATTGAGCATCTCACTTTTGCGGAGGAGATTAAGATAATATTCAGGCAACAGACCACCCAGTGGGGTTGTTTTCCTGTCTTGTCCCAGCTCGGCAGCAAAGGTCCAAAGCTGACGAGTATCCACATTCTAAAGAGAGGGAGGTTCTGTGAGAATCGCATGGACAGACTAGGGAGGCCTCCAAAGAAGGGGAACTAGCCTTCCTCTTTGCCTGCTGGGAGCCGCTGAGCTAGAGACACCACAGGCCCACAGACACCCCTGGGAGAGACAGCCCTGGGCAGAGAGCTTCCTCGGAGCCTGGGAGGTGAGAAGTGATGGAGGGGTGAAGAGTCTGGGCCCACAGTACTTGACAGCATGGGGCTCGGCTGCTAGAGTTGGGGTACACTGGGAACCAGGGCACCAGCAGCATTTCTCACCTAGAGACTTCTGAAGGTGGGAAGCCCACTGTAGGGACCCAGGCTCACAGATGACCTTGATCTGAGGGCCTGTGGTGGTGTGCGCCTGGGGATAATCATATTTCTTCCCTGTGGCCCTCAGAGGAGAAGGTCACAGGACTTCTCTGTGACCACAGAACCAAGACATGGTGGGCAGCCCTGACCTGGAGAAGGGACTGAGGGCTGAGCCGTGGGGGGACCTGTTCAGTGCCACAGGGATCCCGGCTGAGGCTGGCCTCTCCTCCACAATTACGTGGGACCCTGTCTTCAGTGGCCACAATGCCTCCAACCCAGAAGAGCCAGTGAGTGGTAGAGGGATGAGGAAGGTATGGGAGAGCCTGACAGCAGCACCCGCACACCCAGGTGGCACTGGGGCCCAGCCCTGACTTTTGGGGGCCAAAGAGAGGAGCCCTGAATTAAATCAAAGACCAACATTTGAAAACAAGCACCTGTGAGTCTGCTACTGACATGAGACCGTTCTAGTGACAGAAAGTAACAGAAGCTGTGTATTCTGGCCCATCTGGCAATGAGGGATGGAGTGCGGCTGTGGGCAATTATGTGAATAACAAAAATAATAATGACGATAGCAGCTGACATACACTGCTTCCTGCGTGCCAGCCCTAGCCTAGTGCTTTTAGATTCAGTAATTTTTAATCTTTATGAGAACCCTATACTATTACTATTATGTCTCCATTTTAAAGATGAGGAAACTGAGGCAGAGAGGGTCAGAAACTTGCCCAAGGTCACACAGCAGGAGGCAAGGAGTCAGGATGGACCCCAGGCAGCTGGGATTCCAAGTCTTAAAGCTATGCTGTCTGCTTATTTTTTAAGAAATGAAACCAGATCATGGTTACACGCAGGTAAATTAAATGCCCCAATAAACTGATCAGTCAGTAGATGCTCAAGAAATGTTAGCTCCCTAGCCTTGTCCTCCCACTGACCTGGGCTACCATGACCCACCCCTGCTGCCCTAACGACCCCTCCCAGGGGCTCACAGAGCCAAGCCTGGATTTTAGGTTCTAACTCTGGCTCTAGCCCTGGCTCTCCCATCTGGCTGGTTCCCCACATTATCCTCAGACTCCTAGGCATTGGACTTGGCTGTGATCAGACAGGCTATTGGCCATACATCCCGGGAGTTCCTGCTCTCCTGGCTGGGTCCCAGCTGGGTGTACGTACATGCTCGTGTGTGGTGTGCATGCCTGTGTGTCCCAGTCGGAGACTGTGTCCCACAAGTGGCAGAAGGAGGCCACAGGGAAGCCCAGGAAAGCCTCACTGTCCGCCAGCCCCCCGGCCTATCCAGACCATCCCCAGACCCCCAAGCAGGGCAGGGGTGCTCAGGAAGAGCAGACCTAAGCTTGAGTTCCTGCTCTGCCCTGATGCTGGGCAAGTCTCAGGTCCTCTCTGAGCTTTCAGCTGAACCCCTAGACACCCCTGGCTGCCACTAACTGCCAGAACCCGGGCCTCCAGTGCTATGGGTTACAGCCTAATGAACCCCATACCAATAACAGCCCAAAGGACCACTGTTTACTGAGACATCACTGCAACCGAGGCTCGAAGCTGAATAGGCTTCAACAATCCTGGGAAGAACCCATACTAATTCCACTCATAGGCAAGGGCTGAGGAACTGAGCACCTACGTGTTTTCCTTGAGCTCACACAGCTGGGCTGACTGACCTGAGCTTGGAGGCACGAGAGAGAAATCAGCCTACATATGAATGTAGCATTACTTTAAAATATTAAATAGAATTCTATGGCTTAGTATTATTTTTTGGGGGGGTGCCCCATTTTATTGAGGTATAATTAATTGACTTAGCATTGTTTTATTTTGAATTATTTAGGGGTGAGGTGGTGGGGGGTTGACAGTACACTTTTTCAGTGTTTAGGGTCTGGCCCTGTAGTAAGCAGTTAGCGTGTGAACTTGAGCCCAGATCCACCCAAGTCTGACTCCCGTGACCCCCCAACCTCCTCGGCAAGGACAGACGGACTCTAATTTCTACCAGGCTCCACAACACCCACCCTCTGGTTGCCTGGCATGTCCAGAGGGGCTGGGACTGGGAGAGAGAAGGCAGAGGGCGGGGTCCCCAGGAAGGCCCAGGCCAGCCCCCTTGCCCAGTTGCTCACCTGAACAGAGGGGAGTCCTAGGGATCAGAAGTACTGCGAGGCCATCTAGTGGGCATAGGTCGCACACGCGGCTGCCCACCATCTAAATAGCCTTTGTGTCTGGGGGAAATTCTCTCGTTATGAGTCCATCTCTCTGGTGAAGAAGGCAATACTCATGTCCTTTGGCCATCAGATGCGCCCACACAGGATTCCAGTGTGGAGAGTAAAGCTGCTTCCTGGAGGAGGAGGCAGAGCATGCATGCTGGAAGACAGGGAGATTTTAGAGGCAGGTGGCAGGACTGGCCCGCGGTTGGAGTTCAGCCCCTCGTGGTAGAGCTCCAAGCCTGGCTGAGGCTTCCCTGAGCCGTCTGGTGTTCTCATCAAGTCCTGCCAGTCAGCTCCAAAGGGTAAGAGATGATTTGACGCGGACATGAAGCACCCCTTACTCGGGCAGCCGGCATGAGGCTCCTGGCCCATCAAGGATGCGAGTCCAGCACTGACCCCAAAACTCTGCCCCTGGGTGGTTGGAAGAAGCTGGGAGCAGAGAGGCCAGAGGGGAAGAGGAAGACACAGCGTGAAAAGGGGGAGGGGACCAGAACCTGTTACAACAACCAACAACGAGCTGCAGGAAAGACGACTGGCCGGGAAACACCAGACCCCTGGGCAGCCACACTGGTCGCGCTCTTGCTGGTGTCCACTGAGGCCTTCCTGTGGGCAGCAAGAACTGACCAACAGGACTGATGCCCACCTGTGCCCCAGCTCTGGCTCCGCCCCCTCTGATGTCACAGCCCGTTGCCAGTTCCCTTTCCATGGCCTCTCTAGAGCTACCTAGATCAAGCGTACCTGAACCCCAGGGCCTGGGGAATGGAGAGAGGCCACTGAGAGTCACCCGAGCCAGAGGGGGAGGGGCTGGCCTGATCCTCATGGTGGGGGAAGGAAGCTGAGGCTCAAGGGTCAGTGGAAGACACCCCAGGCCTGCCTGGGACAACAGGCCCACCAAGGGGTGGGGAAAGGCTGCAGCACCCACATCAGACTGGGAGGGACTAGGAGGAAAGACCTCTTAAGACCGTTCCGATGGAGAGTCTGACACATCCACCATGGACAGCTGTGCCGGCTGCTCATCGTCCTGGCCCGGCTGAGAGGAAGCGCAGTTATAAATCTTGCCTGCGCCTGCCCTCCTCCTGGCACAGAGCTACACACCTGCTTGGAAAAGAGGTGCCTTCTGAAATTCTCACAAAGCCTGTCTAACGTTTGAACTTTAACTGGATATTTTATCCAGAAGAGCCGGTTTTAAATCTGGAGAGAATGGTTTCTGGTTAGTGGGCAAATTTTTTTAGGACTTTTTTTTCCAATTAGAGTTGACATTCAATATTGTTTTATATTAGTTTCCAGGGTACAACATAGTGGTTAGACATTCATAATTTATGAAGTGATCCCCCTGGTAAGTCTAGCACCCACCTGGCACCATACGTAGTTATTACAATATTATTGACTGTGTTCCCTTTGCTATACTTTGTATTCCCATGACTATTTTGTAACTACCAATTTGTACTTCTTCATCCCTTTACCTTTTCACCCATCCCCCATCCTCCTCCCATCTGGAGTCTCTCTGAGTTTCTGTTTAGTTTGTTCTCTTGGTTTGTTCTTTAGATTCCACATATTAGTGATATATAGTACTTGTCTTTGTCTGACTTTTTTCACTTAGCCTAACACCTTCTAGGCCCATCCATGTTGTCACGAATGGTCAGATTTCATTCTTTTTATGACTAATATTCCATTGTACATACATACCACTTCTTTATCCAATCATCTATTGATGGGCACTTAGGTTGGTGGGCAAATTTTTTTTTGGCAAATTAAAAAATATATATTTTTCCTGCCACCAGTTGTCCAGAGTAAAATGATATCGGTTATAGAAACATGTTCATTTTGTGCGCGTCAGGTCAGGGTAGAGAGCACCACCCTACTACACACGTGCATGCATGCACGCACGCGTGTGCGGGTACACACACACACACACACACACACTAGCACAAGTAACTATTATTATGGAAAGCACATGGCACAGTAGGACCCTCCCCCCATCTCTGGAGGGTAGGACCCATGTGTTACCTATGCTTCATGCCTAGTCCTTGACCCCGTACCTGTCACAGAGGAGACTCTTGGTAAGTGATGGACTGAAAGAGGGAATAGGAGGGTGATGCACAGATGATACACGTCCTTGAGCTGACAGCGGGTCACACATGTGTTGTCATATTGAGGGAAACCTACACAGCTGGCCTTTAACTCCACAACCGCTGTCCACAGAATAACCCCAAGAAGCCTTGTACTAGGGCGGGCCAGAGCGCCAGAGCCTCCCCAAAGAGCAGCCTCACCTGAGTCACCTGCAAACTGATTTTGCAAACAGCTCTCAAAGCCCTCAGGAGAAGCAGAACCAACTAGATGTGAAGTCTCTCTGTGCTCCAGGAAGACGGCCCACCCCTCAGAGGTGCTGGCTTCAGTCCCTGCCATGCCCTGAGAGGGAAAAGGACAGGACTGGCAGGCATGACAAATCCCCTGTGGGCCCCAGACTTCCCGCTCTCAGCTTCCTGCTCCCTGCAGCCAGCTCAGGCTCTGGGCCTCCTCCAGCAGCTCTACCCACAAAGAGCCTCCACTCAGGCCTGTCGAGAAGCAGAAAACAACAACACAGCTGCCACAGCACCTCTGGCAGGGAACAAAGCAGAGTTTGGAATCCTACAGATCTGGCTGGAATTCCTGCTCTGCCACTTTCCAGCTGTGTGACCTTGGGCAAGCCCCATAACCCCTCTGGGCCTCACTGTCCTCCAGGTTCAATGGGAACAGTGAAAAATGTCCTGTCTCTTTGACTGACCAGTTAAGAGCTCAGGAATGACTGCCCCGGGCACAGGAGGGGCTTCCTAGGCCCCTTGGTAGACTGAGGTTTCCCTGCGGCTGAGAGGAGGCTGACTCTGTGAGCTCAGGTACAGCAGAAAGAATGTGGGCTCCGGAGCCACTCGGACCTGAAAGTGGACCCCAGCTTTGCTAGCAACTTGCTATGTGGCCCTGGGCAAGTCACTTCCTCTCTGAGTCTCAATCTCATCTGTAAGCATTTGCTCCGAAGCAGGGGAACCCTAAGGGAGTGGGCACCCGCAGAAGGCCCAGCAGGCCTGCACCTGGGAGGCAGTGATGCTTCTCTCCTACAGCAGGAACCACTTCTGGAAATGCCCCAAACAGGCATTAATGTAATAAAAGCCCCCAGTGCTTCCTCAGGGCTCCTGCCCCCCTTCCCTCCAGGCAGGCCTGGCACGCAAAGGTTGAGACGCCGCGTGCATCCTTCCTTTTTTTTTTTTGGTCTGATTCACTCCTACTCCAGTGCTCTTCAGAGGCTGGAAGCAAGGTTGCCAACTGCCAGGAGCTCAGGGATCATCAACTCCTGTGGCACAGGGGAGAGGCGGGCGGGGGCAGGTTGCAGCCTCTGGACCTCAGGCTCCACCTCTGCATAATGGGGATTTGCCTTCCTCAGGGTCCAAGAATCACAACAGTTCTGACTTGGTTTCTCAAGTCTGGCCTCAGCTCCGCAGGCTAGCTCTGGACACCAACGGAGGCCCGAGACGAGAGCACGATCACGTCCCACAATGTTCTAGAGGATGCTTCCACCTCACTGGCCCCTTCTGGCTTAGGCTAAAATAGCAGTAGGCAGCTGGGGTCTCCAGGGGCCCTGCGCCCCACTAAAAGGTGTGTATATGTGCAGAGAGCAGGGGCAGAACGCTGCCACACAGGTAATGTGACCTTATTCCCCGACTGGTGTGGGGATGGGTCTGTATATATAAATGTAAGGAAAGGCCTGGAAGACCACTACAGAGTCATTAAATGACTACATTTTCATTTTCTGTTTGTCTTATCTCCAAGGAACATGTATTATTTCTACAATAAAGAGGAGGGAGGGAAAGCTACGCCTTTTTTTTTTTTAACATACCTGTTGACAAAATGCCCACCTATGACAGGCCTATGGAGCTTCTGGATGTTTCATTTAAAACACTTTCCACCCTCCGATGCCCTCGACTGACCCTGACTGTCCGTACTCCCTATGCCCTTCAGAGACCCTGGGCCCTGTCATCTTCTGGCTGGCTGGCTGGCACTTTGCAGGGCTCTCAGCCTAGACCTGGAAGGCTGCATAACCAAAGTTTGCTATGACCCCACCACCCCACCAACTCCCAGGGCCCGAGCCGACGCACTAACATGGCTTTTTAAAGATGATTCCAACGATGCCAACAGGGAAGAGCAGAAAAGGGAGTCCTTGAGCTAAAGAAATCCTTCACTGAAGAGCCATTTACTCGAGTGATTTTCCCTAAGGAGTCCTAAAAGGTAAGGCCAGGCGTTCTGAGCAAACACCAAGATGTGGCTTCGCTATGTTAAAAATTAGTCAGAAGACACCTCAGTGTAACTCCAGGCTTCCTCCTGTGAGGAAAAACCCATGTGAACAAATCTGGAAAACCTTGATGCACTCACGATCTTTGGGGACCTGCTTCGGGCCAAACCCAACACTGAGTGCTGGGGACAGAGACCAATCCCCTGCCTTCAGGAGGGTCTCAGTTCAGTGGGGGACACCACAGAGGCCAACGACAAGAGCAGACACAGGTGCTGCAGGGCAGCGAGGAGGACCCTCACTGTCAAGAGGAGTTCAGGAGAGCTGAGGAGGAGGAGTTGGAAGACGACAGCCGGCTTAGTCTGGGAGGGTCAGGAAAGATCTCAGCTTTCCCCCAGAGCGGGTCCAGAGAGGACCCAAAGTGATCAAACCACACTCGCCAAAAAGCACACTGCATGGAAGAAAATATTGCCCATCATCTATGCGTCTGTCTGGGGGCCAGTTCAGAGCCGACTCCTCCCGAGGAGCCAGGCTGCGGCATCTGAAGAAAGGAAGTGCCAGGGCTGGTCGTCTTCTCCTGTCTTTAGTGACACGAAACGCCTCGATGAGCCAGGCACTTTCTCTTCCAGGACCAGGGAGACCAGGAGTCCCAATTTACCCCGAGAACTATTGCTGATACTGTCTCTTTTTAACACATCCTGGTTTGGAAAAAAAATCATAGTCACTCTCCTCGTTTGCCCATCAAAGCTTCACAGCAACCTTAAAATGTCTCAGACAACTCCCACCTGCTTGCCAGCCTTACGATTCCACCACACTTGCGCCTTCACCCTTTCCCCACCCACCTGCCCACTGCCTGATGATTGCTACCCGCTCCGAAGCCTCTCCTGATCCTCTGCCCTAGTTCTCTCTATAACCCCCAACAGTACTGAACACACCACTCTGCAGCAATCTTGTTTGCCTGTCTCCCTAGGAGTCTGTGAATTCCTTGCAGGCACAGGCTGGTCTTTTATTAATTTCCAAATCCTTCACTTGCAGCCAGCACCTGGCTTTATAGAGGTATTCAATAAATAATGTTTGTTAAATTAATGAACTGCCATGGATCAAGGAGCCAACTAGAACTATCAGCTCCTTTCCTCTCCCTGGTCCCAGCACCCTGTAGAGATGTCACACTCAGGAACAATGTTGCTCAGAAGTGTCCAGGAGGCCTGGTTAGACCCCACCACTAACCAGCCAGGGGCCCTGAGCATCAGAGTCCTCCAGACCCACAAAACCAGGGGCTGATTTTGTCGGTGCTCTCAACAAAGCCTTGCAGCCCAGACATTTTGCAACTCTGAAATCTGTAACGCAGATCCTTCTTCACATTAGAAACCAGACCCCAGCAATATCTACCACCAGCCTCAAAAACATTTTACTCCACAATTTCACCTTTAAGAATTGAACCTATGGATATCACCAGAAAAACACCAGACTTATACACTGCAGTGTCATTTGTGATAAAGAAAAATTAAGCAAAGTACGGTATATCCTTACAATGGAATACCATCTGCCATTAAAAAATCAGGTTTGAGTAGAATATCTAACATGAGAAAATGATCAAAACATGTTAAGTGAGTAAAAAGGAGACTATAAAACAACAGGAGCTCAATTTTACCAAAAAAAAAAAAAAGGAAAAGCAAAATCATACGTATTTGAACACATACAGAAAAAATATGTAAACAAAATTAACAAAAAATATTAATAGTGGGCAGTGGGATTAAAACAAATTCATTTTCTGCATTTTTTTTTTTCAAAAACTTAATTTAATTCTTTTTTTAAAACCCAATTTTTTTTATAGTCAGGAGAAAAAAAAAAGAGCTATTAAAAGTTAACCCTCCATTGCATGAGGCCAGTGGAAAGCAGTGGAGGAAAATGCTGAATATCGTGATGATAAACGTTGCATCAGATCCTCTGGAAAATGTAACTGACATAAGCCAAATGGAAAAGCAGGACATGGGCACTAGAATAGCCTCCTCACAGTCAAAGGCAGCAAGGAGAGCAGCCCACCTGGTTGAAAACCCCCTGCCATTCTTTCTCTAGCCCTTTCCCCAAATTGCAAAAGACAATTTCTGGGTTTCTCAATGGCCTGAGAACTCATCCAATTCCACCCGAGCTTCTTAAGGCCCGCTCTGTGCCAGGCCCCATGTGGGGCACTGCAGACAGAGGAATCAGATCACAGATCTGTTTGACCTCCCTTTCTACAGGTCACCCAGCCTCTGCTTGCACACCTCCAAGGACTGGGAGCTCACCACAACTCACAAACTGGGCCATGTCCATCAGTCTTAGCTCAAAATCTTCCATCCCAGCCCACCTTACTCCCCACAGCCTTTTCTCTACCATCCCAAGTCCTGCTTTGTGTTCTGTCGAAGGGCAGGGCCCACTGGTGACAAAATCCTCTCCATCTCCGGCCATTCGAAAAGCCCTTTCTTAATCTCAGCATAGACAACACTCCTGGCCTCCTCTAGCAGGCAGGTGAGGCGGTATTTATAGCTCAAGAATAATTGCCTATTAATTCCTTTCTGCAGAAGAGCAACTGGAGTTTCAATTCCCTCCTCTCTGAACTCTGAAGTGGGACTAGCTGCAATTAGGAGGGTGACTGACACAAAGCAAGGGGCTGCATCTAGCTCTTCTCCAGCCCCCCAAACCCAGCCCAGACCCTACCCCCAGCCCCACCACCCCCACGCCAAGGTGACTCTTACAAAGACCTCAGAAGCAGCAGCCATCAGCCCCCAACTGCCTCCTCCCCAGTTCTACCAACAATCCCAGAAGCACCCTGCCCCTTCAGGGAACACTCAAGTGAGAAAACCTCTTCCTGCCGGGTGTGGAGGTCCACATTAGAACCCCCCCGTCCGGTCCCGTCACTGTGACAGCTAGCACAGGAGAAGCTGCTGATCAATCATCCCAGATACTCTGAGGACAAGTGTCATTTCCACCCACAAATGACTGGGCAGATCCCCGCCCTGACACACCCATAAGCCCTCAGTCTCACCCACTCCTCACCCCTCACACACCTACACCCTCCCTCCCCTCTCCAACCACTATTCTCAGTCCATCAAGAAACAGCCACCTCCCTTCAGTCCACTGAGGGACAGTGCCCAGCTGGGCATCTTAGGGAGGGACCCACTCTCTGGGAGGTGGAAGAGTGCGAGCCCACAGTTTGAGGAGGAGGGGCACAGCACGCCCCGACTCCACACTCACCTCCACCACTAGGTTGTGAGATCAAGTTCCCCCCGCTCTTTGAATATGAGAAATGGGGACCCCATGTCTTCACACAGCTTGAAGACATTGTCTGGAAGAGGGTGGGATGCAAGCAGACCCCACACAGGCCGGTCCTCCTCTGATGCTCTCCCAGGCCACAAACGCGGCCCTCATCCCTCACTGCCCTGTCCCCACACCATACGGTCCCCTCACCTGGATGCTGGCCCTGAGGAGACTGAGTGAAAAGAAGCTCCCTAACCAGCATTTATATAACAACATAAGCATTTTATTTTTTCATTAAGCTTCTTAGTTTCTTAGTATCACAATGGAATGATGAGAAAACCAAAAAACAAAACAAAACAAAACAAACAAACAACCATGAGTCTGCAAACTCTAACAAAGAGAGCAGAGACTTCAAGGCAACTGGAGGGTTGGAGGGAGGCTGGAGAGAAGTGCCAAACAGTCGCAACATCATGTCTGTCTCTCCTAACCGGCTGGGCCGGGGAGCCGCAAGGAGGTGGAAAGGTGAGAAGGGGGCACTGTCATAAGCTGTCCTTGGCGTTTCCGTCTCATGACTGATACACGCATGATCTGCATGGACCACCCCCGAGGAGTCCCCGGTGCCTCCGTGGTACCTGGCCACATGGCCCTCCACCTGCCCAACGCCCTGGGCACTCCAGCCAGTGCTAAGACACACCCGGAAGCCGGTTCTGCTGGGCAGGAGAGGAGAGTGGAGGAGGGGCAGAGGGCAGGCAACGCTGCTCAGGGTGTGCGAATCCAAGGAGTAGCCAAGATTTGTCTGGGAGACATCTGTGGCAGAAGGCGAGGTGGTGCAGGTGGCAGCGGCAGGAGTTCGTGTCCCTTAGGAGGTAAGCAGGCCACGCCTAGAGCTTCACAGTGCCGGGGGGCAGACTGTCGTTGCAGAGTCTGTAGTAACGCAGGTCGTTGACCAGCCTGTGCACATTCTGGGTGAACGAGGGCAGGTCCTGGAAGGCAGGAGCAGAGCTGCAGCCTGGCCGCACCCAGCACCCCAAAGCACCCACCCACCCATCAGCACCTCTGCCCCAGAGTGTGCTCCAGAGCCCTTTGAACATTTTACGTAACTAGCAGCTTCCACTCCTTCGCACACCAGGCATGAGCAAAGGCCCTGTGGGGGGAGAGAGCAGCGGCCAACCCCTCCCAGGCCACACCCTGGGCCGGGCTCCGGCCCAGGGTCTCAGACGCTCGCTCCTGTCATCCTCGCCACAAGGCTGTGGGACAGGTCCTCTTAGCACCACCAGTTTAAGGATGAAGGTGGTGAATCACAGAGAGATTACAAGACAGGAAGGGGGGACACTGGCATGGCTGCCAGTGCTCACCTCTCTTTCGCCACGGCCAGCTGGGCTGCGTCCACACTCCTCCGCCCAGGGCCCAGGCAGGCCACACTCCTCAAAAGTCACACACCGGCCATTGCCCACATGCTCCCAACACCTAGCCTACAAGGCCACAGATTACACAGAGAGGGTCCGCCCAAACTCCACCAAGCAGTACTAAGAGACCGCCAAGGTCCGCATCCTCATCTTTAGTTTGGGATTACTGAACACCCAACTGTGGGTCCGAACACGGAGTCACTCGAATCAGTTCCCTGTCTGGCTAGTGGAGCCAATGTGATCCCTCCTGAAACCTGGGTGACAGGACAAGGCTCAGAAAACAGATGAAGACACTCCCAGCCCTCTGCTCCACCGACTAGCTGGTTAACCACTCCTCGGACTGTGGCGCGAGGCCCGCCTCTGCCAAAGGGGCACCTGGGAAACCTGTTCCATCCTGGCCCTAGTCAGCAGGTCAGTGTCTCTGCTCCGAACTCTCACAGCGTCCTGGCCCACCTTACTTGAGACAGTACGTGTAGGCTCTGGGGCCAGGATACCCAGCTCTGACTCCTGCTTCCTGGCTCTGCCATTCCCAAGTTCTAGAATTGCCGACCTTCCTGAGCTTCAGTTCATTTGAGAACTAAGGTTAACAACAGGACTTTGGAAAGCCTAGTGTGGTCCACAGAGGGCGCTGTTGCCTGTTCACCCAGCAAGACTCCTTGAAGACAGAGACTGGTGCCCCAACACCTGGCCAAGGGCCTGAGAAGCAGCCAGCTTCAAATACACAGTGAATGAAGGCGCTGATTCCTTTATTTCATCCTCAAGAAATCAAACCAAAGGATATCTTTTAAATCAGTGGCTCCCCAATGCCAAATCTGAATTTCTTGGTGGATGGAGCACACAAATACATTCCCATTACTTTTAACAAGCATCCCCAGGTGCTCTGGATGCATGACTAGATTTGAAAACCACTGCTTAAAATCAAGAATTGACTGACATCAAAACATCAGTAATGACATCAGTAGAAACTGATGATTAAATATTAAGATTTGGCCTCTAGGAAAAGGAAGGAAAAATACCCAAATGGCTGAAGTGAACTTCAAGAAACTCAAGAGAGAACAAGGTTATTGCCAAGGAAAGAAAGATTCCAAGACAAAGGAAGACAGGAACTGAGTCTAAGAAAAAACAGTCCTGACATATCACAGCCAAGACAAGCAAGGAGGAAGTAGTTTGCTCCAGCAAAAGCAACATGTAAATCTGAAGACTGAAGTGAAACTGTGGACAGGCTGCAAGCACAGGAATCAAGCCAGGAACACCAAGAGGATGTGAGCAAAAGAGACTCCATTTTATCAAGTGTGAAGTGGTGAAAAGATGAAAATTACTTTTCCCATAGCAAAAGTCCCAGAGAAAGCTGGCCGGCAAGCGGCAGAAACTGAACAGCTGAAACAGGAAGGGGGAGGGAGGCGAGGGCCCAGATACACCAGCAGTGATGGCTCCATGTACATCCACAACTGTCCCCACCCCGACTCCCACCCAAGGTGCTACACAGGTGGGGACAGCCCACCAGACCTTCCCAGGTCTGGGAAGAGCAAGGGTCCCGTCTCTGAGCCTGAGGACCCAGAGGGCAGCTAGCTCCCAAACACCGATCTTCTCAGCCTATCTGTAAGCTCAGGCTATAGTGGCTCACGACCCAGGAGGAAATAATGCTGGGCACTGATCAGAGGTGTACGCAACAGTAGTAACTACCAAGAAGCCGAGATGAAACAGCTAGACTGCTGAGGCCAAATCTGGAGCCCAGCAAAGATGAAGAACACAGGTGCTGCTGAAGCCCAAACCGAGGCAAGCCTGTGCCCCTCAATCCAGCCGTAGCACTGAGTCACCCAGGTACTGCTCTAGCTACCTCAGAGCCACCAGGGTTACAAAGCACACACGGAGGCAGCCTGCCCCTCCTCAACGAACAGGCGCCAAGCCTGACAGCCCACGCCCACCCTCCCTTCAGCCCTGGCCTCTCTCTCCTCACCCGATCCATCTTGAAATTCCGCCCCAGCACGTTTTTCTGGTTGGCATCCACGCCATCACAGCTAGTCAGGAATTCAGGGAGAAAGGCTGCAAAGAAGCCATCAAAGTCCACAGAGGCCATGTTGTAAATGGCGATGCCGATCTCCTCCTGCAGAAGGTCGTGGGACTTGTGAACCAGGACCTGCAGCAGCACGTTCACAAACTGAAACAGCATGCTGGTCCGGAAGATCTTCTGCAGACAAAGAGCCCAAGGTAAGAGATGGTGGTGGCTCATTCAGGACCTGTCCAGGTCCCAGCCTACCTCATGCTCCCCGCTACTGACCTGAGAAGGATGGGACTCAGCCTGAGCCTCTGACAACTCCAACGAAGGAACCTTTCTGAGAGACGTGCACTTACCTTGTGGTACAGCTTCTGCTTGGTGTTGAGAGTCTCCAAGTAGAAGAGATTTTGTTTAAATAGGTGGATGTCAGGCTGAAGAAAAGACTGTCCAAAAGCCTGGCCAAGGAAATAAGACCACCATTCTATAAGCAGCTTTTAAACATCCTCAGACAAAGCCTTTCTGCACATCCCAACGTGCCAGAAGAACTGACACTCAGCGAGTGGCTCCTTATGCCAACAGTGGGGCAAGGGGGTCACCTGCCTCACGTCTTTTGGCCCATCTGGTCAGATCTTTGGAATGCTCCTAAGCCTTCCCCTCTGGGCCTCACTTATTTTGGTCTCATTCTGCACCTTTTGTAATAAAACTCTAGACCCCTTCATAGGACTTACCTTTGAAACAAGAAGCTAAGAGCAGTAGTCAAGTACTTCATCCTGCCCTGGAGCCAACCGCTTGCACTCCATGAGCCACCCTCTCCCTGGCATCCCACAAACCTCTAGAGGCTCCTTTACAAATGACTGCCTCTGTCTTGGGGTTAAGCAACAGCAAATTTTTAAACTGCTTTGCAATTCCTGAGCTATAAAAGTTATTAGTTCAAAGGGAAAAAAAAAAAACCCTCCCCCAAAAAGACCCACAAAGGGCCCCGCTCCAATAGAGTGGGAAGAGTGGGACAGGCCACTGAAACTCAAGCCCAGTGGGGTGCAGTACACCTCCCTAGAACAAGCTGGTGACCGCTTTATCATTCTGTCCCTGGGCTCCTAGGCTCAAGGAGGGTCTTGTAACCCTGCTGCAGTGATGGGAATCTCCATGAAGCCCAATGGGTTTCATTCATTTATTTTTTTAAAGTTATGCTTATGAAATAGAGTAAAATGCAAGCTTTGAGGTTCGCCATTATATAATCCTGAACACATCCAGCCATCTAAGCACCCTCCTCAAAACACAGGACACCACCAGCTCTTCAGAAAGTTCCGTCAGGCCCCTGTGTAGTCAGTCCTCCTCCAACCCCTGGACAACCACTGCTTGTTTCCTGTCCTAGCTGTGCCTTCCAGAAGGCCATCTAATGGAATACATAGTATGGAGCCTTTTGGGTCTGGCATCTTTGGCCTATCATGATGTATCTGGGGGTCAATGCTGTCATCTGTATAATCACACATGCCTTTTTATTGAGTAGCAGGCCCTGACAGGCATGTAGCAAAATGGTTTACCCATTTACCAGTTGATGGACGTTTGGAATGTTTCTAGCTTTGGTTATTACAAAAAAAAAAATAACTATAAACATCTGTGTACAGGTTGTATGAATACATGTTTTCATACATTAAGTTATTTAGAAGTAGAATTGCTAGGTCATATAATAAATACATATTTAACTTTATAAGAAACTGCCAAACTATGAAACTGTTTTCCAAAGTGGCTTTTACCAGTGCTGAGTATGGGACCAGGAATCGGTCTGCCAAAGAAGTCTTAAAAGCAAGGACAGAGTCTAAGAGGGAGGCAGGAGGGGACAAACACCTAATACTCTAAACCCAAGCCCACATGGAGTGCTGGAGGAGGGGCACAGCAAAGTGACTGCAGAGACCAGAGGCGGGGGCTGTGCTTTTCCAGAGGAAGTGTGTGCACGCAGGCATGCGTGTGTGTGGGGGGGGGGGTCGGGGGAGGGACTGAAGGGAAGAATGGCAAACTCCCTCTTGCTTCTGCATGAGGAAAAGCATGCGCTGGGAAAAAAAAGGAAAGAAAACCTACTTCGCCCAGACTTGGAACACAAATTTATACAACTGAGCGCTAAACAAGGAGAGCACCTGAAAGCAGATACAAAACAGCCCAGCCATCCTGACAACAGGCGCTCCGGTCTTCCACAGCCAGGTGAGGTTAGCCCCCCAGAGAGCTCACTCGCTAGGATACAACAGTCACCCTAGATCTGAAAGGGAACACTGCCTCACAGGGAGGTGCTTCTCCCAACATAGTACTAGACAGAATTATCTTTTAAAAATGCAGATCACTGGGCCCCTCCCTGAGAGACTTCTGTTCAGTTAGCTCTAGTTAATGAGGGCCCCAGGTGATTCTCATGCAGTCTCCTTACACGTGGGGAAACATGCTATAAGGCAAAGGGAACTGGTATTTCTCCAGCATCTGCCTGTGCCAGGTACTCTTTATGCTACTCATTTAACTGCACAACAAGCCCATGAAATTGCAGTATTATCCCAACTCTACAGATGAAGAGACTGAGGTTCCAAGAAGCTAACCAACTTCACAGGTACTAAGAAGTAAAGCTGAGCTTCAGATCCAACACTATAGGGCTTCAGAAACTACACTTCTTGCAGTGGCCACCTGAGAGGAAATGGGACTATGCGGCACAGAAGTAAAGCAAGGGACAGAGACAGTCAATAGACCCAAGTTGTGTCCCAAATGAGACCTGTCCCAGGGCAGCGTCACCAGCTCTGCCATGTTACCTGCATGATGGCACTGAACTGAGGCTCATTCTCCATCTGCTCCTCGGCAATCCCTCTCTGGACACTGGCCAGGACAGTAGACTTGAAGAAGTACCTCCAGTTGTGATGGAGCGTCCGAAAAAGGAGCTCAAACAGCTCGGCCTTCACGTCAGGGGAGGGGCGCTGTGGAGACACATATACACCCTCAAACCTTCCCTTCCTGTGGCTAAGGGAGCCACTCACAGCCTGGGCCTAAGAGATGCCTGGCAACAGCAAGCTGAATGTGAGCTTCCCACCCACACTTCTGTCCTATAACGCCCCACTGAGTGAGCAGTTCAAACCAGGACCCAGCAGAGACAGGGCCGCATCTGAGACAGAACACCTGGGACAGTACCAAGGGCCCTTTTCCCTAATGGAAGCACTCAGCTTCTCAAGCTAAGAAAAGGCCACTAAATGGAAGAACAATTAGGAATATAGATTTCTATTCAGAAAGCAGCTGACCTGATCTGTCACATTATCTTGCTTGTGTTGCTCCTTTCCCAGAATAAACAACACTGTCCAGCTAACCTGCTGATCTTGTGCAACCTCAAAAGCTGAAGACAAATAAGAAGCCATAAAGCAGATCTGCCCTTTATAGAAAAGGAGTATAAAGAGCATTTAGGAACCACAAAAAGAAGCATCAGAGGACCTCCGGGGGGAGGCAGTGTGCAGGGCCAAGCGCTCTCTGAGCCTGTCTCTTTCACTGACGGCGCGGGGATTCTGGGATGAGGAGAGGAGAGGGAAGCAGGCTCAGCAATATTTTCCAATTTAACCCAAAATCTCTAAGTCACTAGAGAGTGTGACAGGTCACATTATTCCAGATGTCTCTGTAGAATGCACATTATAAGGTCCAGATATATTTAATTCAGCCTGATTAAGATGAAATTGAGACCTGAACGCATGAGCTGCTGTGACAGAGTCCTTACAGGGCCCAAATGTGTTTAATGATTTGAAACGACTGGATTCATTTAAGCCTTAGTTTGGGCTGTTAAAAAGGTTAGCTCTTATTTACATAACTATTACAGAAAATTTAGTTAAATCTATACTTATTCTAGATCTTGTCATGAGAGCATCTGTCTGTTTTCTAAGAAGAACAAAGAGTTTTTCCTATATAACAAAGAAAGCTTTGAATCCTTCCGAGAACTTGCCTTGTATCCTTGAGATCATGAACGTTCTCAATAGGCCATCTGTTAAAATGTTTGCTGTAGAAACCATATATTCACATGTCTTAAACTGTTGGCCATGGGAAACTGGTCTTATTTACCGACCAACTTTGTGACAATTAACCTGCCAGGCTTACACTAGACTAGTTCTCATTAACTCAACAAAAATAAAAATACTGTACCAAGCTAAAGGCATTCTTTCTTGGAAAAAAATATTATTTTATAAGGAAAATAAAATAACTAACAAATTAGCTTTAAAACACAATCCATTTTCCTTGATATCTCATTCCATCCCCAATCGGACAAGAAGCAGCACAGGGGACCACCTCAGCCCCTCATACCTCAGCAATGATGGGATACACCTGCTCCATGCACAGGGCGATGATGCTAGGGAGGAAGGGCTTGAACACCTGGCCAGGTTCCTGGACCACCACCTGCAGGATCTTTAGGAACTTCTCGACCACCCGACAGCCAGTGCTGCCTTCATGGAGTATGCTCTCGGCCAACTGTTCTCTGCAGACAAGAGAAACTGCACAATAGCCAAGGATATGGGTCTCTGAGACCAGCATGAAAACAAACACTGTGGCAACTGAAGAAATGGAGCAAAAAGTCCCACACTTGCAGCCAGGCAGGTCCCACTACTTCTCACCTGAAATCTGAAAACCATGGACAGCAAGTGTGTGGTTACCTGGTAAACATATTGAGGAAAGTCTGTATGATCTGTTCAGTGAAAGGCACGCCCATCTGTACTCTAAGGCCTCGAAACAAAGTGAGGAAGAAGCTCAGCATCTCATCTGTCACATCTAAACAAAGGGGTAAAGCAAATGATCAGAGGCATGCACACAGGGATAAACAGAATCCCGTGTTTGATGAACTTCCTCTTGCAATCTGCACTATCATCTCTCTCTAAGGCTTCCTGCTGAAAGAAATTTCCCCCAACACCATCAGAGCCAGTGATGAAAAGTGGAAAATGATTAAGGACATGCTGAGAAAACAGCTCTGATACAGTGATGGCTCACTCTAGGAAATGAAGCCTCTCACTGCCCGGTATTAGCAATGTTCAGGGTTTTGTGTGCACATGAGGGAACTATTCAATTGGGTCAACACCTGAGTGCTTTAGCCATTTCTCTGTATGACCAATAACCCCTGCAATTGGGATTAAGTCAGAGGTTAAGTGGCTAAAAGTGGATAATCAAGGTGTATTCAGTTTGCACAGCCCTGGTCCATTAAATGCATTAATTACAGAAAATACTGGTTACGTTTAATGCAGTCCCACTTCCAATCTAAGCATTCATCCTGTATGGTATATTCTGGCTCTAACCACACAAACTCTGCTTCCAAGAGGCAATCACTGAATTTTTGCTGACTGAGAAGGCCCAGTCTTTCTCTCCTAAGACTGACAAGACTACTACTGTCAATGCTCTCATGAGAGCCAGGCACATACATCCAGAAAGCTAGAGCCTTTATCAGTGACAGTGACAGAGAGGGGTGAGGGGAACCATCTCAACAAAAACCATCTTGACATGTAAGTAAATAAGTAACATTTATCAAAAAAACTTCTCTTTCCTCTCCTATATAATGCCCCCATTACTCCCATCCATAAATGTTACAAACTAGAAGGCAAAGTCTTAAAAATAAAAGTGAGGCAAGAGGTCTCAAGTGACTCGGTGCCACCTGACACAGTGTGAGGCCCATATGAAAGCTCCATGGAGCCTCAGCCCCAGACTCCCCAAATAAACCTCACTGTCCTCTGCCTTCAATGTCAAGGCCTGCACTGCCAATTTGCTCTACAGAGAGCTAAACAGTTACTCTGGCCCTTGTCAGCACCATCCACCAGTGAGGCTTGTGGCCAGCTCCTACCTGACTGATGAATAAAAGCTGGAAAGAGGGCCAAGGAGACCTGAACCGATTCCTGCAGCGAATTGTAGCAGATCTGTCGGGACTTGGTGGATTCCCCAGAGATATTCTCCACGATATCTTCTAAGACACTAAGTGTCTGATGGATAATCACTTTTGCTGCAAATCAAGATTAAGTTGCAGGTTATGACTTGTTTGAGGATGAAAGGACAGTAAGAAGGAACACAAAGGAAGGGGAAGAAATCTGCAAAGGTAGTCAGATGACAACACAGATGGCTTGCTAAAGAAATACACAGTCTCTCTTGATTGAGTTCTCTTTATCTCAATCTCAATCTATCTATCTATCTATCCTTTTCTTTTTTTCCTTTTTAATGTCAAGACTCCAGTTGCCTGCTCAGTTCTTTCTATTCTCTCTATTCTGCTTCTATCAACCAGAAACAAGTCCACAGAGAGGAAAAGTTGCCTTGGACGTAAACAAGACTTAAAATGGCGAATGGAGTGATGAGAAAATGTGTCACATGCAGATCAAACACTCTCCTTCAACTCCAAATATGACTCTAGCCTAGTGATCTAGAAAACCTCACTTAAAACGGTGTTGGGAAGCCCTAATGGGGAACTCTCAGACACATACCACTTCTTGTACTTGTTGTAGCCTATATAATCAGCATAAAGATAAAAATTATTTTGACAAGGGAGGTCATTTTTCAAATAGTAATTTCATCTCCTGCTTTTAAGAAAAAGATCCC
This sequence comes from Eonycteris spelaea, assembly GCA_003508835.1. Taxonomy (NCBI): domain Eukaryota; kingdom Metazoa; phylum Chordata; class Mammalia; order Chiroptera; family Pteropodidae; genus Eonycteris; species Eonycteris spelaea. The sequence goes on along the minus strand of PUFA01000186.1, from coordinate 1,472,565 downwards.
TCCCCGTCCCAGCAAATGAACTAATCGCTGTTTGCAGTCACTGAGAAACTGGCGATCTTAAACTCTTGTTCTCCTTCAATGAACTTCAGTGCAAAACAATCCTCCCCAGTTCCCTCCTAAAGCCTAATGAAAGATGTCTTTCCCTTTGTCTCTTCAGACTTGCCTATAGCTTGCTATAGTTTGCTTGTCCCAAATTGCAATTCTCTGCTATCCCTGAATAAACCCATTTTACTGGTAAAATAATCAGCTATTTTATTTTTGAGGTTGACGTTATGTGGTGTCAAAAGTGGGATCCAAAGGAAACAAGCCTCAGAGGAACTAACAGACCCCTGGAACTGTGTGAAGTACCCACTTGAGTCTTTTGTGCTCTCCACTTCTGTGAGTCGTCTTTTTCCTGCCTGATGCCAAGCTTCCTCCCTTTGGTTGAGCTCCCCCACTTTCTGGGATCTTTTGAAAGGCTTCACCCTTTCTGTTTTTATGAGGACATTGCCCTTCCTGGTGAGTACTCTGTTTGGAATTATAATGGTAATTCTAAGGAAATTTTGTTTTAAGTAAGTCCACATTAAGGGACATTCTTAAAAGAGAATTCCAAAACTCTCTGAGACAATGAAATGCATTCTTTGGTTGGTATGCAGAAGCATCTAAAAGACAAAATAATTCCAAAAAAAGTTCTAAAAAGGCTCTTTACAGCATGCAAATAAAAAATATATATATCTTTAATATAAAACTATGGCCATCTGAGCAGGTAACCTTAATTTATTCTATATGCCATAAATATAATTTGGATCCAACTATTCTTTTGAGTTTTTTATGCCTGAGTCATGGCTAATGTTTTTTAAAATGTCTATCTATTTGCCTACGTATGTACATGATATTTTTCTACCTCCAAATGGTATTACCAAAATTGTTTTGTAAAGAGGTCTATTTAATAAGCTCTAAAAAATTAAGCATTTACACAAATTATGTATACTCTCAGAAATGTAACAGAAACCAATCCAAATAAATTTCAAGGAAAGTATTCAATATTAACACTAGTTCCAGGTTGTTGGTTTAATTAAAACAGCCATGTCTTTAGAATTACTAGCATAATATTTTCATTTTACATAGGTTTACTGAAAATCAAATAACTTGAGATTATCTTGGTTACAAAGTTTGTCACCAAGGAAAATAACTTAAGATGATGGTTAGCTGTCTAATGTCTAACAAAAGCATAACTGTTAAAAACAAGTAATTTAAATAAATGCAAATAAAATCAAAGTTTATACTAAGTTAAACTATAACAGATACTTATTGAATATCTAAATCATTTCCAAATAAGATAAACATTAAATGCTAAACATAAGTTTAACCACTTTAGGCATTTTAATTTTAATTTTTTAAATTTAATTTATTAGGATAAATATACTTACAAAAATTTTGAAATGTATAAGTTTGCTAATCTACTACTGGATGCTAGTATACGATAAATAGTTCACAACTGCCTGCTTTCTAGTTTTCACTGGAAAGTAAAGATCATAGTTTTAAAAGGTGGAAGAAGAGCTAAGAATGCAAAATGAACCAAAGAGGAATTATCAAAGCGCTTTAGAAAAAGAAGCATAAAGCAACGTGCACAAACTATGAGCGCTGGCACTGAGAAAGCCAGCGGCAGACGCCCCCCTTTCGGAAGATGAGCGACGGGGCTCCCATGAGCATCTCCCCTGCTGCAGATAGATTTACTGTACCATGTTTATCAGGCTGTGATGACAGACCTCTGGTGAGTTATGATCAGAATTTACTTAAATAGAAAATATACATGTTATCTAAATTTGTCAATATTGACAAATGGACAATATATATATCTTTAATTCTATCTGCAATTTATAGATTATAGATTTTAGATTTAATTATCTCTTCATAATAGAATTTTATAAAATGCAAAATGGAATACATACAAGGCACATACTGAAAACGAAATAAATGTCAATTTATTAAACTTTTATTTGTTACTTATATGGGTTTTATATGTAGAGGTATATGCTAGGCCATAATATACACTATATTTCTTGCTATGAAATGATCCACGATGTTTGAAAGTCACTGCTCTTATACCACAGTGAACTGAGCAAACATGAGCAAAAGTGTCTGTGCCGCCGGTTGCAAAGGCCAATACAGGAACCACCACCTTTTCTCTCTGTACACGCACAGTGCTAACCCCCGAGGCCAGGCTACAGTCACTCTGGAAGAGGCTCAAACCTTGTTGCTTTGTCTTTTCAGATTTGCAGCCAGGCAGTAATCTTTATTTAAAAGAACTTCCCCCATTTCGAATAATTACTTTCAAGGCTGGGAATTCTGGTGCTGGCTTTCCACATAAGCTCTGCCATCAGTTTAGAAGGTGTCCCATCTTTCAAATCTTTTTTCTGCCTACTCAATATAGAACAACCCTCTTCAGCAATAATGTGGGACTCCTACTGCCCCTGCCTGGTCTAATCATTATTTTAACTATATTATGTAGAAAGAGTTTATATTCATTTAATGTATGCATAGGCAATTATGCTATCCTCTAAGAGTAAATCTGTAATTAATTCTGTAACAACTGCCTTGCATCATTTCTTTAGCTTTGTTAAGTTTTTTAAACTGAGAAAGTAACATTTAAACTAATAAAATTGAAATAGTCAGAAAATGAGGTTTTTAAAATAAAACTACTAGAAAATAATCAGGAGGAAAGAAAATGATGGTATATGAAAAAAATGTATTTCAATAAAAGAAAGTATGAGGAACGGAGATGCTTTTTTTTTGGTAAGGGGCAGGGGGAAAAAAAGTAATTTTGTCCTGAACTAAAACAACTGTTCCAAAATAAAGAAAAAGGACATAAGCTAACTGGACATAAAAAGTTATAGAAGGTTTATGGAAAATAAATTTTGAGAAAGAAATTTTTTGTGTTGATCAGAGACTGAAATTCCAACAAGCAATTAGTTTGCCTGTCCCCAAATGCAATTCTCTGCTATTCCCAAACACTCATTTTGCTGGTAAAATAACCGGCTATTTTATTTTTAAGGGTGACAGTATCTACTGCTGATGTGTTCAGGAATAAACTGCCTGATCAATGGGCCTGCAGCCTGACAATATACATAATTATTGTTACTATACTGTGTTACATGTTGTTGACAATATATGTTTCTAACAATACTCTAATGTATGAGCTCACTGGATGACTCCACACAGCACACAGGGAAATAGAGGCAGTGGCCAGCAAACAGGCAGGAGTTCAGAAGAGCGAGCAAGGGCCCGGATCAGAGAAGCCCGGATATATCACTAGACAGCTATACACCCAGGGCAGGATCCTTGTCAGTGCAATGGGGAGAGCCGACAGCCCCACATTTATAGGGCTGCTGTGGGGATGAGAGACTAGGTTCAGAATAATTCTAGCAACGTGATATATGAGAAGGTCCAGGAGAGGAAAGCTGTCATCATTCCCCAGCACCAGTGGGTGCTCCTCCCCTTAGACACAGCTCCCCAAGAAGCCTGCCATGGCTCAGCCGGAGCTTAGCAGCCTCAGTCCTGGCGGAGCTCCACCTGGCAATTCTCTGTGGATCACCCTGAACTCAGAGCACACCAGCCTCTGGCGACTTAGGTGGCTTTCAGGAAGGGTACAGCAGAAGCCATGCCTTTGAAGACTGTATTTGGAAAATGGCTAAATGCAGTTCCAAAATATAATCCTTATTCTTTTTCCCAGTGTGTAGAGGTGAACTGCTTTGCTTGCTTATACAAGTATCTAAAATGGATCAATAATCACTATAAGATTTTTTTTAGGGCCTTCAATAAACATTTTTCATATTTTTTTACATTTTAAATAAGGGGCATCCTGCAATCAGGAAATAGGTCCAGCTGATGTGTTCACTGAATTCCAGAGGTAAGTGGGTTCTAGCCCCCAAGTCTGACTCTTCCACTTAGCAGCTGTGTGGCTGTGAAAAATGAATTCAGCTCATGAGGTTCACGTGCAAATCTCAGCTGCCACAAAGAAAGAATAATGCCAACCTTGCCCATCTCCCTGGGATATCCCTGTGTAGGGACCACTTACTGTCATCCAGTGGCATCTTCCTCTGTGAGGCAACGGCATTGGGCTTCAGGTTGCGATAGTCCCTGGAGAGTGCAGAGATAAGGCTGGTATGGTTGATGGAGCGCACAGGCCACTGCTGCTCATTCTCCGGGAGGTTTGGCCATGGGAGTAGCAGGATATTAGAGAGGGCTCTACACACCAGCACCTGAGCCTGGAAGAGACCGCCCCACCCAAAGGCATCCATTATGAGAAGTTTAAAAGCAAAAGACAGCAGAGCAGCCTTGCCTCATACAGCCTTTGGCACCCACTGCACACACTAAGCTCAGGCCCCCAGGCTTTCTTAAAACCTGGGCCTGGGGCTTTGGTTTAACTCTAAGGCAACTCAGGGAGGAAAGAGAAATTGAACCAATAACACCGCGTGTGAGTCTAGCACAACCCAGGGTCAGCCTTAGTAATCAATCCTGGTGCCATTACTTCCCCTCTGATCTGGTTCATGAAGCATCAAAGGGGTAAATCACAGACACTGCATCTAACTAGTCTCGCAGCTGCTGGCTTCTGACACCCTCTGAGAAGCTACTCAGAACAGGGTTAAGAGAACCCTTTACAATGTACCCTCAACAGCAGTCAGAAGCAATACAATCACATCCAGATGCTCTTAAGTAATGGCTTTAACAATCCACTGACCCCAGCCCTGTTTCAACTTTTCTAAACTTCCAGCTTGACCCTCCTAGGACTTTAAGAGAATATATTTATCTGGAGCATCTCAACCCCCAAAAGAAACAAATATGTAACCAAAAAAAAATTTTAATCAAAAAGAATTCAAGAATGCAAAGACTCTCACGACAGCCAAATTACAAGCCCACAAACCAGCACAATCTCTGTATGTACTGGGAGGAACTTTCCATGTTAACACACTGCCCACGTAGGGAAGAGCATTAAGACTAAGTCAGGGCCACATGTGTTAGAAAGCCATCTATGCTGGCATGGTCTGTAAGCTCTGAGAGTAAAAAAAAAAAAAAAAAAGAAAAGCGAGATTCTTCTTCCTCGGGTTCCCTAAGGATGAGCCACATGTCTCTGATGACCCTAGGGTAGCCCTGGGGCCTCACCTTATCAACAAGTCGCTGGGCAGAGGCATCAGTGATTCTGTTGAACACTTTCTGCACTGCGGGGATGCTGATCAGAAAGACAGGCCTCACAGTGGTGGCCAGTGAGACCAGTAGGTGGCATGCAGATAGCAGCAACTTGTCTTGAACCTAAAGAGGGAAGAGGACATATCAGCTCACTGCATCCCCTGTGACATTGGTATTAGAAGAACTCTGATGAGGCAGCCACAAGCTAAATATGGTTCATGGCTGCAAAATTATACTACGTAGTCTCTATCTCAAAGGAGTTTTCCTATGATGCCGCCCATCAAAAAGGCATCTTCTTCTTCGCCATGTCCACAGCTCCTGCCCTTGAGCGAAGACCACCACCTCCAGTTCCTCCTGTTCATAGTCACCAGCATCTTTGAACTGAGTCACTTGTCAGCTCAAGAATCTACAGTGGTTCCCTTCAGCACTTAAATCACACAGCAAACTCCTTGGCATGTTATCCAAACACTCTGGGACTGTTCATCTTACTCCTCTTGCTCCAACCAAGCCAAGATTTCTCTGGGCCCCCGCTTCACACTCCACTCCATCAATCACGCCAGGCTCTCCTACTTTCTTCACCTCAACATGCCAATCAAAAACTTCATTCAAGTATCATTCTGTCCTTTTCAAATTAACAAAAGAGAAAACTTTTTATAGACAGGACCTAATGCTGGTAAGACTATGGTGAAAACAGCACACAAAAAGTCAGGGCACATAGGATTGTTTAGGAAAGAATATTACTATAATTTCCTACACACACAAAATATCCCTAATTTTTAACTCTATAATTTCACTTATTCTAAGAAAATTACCTAAAGGGATCAAGCTACATTCATGAATACACACATTTCAGAAGTATTTAGAATGACTTTTGTTTAAATGGTGGCTACTTAGCAATGGCTAGGTAAATTATGAAATACCTCCCAGGGGGTATATGATATCATAACTCATTTACAAATTACAATTAACAAATACAAAGGAAATTTATGAAAACAATATATTATCCTGTTTATAGTTGTACAGAATAGAATGCTGCATGTGATTTAAAACTATTTTAAAAAGAAAAACAAGCATTGTATGCTCTAGCAATATAAACTGGTGGTCTTCTTGGAGGACAACTTAATAGAACCTATCAAAGTTACACATGGATATGACTTTCAACCCAGCAATTCCACTTTCGGGAATCCATCCTACAGGGATCTAATTTCCATTAATAGGAGAATTATAATACATCCCTACTACAGAATAGTGGGGCAGTTTGAAAAACTGAAGTCGTTCTACCCATGTAAAGGTCTCCAAAGCACATTGCTAAACAAAATAATAAGTGTCTCATATGATTTACGAACTTTTACTATGTATGCAAAAAAAAGAAACATGTTTGAAGGATATACAAGCATATCCTTACAACCACATAAGGATATGCTTACAGTAGAAAGGAAAATGTTTTGGAGGAAGGGTTAAAGAGTACTGTAATTTTTCAGTCTATATAAATTCGAACCACATTTTTCTTTTCACAATGAGCATGTATTCATGTAGGACTTAGAGAACTGAAAATATAAAGTTACAGTTGCATTTACATGGGTTACAACTAAAAAGGAACATGAAATGACATAGTTGTATCACAGTGGTAAGAGTTATAGGTCTAACGCTACGTAATATTTTAATTTTATGATAAATGGGCACATGGACAGAAGGACAGACGGAGTTAGAGAAAAGGTGTAGCCCTCGCTGTTTAAGACCTTGGTGCTGATCAGAGGTGTGACTGCATCCATGGTAGTAGAGATGAGCGTGACAAACTGCTGTGTGTTCTGCCGATGAGCTTCACTGCAGTACTGCGCTAACCAGTGCGAGTAAGCCTGCAGAGCGGCCAGGGACTGAGCGTGCCTGCAAAAAAGAGAGAAGACGTGATTCTGAAGGTTAAGGGCAAAGTACACTAGCATTAAATGCATTTCCATAGGAGGTAAGAATTTCATCCACTGTGTATCCTGTTCCAGGATCCATCTAACAGCATGGAAATCATTTATGTGCTCATGTAGAACCTAAAAATTTAAACTCGTCTTCTAAATATTGCCACCACTGCCTAGAACACAGAGGGCAGTTAGCAAATGTCTACTTGAACTTATTTAATCTTTCTGTGACACACGTGAGCTCCCTGACAGAATGATAAATAAAAAACAGAACAAAAGAACTTAAATGATAAAATGTTAACTTTGGAATTAGTAAAAAGGTAATATCCAGAGCTGTAGACCAGAGTGTAAACAACTGCCAGCTTTATAAATAACCTTTAATATAAATTCTCAATTTAATCTTCCACCACACCATACATTATATCTGGCTAGGGGAAAACTCTGCAGGTGGCAAAGACTATTAGTTTCTGTCAATTTTGCACTACATTACACAAGCAAAATATACTTCATAAAGCTCAGAATTCATTAAAGATAACACATCTTAAAGTGAGGCAGTTGTCTCAGAACTTACAAACAGACGACCTTCTAATCAACCTAAATGCAATTTCTCCCTTTCCTATAATAAGTAATCTATGGGATGATGCTTTGATACTATGTAAATATACTGTTCCCCAACATAGAACACATGGTTTTGTCACCCGTTGAGAATCCCTGCCTAAATCTTTATTACATTGGTGATTGTAAACTGGTGATTTTTCTGTCTTTACTGTTCACTAGCTGGTACTGTTCTGTAAAAAAGCTTTCCCTTTCCCACTTTTAAAAATCATTACAGATGCATGGATTCTTATACTCAATGTTGTTATGAATTATCACCCTACTCTTTCTTTGTAATTAAACTGTCAAGTCTGGCCAGGAAAAACCCTTTCAAGCTAGTCTGTGTCCTTTTTATACGTCGCTAACATTCCTTAGTGACACAACAAAATTCTCCAGTATCACCCTGCCCCAAACTTGGAGCATTTCTCTAAAGAGCTAAAAAGATTTAGTGGAAAATGTAATTTAGAAACCAAAGGCCTGGGTAATAGGATTAGCGATGCTACTGGGTGTCACTGCTTCTAGTACCTTTCAGAAGACAGCACTAGACAGACACCACTTTACAATCAAAGTCAGCATCAACAAGTATAGGGTGAACTGATCTCAAGGGCCTCCAGACATGGTGCTAGAGGAAGGACACACACAACCTATGTGGCATTTTTGCTAAAAATGTTTCAACACACCCTAATAGTACAGTAGAGAAGCAACTAGACAAATCCAGATTTTTAAGATTTGCTTTAAAAAAAAAAAATTCAAGGGCTGGATCTCCAAAAGGTCAGTCTCTCTTTCTCTCCCTCTTCCCATCTCTCTTCCCCACAACATGCACAACTGGGAGAATGGTTCTAGATTATGAGGCAAATTTAATTTGTGATTCATAACTAGTTAGGCTTTGGATCCAAGTGTGAGTGTGTAAATATAAAGGACGTTCCTGGGACAACTGGGGTAATATGAATATGGGATATACACACATATATACGTGTACTGTGTGTATACTCTCTCTTTAAAATACTAGATATTACTCTATCCATGAAAATTTGTGTATTGATAATGGTATTTACGTAGGAGAATGACCTTGTTGTTAGGAGATATATACTAAAGGATTTACTGGTGAAGTGACATATGGTCTGCAATTTATTTTCAAACACAAAAAGTGTATGCATGTACACAGAGAGAAAGCATAAGAAATGAGCAAATATGACAAAATATTTATAAGTGAAACATCTAGCTTAAGAGTATAAGGATGTTCATTATATCTTCCCCCTTTTTACAGGTTTGAACTTTTTCAAAATAAGAAGTTGGGTAAGAAAAGGTACTAAGTACCTTAAAGAAAATACAGATATTGAGGATTTAAAATTCATAGTGACCAGGCAGTTATTTTGTATTTTACATTTAGAACCCATTGATCATTTTACCCTTTATTTAGGTTCTAAGTACCAAAAGGAGGAAGGACATTTAGAGTCTTAAGAATTTCAATCAATCTACCAAATTTATAGAGCTCTTTGAGAGCTGAAGGGAGGGACTCTAAAACTTCCTGAAATTGTGTGTTATCAGGCAAATTTGTATCTTTCTCAGAATCTTCACAGCTTTCTTTAAATTCTCAAAAAGAAAAGCAATATTTTGAAAATGTAAACCACTATATTAAAAAAGATTCTATCATTTATTAATTTGCAACTCAAGAATGTTCCAGAATAGGGGTCAGCAGACTTTTTCTGTAAAAACCATGGGACTATTGTAAGCTTTGCAGGCATTCACTCTGTCACAACTATTCAACTCTGCCACTGTAACACAAAAACAGCCACAGACAATACGTAAATGAATGAGCACCCACTTGTTCTAACACGACTTTATTTACAAAAGCTGGCATTGGGCCAGATTTGGCACGGGCCATCATTTGCCAAACCCCGCTCTAATCCAGAAGCAAGCCTTCTGGGCAGTGTGATCTCTGGAATATGGCCCTATCTCCAGTCGCCATTCCTCTATCCCTTCCCTATGTCACTTTCCTAATGGTTTCCAAATGTCTATAAAGTTTCTCAAAGTATGGTCCCTGGATGCCCTGCTTCAAAATCACCTGAGGTTTACTATGCAGCTACTTAAGCCTTATGCCATCTCCTATAATCAGATTATCTGAGGGAATGTGTACCCCAAGTAATTCTTCTGTACGGCAGAGCATCAGTCACTGGTCCACAGAATAAGATTCATGGCATTCAAGGTGTTTTCTCTTTGGTACCAATATACTATCCAGCCTCATCTTCCACCACACAAATTGCTCACCATCTCCCTGTGTGACTCAGCAACACTTGGCCTGTGCTGAAATTCCTCCTGAAATGCCTACTCCATGTGCCCTCTGCCCCCAGCTCTCACCTGCCTGATGAATTCCACTTGTTCCAAACATTCCTGACCCCAGGCATACAATCAGTCCTTCTCTTTCTGGGTTTAGAGGTGGGAGTTTTTCTCCTCTTTGTGGCAGCCACTACTATTCCTTTTTATCTATAAAATTATTTGGGCTAAAACAAAGTCTTTCCTGAGAATATACAAACATCTAACTCTATACTTACACATCAATGAGATCAGGTTTCAATACTGATGGCACAGCAGTTTCAATGTTGTACAATTTTATCTGAGATCCATACAGAGTGACTTTGACCAACCTGTTGGCAAGAGTAGGTAAGAAAAAACATTCAGCTTATGGACCACAATAAGACAAAAAAGACAAGGTAGCAAAAAAGGTCCAAAGAATAAAAACCAGACTTTCAATCTTATCCCAAAGATATAATCTGAGATATGCATAAAGATTTATATACAAAGGTACCAACTAAAGCATTATTTATAGTATCAAAAATTTTTGGAAACAATATAAATGTCTTTACATTTTAAGTGTATGAGTTTGTGAGCAGGGAGTTGGACGGACCAGGTAGTCTTTATAACTATATATAAGATCTTGGATAAAACCAACGGCTTCTATTCATTGTTTGCTACATGCTAGGCCCTGTGCTAAGTGCCTTGTCTAATTTAATTCTCCCAATAAAACTACAAGATGCTGTCCATGCCATTTTATAGATGAGGAACCTGAACTTCAGAGAAGTCAAACTACTGCTCCATATTCACCTAGACATGAAAAAAGCCTCGATTTACCTAGTGCCCGAACAAGAGCTAGCTGGCATGTCGATATGGTGGCCCTCAAATAAGAAGGTGTGACCGAGGTGAGAGGGAATGGTTCCGTGATCTTAACTGCAGCCTACCTCTCCACGACTGTGAGGGCGTCGCTGAACCGCGCAGCAAACACGTCTCCGATAAAGTACTCAGCTAAGCGGCCCACGGCCTGCAGCAGGGAGCTCAAGTCTCTCAGGGAACAGTGCAATCGCCGGCAGTCGTTTTCCGCTGTGATGTTCAACCTATGTCCTAAAACATAAGACCTCAGACAGTTTTTCACAGGAAGAACACGCTTTAGTTATCATGATAGATAACAGCTCATTCGGGCAAGCTACATTTAACAAAACCAATTCTTGAAACACAGAAACCCACAGGCTCTTTCCCAGGCTAAGCAAGGAAAATGGGCACTGTCTCCACCTAAAGTCATACCCACATGCGCTCCAGAGCCAGAGGGAGGGACAGACAGCCTGGGCTGTGCTGACATGGACCAAGCCCCATCCGATTCCGCTTGACCCTGTGAGAGTTTGATACCACCAATTTTACATACAAGGAAACATCCAGGGAGGCCTGGTAACTTGCCCAATATGGGTCACATTTCCAGAGCAGAGCTGGTGTCCTGAGCTCCATGTCTAAGCAACTCTAAACCTGCTTGCCTTCTCCACATGGCATGGTGACAGTATACCATCTCCATGGGCTGAGACAAGATTCACCCCTGCTCGAAGAACTGAGTACACTCAGCACTCCCCCCAGAAGAGTTATAGGATCACAACATGAAATACAGAACACAGGACAAGATTCAGAAAACACAGACTCCCTTCCACTCACTGGCTCTGTGCTTCAGTGAGCCCTTCTAAGTCTTGGTTTCCACATCTTTAAAATGGAAAATAATGCTACTATTTAATTCACTATTAAGGGCTAAGTTAGAATCCATTTTTTTAAAAATCTCTAAACTTAAAACCATTATTCAATGTTTGTAATAATCAGGAAAAACAAAGAGCTAGTGATTTTCTACAGCCTAAAACTTTCCTACTTTTCAACATAATTTCTTTAAGCTGAACAAGAAGGATGCAAAGATGAAAGGTAAAAACATCCTTAATTTAGTGACTTTCTTGCCCTTTGGGCCCCTCACCCCTCAAAGGTCTATAAAAGACAGTAAGAATTATCAAGCCAGAGGAGAGGCTCTAAGTCTGATAAAGTTCTCCTCCTTCACCCTGCAGGAGGGAGGAAGGAGTAATAGTCGGATCCCTGCCCACAGGGCACCTGCAATCCCACCATTCCCTAAACACTTTTCAAGCCTTTTCCCTCCACTGCCACTTTCAGGTTTTTACTGTTACGGGGCAAGTGCCTCAGAGTGGTCATCACCAACCCTCCTCCCCCAGCTCTACACAAACATCTTCCTAGAACCTGATCTAAGCACAGAGCTCCCGGGGAGCAAGGTGCCAAACCCTTCTGGGGCTCTCCCCAGCTAATGGAAGAGAGCCCAAGCTCCCAGCATCAATTCCAAGTCTCTCATGACCTCACCTACTATCCCGCTGTATCATCTGGACCCACTGATAACCATGCCCGCCCCCAACGCCTTGTGTCTCTGCCTGGACTGCCCATTTCATCCTCTGCCCACCCCCTGCCTTGGATGCTTTTACATACCCTCCTAACTCATAAAGGTGTCATCCCTTCTGGGAGGCCTATCCACCACTCCCCCAACAGAGAGGACCTGCTTCTCTCTGTCTTGCATTCCTCCAGGGCATTTCATGCAGAGACAGAAATACACTAATGATTTACAGGTCTTCACTGCACAAACAAGGCCTTCATGGTGAGAGGTCACACCCAGTGTCACACCCCACTTGGTACAGCACAGGGACCACAAATGTGTGAATGAGTTCAATACAACAGAACAGAGAGCAAACTAGATGGAGCAGGAGATGGAGTCTCCAGAGCTCAATTTCCTCATCCCACCCTTGGGAATATTCACTTTAGTATTTAAAGGTGAATATATGGATAGGCAAAACCTGTGGCAAGGAAACCAGCAAGGCTGAACACCCATGAAGAAGGTGGTGCACGAAGTAGTAAGTTTCATGCCTCAAATCCCACACTGACTTTCAAGTGATGAGGCTGGAAACAGAGCCTGTGACAGCCCCCAGGAGAGAATAAGAGCCTGGAAAAGGGGACACTTTGGTCAGGGCACTATTACACTTGGTCACATTCCAAGGAATAAGAGAACAAAAGGAAGAGGCAGCTCAAGGAAGGGGCTTTACAAGTTAAGACCCAGTGACAAGGGCCAGCTCCGACCAGCCCCCAGTTGCCTATTCCTCCCTCCTCCTCTCCACGTGGAGAGTAGTACCCTTGGCCTAGCAAACAGAATTACCAGCCCGCAGCACCCCTGTGAGGCCCCTGGGGTGGGGAAGGTGAGCCAGCTCCCCCAGACAGAGCAAGAAGAGGACCACCCCACACCACCAGCCAGATGAGCCCATAGGACAGACAGAACCAGAAAGTATTTTTGGTCATGCTGGGTCACATGAGAGGGAACACTGTCCCCTTCTCCTCATCTCCCAGTTAATAAAAGGAGCACAATTATACACCTTCTGAATGTCCAAGATTTTCAGGGTGACAGCCAGGTAACCAACTCCCAGGATAAGCTTCTAAAACTTGTTTCCCTACACACCAGCCAAGCCTTCAGGCTCGGTGGGGAACAAACCCTTATGAAAAATATGCTCAGGAAACTGGATGTGGTAGTAGTACACATGAGATGAAGCCAACTTTCCTTTCAATGAGCGATGTGGGTGATGTGAATGAGCATCAATAACCTTTCATCCTCCTGTACACATCCATCTTTATCTGCCACTTATCTCCCAGCAAGCTCTGCCCTGCCCACTAGTTTTCCACTTATTTGTTGTACTTAATATCTAGAACTAGGTACCCTTAAGAACTAGGTTCTTAAATATTTTAAGCATGAGGGGAAACATTCTGGATTTCTCTTTTAAAAAATAAATCAAACCACCACCCTAAATCAAGTTTCCATTTGAGTACAGTCTCAAAAAGATAGTCGTTACTAGCTTAAAAGTTATCTTACTCGGGCCTTCCCCTCTTCCCCTTTGCCCCCTGTATCCACACAAATGCATCTGATGATGGCATTACCTCAACACTGCCCCTTCCCACCTGCCTTTCAGCCCCTTCCTGGACACCTCAACTGGGTGTCAAAGAGCCCAATACCTCTTGAGGGAGCCTTCCACCTCTGATCAGCTTGGTCAAAAATGGGAAATCTGTCTCCCTGTCATTCCGCATCTCCCTGTCCCACCCCTGGAGGACAGAGTACAAAACAAGCTCAAGCTAGCTGACACACAACAGTCTTGGGGAGACATTTAGACAAGGATAATACTCTTGCAAATTTTTTTTGGCTGAAATAAACCCCTGGCGGTCCCTTCCATTTCCCACGCCACCTCCTTCTGAGAATCCTTGCCATCCTGATCACTCCCCATTAAACCTGTCCTAATTTATTTAACAAAGACCAGAACCTACAAAGAATAAAAGCTCAGAACTGTTGTATGTGTGTGTTTTTTATTAACTCTTAGTTTGAACTATATGAAATTGTTGATATTTGACCATTCTTGACCTTACAAAACTGCAATTCCATGTAATTCAACTTAACACATATGTACCATCTAAGGTGCATGTTAATCAAAACTGTAGATGGTTCTTTCCTGCTCTATCTGAAAGGCAAACACACAGGCAGTAAATACCCCAAATTAAGCCTCTGCCTCACCCCACAGCCTAGAAACCTCATATCGCCGCCACCATTTTCAACACAAAATCATGTGAGGCACCTCAACCTGAGGAGCAGGCCAGAGTTCACACTATGAAAAGCTGTTCAGATCCACCCACATTCTCTTTTACTTGGCTAAGCTTAGATCTCCCACCAACAGCACAGAACGTCTGCAAAGTGGAATTTTCAGATGAAAACACTGCTGCATATAGGTTTTAGAGAGTGAAAGTATCATGGCCACACTAAAGTCCTATCTTCCACAAACCAAGTCTACTGAAGCTGTCCAGATGTGCTCTAAACCACATCCAAAGAACAGGTCCCTGGTAAATCACTGCCCTGGAAAAAAATATCTTAATGTTACATGTAATTTGGTCTTCTCTTTTTAAGAAGGCTGGGGGACGTGAAGGTGTGAAAATTAGCATTTGCAACATTCCATCCTAAGAGAACAAACAAGCAATAAAGAACCAAAGCAGAACAAAGAAATCTAAGGTCAAAAAATCTTATATTGCAAATAAACCAATCTTTTAGACAGGAAAGTCTACATGGCTGAAAAAGAAAGTGAACAGGGTTATTTAGAGCAAAAATACTGTCCCAGTGAGGGAAGATCTCAATGAGCAGTGACGAAGCCAAATACACATACAAATGGATACCTTAGGGCCAAGTTAAGGACACAAATGAAGTACAAGGAGCACTACTCTCACCCCACAAAGGTGGGACAGACAGAGAGCGAGGGCAAGGCACCTCAGGGGTGAGAAAGCACAGTTAACTGATGTGCCACAGCCAAGTCGTGCTCTGTCCTGGGCTTTATTGAGGAAATGGAAGCAGTAAAATCAGCAGCAGCAGCAGAGTAAACAGTGAGACTCCAATCCACAAAGGTTCCAGAGGAGACCCAAGAATTAAAGGCTGGCTAGATATATGCTAATGAAAGGAGTGGGCCATAACCTACTGGGGAAAGGATAACATGGTTTCTGTTACGAGGCAATAAGGCTGACTAATATAGCATGGAGATTATTTGAGGGGATGAATGGCCATGGGAACCAGGGACAGAATGTACTCCAGAGTTTCCATTTTTTAATAGCCTTTGCACTGGAAATTTGGCTTTTGAGCCACCAAGGGATAGGTGAATTCTTCGTCATGGATAAGAGAGCTCATTTTAAAACGGAAAATAAGTATTTCTCTGGCCTGAGAGGTTTTGCCACTGGAGTATATACTAAAGACCAGGCTAGGGATGAGATTTAAAAATGATCTAGAAGGGCCAAGAGCACTGTGAAATTGCCAGTAAATGGGCTTCAATGAGAGCAGGTACATATTTCATTTAGAGAAAAATAAGTCACATTATCCTTCTCAGAGGAGAAGCTCTATGTTATCAGCTGTGTCTCAGAAAAAGGATTTAAGAATCACTTCAGATTTTCACCTGAAGGCAGACTCAATGTAACAGAAAAGTCAGCTATAAAAAGGAAACCTAGTGGTCAATTCTGGGGAGAAGAAATACATGCTCAATTTTTTTTTTTATTTTTAAGATCAAGGATAAATGTCTTCAGGGTCCTGACTACATTCTGAGAGAGACCACCAGGGCACAATTTTTCCAAGAATAGATTCTGGAAACATCTGCAGCATTTATATACAGTCAAATAATTTTCATTAATGTTGACAACATTATTTTGCAGGCATGTTTGCTTTGAAAAGTGGTCTTTTTAAAGTTCTGTATAAGCTGTTCTTATCCTATCTACAAAACTGGAGCCTGTACTTGGGACATGCCAAGTCCCATCAACCTCCTGGGGCCCAGTGGATTATTTAGAAGCTAACAGTCATGGAAACAAGCAGTCACAGGCCACAAAGAAGGGCAGTCTCAGAAACAGCCTCTCATGGAGGCTCTGCCATGAATAACAAGCTCGTCCAGGAGCAGGGCTGCACCTTGGGCAGCTCTGTACCAGGCTGAAACAAGAGAGTTACACAACATAGGGGCTGCAGGCCAGGGCCAGACATAATTCTTATAAGAAAAACAGTGTGAAGAAGAAGAGTATGAAATGACTTTAGGAGATGGGGGAGCAGGGGGAACACAGTAATGTTTGCAAGCACAGTATTAAGCGTCTGGTGTTTTCACTGGCAAAATAAATGTCAGATTCAACTTTTTATCATTCATTCCCCACTATACCATCTTGGGACTAACAATAACAAGCTATGTGACATTTGATTTCCTCTTCTGTAAAAGAGGGGTAACTAGTATTAGTGCTTGCATCCTTACAAGACAGTTGAGAGAATGAAATAAAATAAGCAAATAATGCAGGACCTGGTATGTAATGAGTGTTTTACAAATGGAGGTTATTACTAACAAAAAAAATGCTAACTCTAAATCCCAAGCAGGTGAAACCTTTAAATGGCAGCCCAGAGTCTCTCCAACTAGCTATGTCAGATCCGCCCACAGGCCATTTCAAGAAGAAAGCTAACATTTACTAGCTACCCCCGTGCTCTGCTGGAGTTTGCCTAGTCCGGAGTTGCTCCTTTGTCCTACTGGATTCTAACACCCAGAGAAGAAACAGCACACCATAGTAAAGCCCAAGGTCGTTTTTTCCCTAGCACACTTGCAGGTTTAAAGGATGTAAGGCATATTCCAGTTGCTAGGTTTTTTTTTTTTTAAACCCTACCTCTTTGCTCCAAATTATCTCCCCTCTCAATAAAACACTTCTTTGGAATAAACTGTCACAGCCTCATCGTTTACTCCCCCATGCTCCTCTTTAGCATGATTTTTTTCTTTTTCTGTTTAGAAGTGGGGAGAGGTGGAGCAGGAGGGAAGTGGCAGTAGACAAATCATGTTCTGACAGCAAAGGCAGTAATTAAATGTTATTAGTCAATTGTTTTTTAGTATTGGTTAAATTACAATAAAAACCAGTTTACCTGACCCTGAAGTAACTATAAATTGCTGTAACCCCAGATAAACGTCTAAATTGTCCTGAAGAACTGGGAACTGAAAAACAAAGAAACAAAGATTTAAAAAATAAAAAAAAAAAAAAAACAACAAATTCAAGTTTTAATAGCATTTTACCATTAAAGCAGTACAAGTACCGATAGTGGGGGGATAAAAACTACTCCCTGGGAACCTTTACGTGCAGCTAAGAAAAGATGGCTCCCTTCAGTGTCCCTGCCTCTGGCAATTTCTATAACTGAAACCACCAATTAATATTTGGACTAAGAAAGGAAACATCACTTTGGTACTTTTTTTTTTTTTAAACAAAGCAGTAGATGCTAGATATGACTACTATGTTCCTAAAAGAGAATACCAAGCCTCAAAATTATTTGCACCTACGAGAGTTCTGAGACAGACCTATCTCCTTTCGAATCCAAGGGAAATCCTATCTTTGAGAGAAATATAAATATGCCTTTATTGAAGTGCATGGCAATGTGAAAACATGAGCCAGGTTATTTGGAAGTCAGTTTCCCTTCTTTATTTAGCAGACAGGACCTTCATAACCAGAGCTGTATATTTTCTTTTTAAACTGCTAACTACTTTCTAAGCCATTAATTCACCATTAAAAAAAAAACTTTAATGTAACAGGTCCCTAAGAAAGGCATATGACAAAATAAAATGGCACTATCCATAAGAGAACACAAGATACAGCTGCTGGGTTGTGCAATGCAAAGCTGACCCCAACAAATGATCCCGCCTTTGAAGAAATGGGCTTAATGAAATCTCCTCAAAAACAAGTACCACTTAATGAATAAAACCACTCCTTATGACTAGAGGTTCCAGAATATAAATGTAGGCAGAGTGCCAGCAACTTGTCAAGAGTGAGCTTTACAATGGCTAGCTTTTCAGCAATTTAATTCATATAAATAAATCTTCTACTTGGCCTGGCCGCTTTCAAGCTACTGAGGAAGGCATTAATAAAATTCATATTATATCCAAGAGTTTAGGAAAGAAAAACAGGTTTTCCAAAAGTTGATTTAAAATATTTGGGGAAAATGCTAACATTTGACAAATTTAAGTGTTGGTTATGGTTAATTATTATTCTCTATTTAGAATACATATTTTTATAATACTGGTGAGCAAAAAAAGCCATACTACTCAGAACACGTGCAAGGAAATCACAAGGCTCTTCTCATCCCCCTCCAAACGGCAAGTTACCAGTGTCGAGAAGGCGTGTGTGGGAAGGAGCTCCATCACTTTGGCCACCACCTCCAAGCTCTGGCGTAAGTACCGCTGCCACTCTGTCTGCTGCTGCAGGGGAAACACAAAAGGGTCAGCTCTCTTAACAGGCAGGGTCTTGTCACCTTCCTTGCCAATCGGTCCTCTGCCTCACGTCTACTCTCAGACACAGCATTCTGAAGAAACACCAAATAATAAAACAATTTTCTGATACTTTAAAAAGGCTAATAAAATATATTTTTTAAATCCAATGAATTGTCACTAAAAGCTTTTTCCTAAGAACAGAAATGAACCACATAGAATTACCTACTTTTTCCCCTACAGTCATATAGGAATCCAGATATAAAAAAGCCATTTGTGAAATGTTTTCAGTCCCTTTTCCGTCATCCCAGCTCTAGGAATTGGTCACTCACTGCCTTCAGAGGCAGTCCATTACCATTATCCTGTAAGTATAATTGACTACATTAGTGCCACTCAAAGTCTGGTCTACAGACAGACATTAGCATCTCCTGGGGGCTTGTCAGAAATGCAAATGCTGCAGCCCCACCCCAACTTCCTGAACCAAACTCCATTTAACAAGTTGTCCCAGTGAAGCTTATCTATCTAGGCTATAATATGAGATGCACTGGCCTAAATCATATAGTTAACAAGAAGTGAAGTTAAAGTTTACCAAGCAACTACTATGCATCAGGCACGTAGCCATCAGTCCTTCCCTCATGTGTTACCCTCATGGAACTGTGAACACAGATGTATCATGCCCCTTCTGGGAGATGAGAAAATTAAGGCTCAGAGAAATTCAACGCTCAGACCTCTATCTCCTTCGCACCAAGGGCGCAAAGATTCAAATCCAGGACGTCTGGTTTCAAGTACAAGGCTCTTTCTAAGCCAACCTGGCTACCCTCAAAGGTCTTGATGATCCAACAGTCAGTGTTATTTTGAAAGTCATTCCAGTGACTTGGAGAATTTAAAGTGCATGTAGTTAATTAAAAAGAACACAGAAGTTATATAAAAGACATTTTTCTTATTAATGTGGGGTACACTAGCAGCAATAAATTCAAGGTTGATTTTTTAAGAGATACCAGTTTACAAAATATACTCAAAAGAAACATTCTTTCTTTCTAGCCTTATCATCTAGTATCTCTTTAACTATTCCCACCAGCATCCAACTAGCTTTTATTTGTTGCCCACTGTGGGGAGTGGAGGTGTGGGTGCAAGGCAGGGGAACAAGAGGAATACAAAGTTCTTTAAAACCACTTTTCAATGTACATATGTACTTACCTTTCCAGTCTATATAGGTAAAAATGCCTGTAAGGCTTTTTTTACCAAGTTAATGAACCCAAAGAGACTGGGGAGGATATAAATTTCAAATGCACAATTCAAACCGTAAGGTGACTTTGGCTTAAAAAGTCTCCAGAGCAAAGGGCTGGCAGGTTCAAAGTCTCCATATTGATTCATGCCACAATAAGACAGTAATTAAAGGTCAGTTAGGGTATGTGCCACTTACATCATCATCCAGAGTCTCATCATCCAACTCCTCCAACTGGGCCTGGTTATATCTGAACTGGATTCGATTCAACACCTCTGTGAGCAAGAGGACTAGGGCGTCTTCGTACCTACATGACAGGGAGAAGTTCAACATCAGGTGAAAGCAGGTTTGAGCCTAGGGTTTCGAAAATGAAGAGAATGTGTCCATGTGTTGAAACCATACACAAGCAGCATCTAAACTAAATTTAGTTTATGGGTTGACAAGTGTGTATGTGAGAGTGGAACAGTAACAGAGGTATTTATTTAACTATGTTCCAAGCACCTTCTTGATGAATTGACCCATTTATCGTTATATAATATCCTTGTCTCTGGTAGCAATTTTTGTCTTAAAGTCTGTTTTGTCTGTTGTTATTACTATCCTGGATCTCTTCAAGTTATTATTTGCACGGGATATCTTTTTCTATCCTTTTATTTTCAACCTATCTGTGTCTTTGAAAGTAAAGTCTCTTGTAGACAATATGTAGTTGGACCATGTTTTTTAATCCATTCTGTCAATCCCTGCTTTTTAACTGGAGAAGTTAATCCATTACATTTAATGTAATTACTGAAAAGGAAGGACTTACTTCTGCCATTTTGCTACTTATTTTCTCTGTCATATCTTCTGTTCCTCAACTCCTCCATCGCTACCTTCTTTTGTATTAAATAGGTATTTTCTAATATACCATTTTAATTCCCTTGCCGTTTCTTTTACCAGATATATTAGTTATTTTCTAGTTATTTTCTCAGTGGTTGCCCTGGAGATTAGAGGTTACATATTTATTTATTTATATAATTATATATATATATTATATATATATATATATATTAATATATATATATATAAAGTCAATTAATTCAATGATTCAACCCTTTTAACAACTGTGAGAGGTAGCTGATATTAATTAATAATGGCATTTTTCTGATGAGAAAACTACAGTTGATAGAAGTTAAATAAACTGTCCAAGGTTACAAAGCTAGCTGATTTGAACCCAGGGCTCCCTAACCCAACAACCCATAGTCTTCTCTCTACACACAACCACCAATGCGCTCAAAGCCTGTTCACCCATTTACCAAAACCTAATCTTTAATCATTTTTAAGAATACATGAAACCTGAACAGATAAATGGAAAAAGCCTGGGGAAACTTTGGCCCTTGGATCTATGTCTGAGAATAATTTCTCACAGAAACATTTGGAGCCTGAGGCTTGGATATTGCTCACATGTGAAAAGAATTTAACTCAGAAGACACCAAATTGTATACAACACTTGCTACCACAAGAACCAACAAACCACCAATTTTCAAGAATAACTCATGCTGCCTGAATGCTTTCTATCCTGAAATGTTTCTAAGTACAGGGACTGCTCCCACTCATAAAGCAAACCGTCCATGCTGGTCATTCGGCTCTTGGTGCCAACCTGCTCTCCACACTGTGTAATGCTGGGGCTGACACTATGCAAAGCACGTTTCTCCTCTGCCCGTTAGGCTCTGACAACAGGGGTGCAGGAGGAAGACGAGAAGGCAGGAGGAGCAAAGGGACGCCATTCTTCCTGTGGGCTTGCTGTCCCAGCAGTATCGCCCCAAAAATGGTCAGCAGGTAGTAATAACCGGTTCCAGTTTCCACACTCCCAGAACCGGCCTTATCACGCACGCTCAGAGGTGCCAGCAGCAAAGTTGCACCCTCTCCTCAAAGGACTGGGCCCCAGCTCCTGGGGCCCCTCCTGGAGCTCCCAGGGCAGGTGGGCAGTGCCCTGTCCTCAGAGATCTGAGCTTTAGCTGCCTGGGGCTCCTCCCTCCGATATTCCAAATTCCCATAACCCCAACCTCTTTCCTTTGTACCACTAGTCCTGGGGTGGAGCTGCTTCCTATAGCTAATCATCTATGTTCTCTCAATGTTCCCCTTTTGCTTTACCAGTCCTCTAAAACCAATTTAATCGCTTTCCTACATTGAATTCTTAAAATAATAAAGTGTGCTTTGTTTTCCTGAAAGGTTCTAATAAACCACCTAATCTATACAGGTGAGTACAAGGACAACAAGATGGCCAAAGCTAAAAGGAATCCAATGCCAAGATCCAATACAGTCCATCAAGTCTAAGTCCATCGATTCACATGATGAGACTCTGTAGAGAGGCAGTCCAAAGACTACTAAAAAAGTCTTCCCGAACTGTCACTTTTCAGAGTGTGGCAGGCACAAGAGGTTATTTCTTCAGTAGAGAAACGCTGCCCACACCTCTCCCAACGAGTCCCTCAGTCTTTGTAAATGACTTAACAACCGAGACTAGATTGGCAACTGAGCGTGGCCCAGAAGAAAATGTTGGCAGAGAAAAATCACCAATAAAACAGGCAACCTCTGTGGGAAAAACTGCCAAGAGAATCAAAATCCCACTTCAGTAGACTTCAAAGAAAGGTAAGATCAAACATTAAGCCCGGAGCTTATATCTGCCATTTGCTCAGGAGATAAATTCCTCAAGTTACAGAAGTTTCATGCCATAATTTGCAATGATGGACCAAGACATTTTCCAATTTTGCTAGGAAAGAAAATCCACTTCAGACTAGAGGACAGATAAAATCTGTCAGCTGTAAATTGTCTTGTTGAGCTAAAAGGGAATTTGAAGACTTTGTATGCAAAGGATAACCCTAAATTAGACCTAAAACCCTTACTGGCAGTTGGCAACTCTGGCTGCAAAAAAAAAAAAAGTATCACTTAGAAAATTAAAACCAACTAGGAACCATGTTAATGCACACTTAGGCAATTAATCTCCCAAAGTGTCTGGTGAGTTTGGGGAGTATATGGATATGGCAGACTCTGGCTGCCTACCCAATGCCCATTATTTCCTTCTTAGTAAGTGAACACTGGGCACTGAGCCATCTGGAAGACTACATTTTCCAGCCCCACTTGCACATAGTGGTGTGGTCAAAGACATATTAAAAGAAGTCACTGGGTGCGGCCTCTGGTAAAGCTTCTTTTGCCCAAACTCTCCCCCTTCTCATTCTTGCTGCTTGACTTGTGGGTATGATGTCTGTAGATTCAGCATCTCTCATGACCATAAGGTGACTGTGGAGATGGAAACCATGCCTACGGCTGGGAGAACAAATATGTAAAAGGATCCCTAATATTAGTCAACATACAAAGAAATGAGAAGACACTGACCATTTATCAGGGAAAGACAATCAAGAGATTCCAAATTCAAGATGACACTGATGTTGGAATTATCGAAGACTTTTAAAGCAGCTCTCATAACCATCCTCCATAAGGTTCTTCAGATGGAAGGTGTTAGGGAATGAATTGTGTCCACTCAAATTCCTATGTGAAAG
Source organism: Eonycteris spelaea (assembly GCA_003508835.1). Taxonomy (NCBI): domain Eukaryota; kingdom Metazoa; phylum Chordata; class Mammalia; order Chiroptera; family Pteropodidae; genus Eonycteris; species Eonycteris spelaea. The sequence continues at coordinate 1,449,014 of PUFA01000186.1, read as the reverse complement.
CCCTAACCCCCAGTGTGACTGTATTTGAAGGTCTATAAGAAGGTAATAATAGTTAAGTGGAGTCATAACAGTAGGGCCTTAATCCAGTAGGACTAGAGTTGTATGAACCAACACAAGATAGCACATGTGTGTGTGCTTGCTCGCTCTCCCCGCCCTGTTTAAGCACAGGAGAAAGGCCATGTGGGCTCACAGAGGGAAGGCAGCAACTGCAAGACAGGAAGAGAGTCCTCACCAGAAAGTGCAGCTGCCAGCACCCTGATCTGTGACTTCTAGTCTCCAGAGCTATGACAAAATAAATTCCTGTTGTTTAAGCCACCCAGCCTATGGTATTTTATTATGGCAGACTAAGCTGACTAATAGAGAAGGTAAATGGTAAGAAAGAAGGAAGGAAAAGCAAGAGAATTGGCAAATGTCTGAGAAAAAACAACAGACTATTTTCTCTCATTAAAATTTTTAAAATATGAATGATACATGAAAACAAAAACTGAACATTGACTGATGTGGTTTTCAATGTACACAGAGGTAGAACATATGGCAACCTCAATAAAGAAGGGAGGATAAAGGATCTATATGGTGGTATGGTTTCTACCTTAAAGTGGTAAAAAAAAAAAAAATGCGCCAAGTATACATATTATAAAACCCAGAGCAACCACCAAAAAAACTCATGAGATAGTCAAACACTCCATAGATTCATGAAAAGTAAAACTAAATTTGTGTGCAAGTAAGAGTCTCAAAATAAAACAAAATGATAGAAGTAAAAAGAGGCCTAGACAAAGGCACCATTATGCTTGGAGAGCTCACCGCTTTGCTCTCTTGCTAGTGGACAGACAAGCCAGATAAGGACACAGGTAGAATGTGAGTGACCAAGCTGACCTGATCGAAATTTATAGAGTGCTCCACCCAAAAACAGCAGAATACACACACTCTTCAAGTGCATGGTGAACGAGGACATAAGACAAACCTTAACAAACTGAAAAGACCTGAAATCACACCAACTATGTTTGCAGATCTGTATTAACCAGAATACAGTAATAACAAGATATATGGAAAACCTCCAAATATTTGGAAATTAAAGAAGAAATCTTGAGAAAATTTTAAAAGTATTAAACAATGAAAAAGCAAACAGAACATATTAAAATTTGATGGATAAAGCTAAAGTACTTCTCAGAGGGAAATTTATAGATTTAAATGCTTAAACATATAATAGAGAAAAACCTATAACCTATGTGGCTCAAGACACATGTAATTCCAACAGCATCCCAACGTCTGAGAGTTTTAAAAAAATTGTACATGTTAAGGCAACTGCATAATAAGTGCTCAGTGAAGTATATGAATGAAAGAACAAATGAACAATAGAATAAACACACAGGCAATAAAACAAAAGTCCAAGTCAGATAACTACAAAGGACTAAAGCATAATCCTGGATAGCTTTTTTAATTCTATAATGAATAAGACCCATTCGCTTGCTCTTTAGCACAAATTTCTTTCAGCAGGTATTAGAAAGCTACTAGAGCCCTAATATTAACCTAGTTAACTAACCTATTATTAATTATATCAAAATGTCATGTGTCATAATGGTGTTTCCTCTTTATTAAGCAGAAAAACCACTCGAAAAAAAAAGGGCAGCAATTTTTCTCATGCTCACTCGCATTTGTTTACAGTCTAATCTAGTCACCAGGAATCCCTGGCTGGTCTGCGGCCAGCACTTGCCCATATTCTCACGACAAAGAGGTTCACAGGTCATGGCTCAATAACTTTTGGTTGCTTAACTCGTTTCGGATTTCCTCATCTTCCTGTAAAAATAAGTTTCTACACAGGTGGCTCCCTTCGCATTGACAAGCACAGAGAGAAGGGAGTGAAAGAGATAGAAAAGGGAAGAGAACCAATACTTATTTACTGAGCAGTTACTGTCAGCCTAGGTACTTCACACATTGGTTCATTTAACTTTCTCAACAACGTGTAAGGTAGATACAACCATTCCCAAAGTATCAGCAAGGAAAACGAGAATGACATGCAGGTCTTTGCATACCACCTCAAAATGGTAAATCTGAACAATGAGCCCCACCAGCAATCCTTTTCAGCTGGGTATACTACAGGACATTTACTCCATTAGCACTGGGAATCAAGTTCTCTAAAGTCCCCACCAGCTCAAGAAACTCTCGAACATTCTCACTGAGCAAGGAACATGCATAGCTCTAATTTCCAAGTGCCTAAGACCAAAAATATCCATGTACATTTGTGCTTCTAAATTTGTAGCCTACGATGCCTACCACTTTGTTGTGATGATGAAAAACCTTTAAACCACAAGGGACAGGAACTCGGTGCTGCCTTTGTGACTTAACCACACCTACGTTTCCCATTTAAGACACCAAGAAAACATTCTTGACTACTTCCTGCAAGATCAGTTTCTGAAATTCTGGCTCAAGCCACAACTGTGATTCCAAAAGTACCCCAACTTCTTTCAGATATATTTTTTTCAGTTGAAAAACATTTGTAAGCTCTTAGTCACAATGAATGGGCCAATTACCAGTACAGTGCTCTTTATCAGCTGCTTCTGCAAAACCACGCACTCTGATATATTGGGGTCTTTCATAACCTAGAGCAGTGGCTGCTAAACTTTCCAATTTTTCATTTAAAAACTTCTGGAAAACACACTTATATAAATGTATAGAGGTGACAGATAAAATATACTAGATCAATAAGCAGGTCCCCAGATGGTGGTTACTCTTTAACAACATAAATCATACACAAGCTTTGAAGGTTTGGAGTTCGAGTTTTTTTTAAAGACGTGAAAGTGTTATATGTGCATGTTAAAAAAAAAAAGTCATGAAAAATTAGGACGATAATCAAATGAGCAATAAGAAAAGCTCCTAGTGTTTACAGTGGTTAGCCAGAACTACTGACAACTGGAATATCAGATGACATCAGACGGCAGATGCCTAGGCAGACAGGTCGACTTCTGCAAGAGGGACTAAAGGCCTTGAGGCTGTCCAGAAGCCGGTCACTTAACTCCATGGTCACCACCACAACAAATGGCAGCAATGTCATCTATTACTCATTCTTACTGTTGGGGTCATCACTGTGAACATTTACTGAGCGCCGAACACATGCTAGATGCTGTGCCAGGTGTTTTATATACATAATTTCCTTAAACTAGAACCATCCTTCAACAGAGGTATTAGTACGCTCATTTTACAACAGGAAATGCGGTCAGCACATAACCTGACCAAAAGTAACACTGCTACCATGAAGCAGAAAGGAATTTAAACTCTATACCCCTGCTCTTTCTGTTGGTACAAAAACATGAATAAGTGTATATTTAATAGTAATAATCTGCTAGTGTACTTTTTCTCAATGGAACTACTATTCTCCACACTTAAAGCACATTTAAGCACATCACTACGCTTTTAAAAATATTTTTATATTAATCATTTCTCCAGTTTATTAACCCAACAGCCTGAGAGATGTGAGAATATCTACCACTAAATACAGCAAAATCAGGCAGTACCAGGAGCAACTGCTGGGCACCCAAGAAAGCCGATACGGTGGAAGCACCTTTTCTTTGAAGAATCTCATTCGAAAGTCAAATATTTACAGTTGGCAAATTCACCAAAAACAAGATCTACTGCTTGTAATGAGGTTTCTGATGTATGAATATACTACCCATAACCACATTTGACCTGGCACCATAGCAACATGGAAGCTATTTTGCAATCACAAAAATAATGTTTGGGAACAAAAGTGTAAATCTTTAAACTGGGAATACAAATATTGTTTAAAATGTTTTAAACCTCATAAAACCTCAGCAATGGAAAGGGTTCTAGGCTTCTACCCGGGCGGGGTTCTCCTCACCACCTCCATTTGGCTTCTGGGGAAGGGCTGTTCACAATCTTCACCACTGACCACTGATACATTTAACGGGCATTCATAAAATGCCAACCATGCTAGATACATTAGCTCGTTATTTCATTTCTGAAATGAAATAATGACCCTAGTATACAGGAAATATACTTTCTGCCTACTAGCAAGAAAAATGGGCTTGAGAAACATGGGTAAAAAACATTTCCTTATTTTCTACTTTTAAAAAATGCAATAAAAAGTACAAAAGTAATTATCTCTGGACTGTGGGATTATGGATAACTTATCTTCTTTACATTTATCTTTCTCTGGTCTCTAAAATAAATACTTCTTCATGACCAGTATTTATTACTTTATATAGAAAATTTTCAAATGCATACAAAATAAAGAATATAATGAAACTCAAGTTCCTTTTCAACATTATCAACATACAGCCAAACCCACTTTCCCTCTATGCCTAGTGTATTATTTTAAAGCAAATCCCAGATACCACTCTTACTTCATCCAATAAAACACTTCAATTTATATCTCTAAAGTAGTACCATTAAAAAGAAAACACAAAAGCATTATCACACCTAAAAAATTAACAATACATATTATTTTAATCAGAAAAAAATACTTTCAGAAAATGAGATATTTAAGGGGAAAAAAAGAAGAAAATACTCAATGGCATTACTACCTAAGCAGCTTATGTGACTCAGTTTCACTGAAGAGGTCTGGCTTCACGGTTGCCCCTTCAAGCCTTAAGAAAAACTGGCAAAAATGTCTGTCTCTAATAATAAATGTTTCTCGGGTTTACCTGTTGAGAACTGCTTCCTTGTCTCCCAGACGACTTTTAATTTTACTTGTCAGATAGTCCAGAAAGAGCGTCCAGATATCCAAACAAGAGAAGTAACCTTCATGAGTAGGCTATGGTGCAAAAGAAATCCAGACAATAAAATTACTTAATGCAAATTCTCCTTAAAAAAACACCCACAAGCCTGGATTCCCTCAACTTCCCGGTAATCACAACTGGTGTCTTTAGTTGATCTTCCTGACTGAGCCTTGTTGAACTCAATGAGACAAGGGTACCATGGAACACATCATTAGGGAGATATCATGCAGGACAAACTGAGTTACAAAACAAGCCAAGCAAACACCTATCTTAACAGGTGAGGAGGGCTCCTAAGGATCGTTCAATTCAAATCTGTTTCACAGAGAAAGAAATTGGGAACCAGAGACATGATTTAGTCAAGGTCAAGGAAAAGGAACAAGTTTCTTTACCCCTCCCCACCCCCACCCGCCAATGGGCTCTCTACTACATACTAGCACAAAACCAAAAATAAGTTCCACTGGCTCCAAAGGTGCCAAGTTTACATATTTAAACATCATGAAAGTAACACAGTCTTACTATGCAACAGATTTGAAAATGAGCTTCTTAAGTCTTGGGCATTATCACAACTGCAAACGTAGGAGTGTCCTACAGGCTAACAGCACCCTCTAACCTGGTGTTAAGGACAACATAAGGAGAGAAGACAAAGTCGTTGCAGGGTCCTGTGCTGGACCACTGTACTAACTAAAGAACCTTGAGATTCTAGTTTATACAAAATCCAGGCCCTATATTCTCCAACATCTAGTCCTTCTTATATACACATTCAGTTTCAACTTGTGGTCCCCCAGTCCCTTACATATTCACTCAAATTCTTGCTACTTCCAAGAACTCTTTGGTTTCACTTTTGAGTGCTTCATTGAACCATGTAATTGGTGGCAGAATCAGATATGGAAAAGAATAATACCATCTTCTTCTTGGAGCAGTTTTCCTTCTGTTTCTGATCAATGGGGAAATCCAGAAGTTTACAAGGGAATGTACAGAATTTGCCCGAAAAATAACTAACTCTGGGTGGCAGCTGCCAATGCGCATTTCATACCCGAGCTGAATCTAAGGTAAAAAACTGTAACTTAAAAAGTAGGCAGACTCTAAGCTCACAACCCACAGGGTAGAACTAGACTGCTACAGCTCAATCAGGACCACTGACAGGACCATCCTCAGAAAACTTAAAAAGACCATTTCGTGTCTCCACTTCATACTTTGCAAAACCAAGATGTCCATGAGATAAGAAAAAGCAGAAGAATAAGCTAGAGAAACAATGAATAAGCCATGTGAAAATAAGATGGGTAGCTGGCAGATAGACATTCAACTTGGATAGCCAGGAAATATATGTAGTCTTGTCCTGGCTTTGGCATACTGAGTTTCCCTCAAGTAAGTCACCCAGTTGTCCTTCCTTAGTTTGAAGACACGCACCAGCCCCTCCAAAGAACATTAACTGATCAGTCATGAGGAAGTCCTTTTGAGAAAAGCCACCACATAAATCCAGGTTTTACAGCGTTATCAATATACTTTACAAATATACAAATCTTCCTCATGCGTCTGAATTGAAGATTTACTATGTGGCTTAAGGCTGGGGAAAAAAAGATGGGCAGATATACCCTCTGTGGAACCTGAAACACCAGCATTCACATCCATACATGCAGGCCTCACTGTGAAACCTTGTGCACTGCCCATGGTCTGGCCTTTGACAACTGCCGTGGGCACAGATGGTTACGATCATAAAGATGATAGGCTGGCTATACTTTTGGAGTCATTCAACCTTTCAGAATCCATGATTCATAGACCCATTTTAAAAATGTGCCTGTACTCAGATTTACTTTTCAGATTCCAGGGCTGATTAATACAGAAGATCCTGTCAAGTCTCTTTAAGAATAATATCACTAATAATAGTATCACTCTTATCCCCACATGGTTTGTAGTGGTTAGCTGTCATTTTCATCAGTCTATCTGATCTTTACAATAGTCCTGGAAAGTGGACAGATCTGGTTTCTACATAGAATATATAAAAACCAAGGGTATAGAAACCAAGGTTCAGAAGCAAGGTTACCTGCCCAAGGAGACATGATAAGGAACAGAAACAGAACTAGAACATGGATCTTAAGACTCTGGTCCAGAGCCCTCCTCCACACCCCAAGCCATACTATCTCAGAGTTTTAAAAAGAAGGGGCAAAATGAAAACTGCAAGACCAAGAAGGAATTGGTAATGATAGAGTAAAAGAAGGGACAGAATGACAGAAATCATGTGCTTATACAGACACTTCAGGGACTCAGCAAGGAAAGAAAGTGATGGTGGAGGTGAACAGGTGGTGAGCCCTAGTGGCTGGAGGGACTGAAGCAAGACACTTAGGTGAAAGAAAAACTGCAGGAAAAGAAATAGAGGAGAGGAACTGGTAAAAGGAAGATACTAACACCATCTTTATTACTATTCTTTCAAATATGTTGACCAGTACTAAGATGTCTATAAATTTTAGAAACAAAAGGCAAAAATATTGAGTACTCCCATTAATAAATATCCCTCTAGACAAGAAGACACACCTTCTCACTTTCTAGGTAATTAAATTATGATAAAGTTATCTGGAGAGCATTTAACTTCTCATTCTTAAATCTTATTCTAAAAAGCTTCCCTGCCACCAGCTCCTAATCATAGAGTATGCCTTGCCACCTCTCCTCCACTCTGCCTCTCCAGCAAAGGGCTGCCTACCCTACAGTAAACCGCACAGAGAACGTTCCAGGTTCCTGCCCCTCTGCCCGATGTTCCGAATCTGCTTCTGCCCAGGACACCAACTCTCACAGTCTGAGAGCCTGCACCCAGAAAGAAAGAGCCTGACACAGGAAGTCAGCTGACAGAAGGGAGGTCAGCTGACAGAAGTTCATTGTTCGCTTCATTACCGTATCTATTTCTTTTTTCCAGTACATAAATATAACATGTAGAAATGTATAAAACCACCACTTTCAATTCAATGGAAAACAAACACACAGGATTCTAGTGAAAGAATCACCAAAGATGAACACTGGCCAAAGACCATGAAGATGCCCACTGCAGCCTATCTCCTTAAGTGAGGAAACGGAAATCAAAGGAAATTAGAAAAACAAACAAACAAACAAACAAAAAACCTTTCCAAGGACACAGACCTAATAGAAATAACCAGAACTCAACACAGAATTTTTGGGTCCGCATCCACAAAAGTAGGCATAAGACATGAACACTTTAACAAATTTTTTTAGCTTTCTTCTATACCATATATACCAAAAGATCCCTTTCTACATCGGGAGCAAAACAGCAAGACATTTTCATTCCATCTTTCCAAATAAACTCCTTCTTTCTCACGTCAGCACTGGCTCCTTATCTTTCATTTCTGCTATATTTATCTTAAGGTATCTATCAAATCTTTTTTCCTGTTCCCCTTCAAGATTTCTCTGGACCTGTCTCAAAACGTTCCCACTCTAATGCTTCTCTTCTATATCCCCATCCTCCCACGTCGCATCACCTCTGCTGTCCCTTCTTAGGTCAGGTGAGCTCGGTGTGTCTTCCCTCTTGTTCAGCACTCACTGGCTCCTCTGTCAGACATCCCGAGGCCTCTTCAACCTTTAGTCGTCCTCTTCCACCTGCACCCTTACCATGGGTTCCCAGGAATGGTCCGGCCTTACCATGGGTAATCTGACTTTCATGTGCCAAGTATCTCTTTGAGAAAGGCTAGCTCACATTAAATTCTTATTCCAAATCCCCTATCGCATACACACCCGCTCCTAGCCTAGACCCTTGCCTCTCCTCTAGTCTCAGTGAGGCCACATTAGTAGTTCAAACAACCCAGCATTTCATCCCTAGCATATACCAACAAAAGAGCTACAATATGTACCCCAAAAAATGTATGCAAAAATGTTCACTGCAACATGATTCATGATCACCAAAACGGGAAGTAGCCCAAATCAGCAGTGGAATGGATTTTCAGATAATGACTTAGTATAAAGCAATAAAAATAAACAAACTACTGCCATATAACACAGATGAATCTCACAACTAAATGAAAAAAAGCCAACAAGACAAATATGCCTTGTAAGTTTCTACTTAGAGAAGTCTAAAACAGGCAAAACTAATCTGGGACGTTAAGGCCAAGATTGGGATTATTTCTGGGGAAAAGTGTGGGGGAAGTTGATGGGAAGGACAGGCGGGGATTTCCAGCGGTGCTGGTAATGTTCTACTTCTTGACTTAGGTGGTCGTTATATGGTTTGTTCATTTTGGAAAAATGCATCGAGCTGTACATGTATGATTTATGTACTTTTCTCTGTGTGTGTAATACTTCAATAAAAAACTGATTAAAAACACATATAATGGACACAAGGGATAAGGTATAACAGAAATTTCTAAAAGTAGACTGTAGTAATGGCTGCACAAGTCTATAAACTTATTGAACATCAGTGAATTATATAATTACAATAGGTGAATTTAGTAGTATTTAAATTTTATCTCAATAAAGTGTTAAAAGTATACATATGATAAAGACTGAATCACCAGAAAATAAACTCAATGAAGGCAAGTACTTTAAGGGTTATATGCCTAGCTTCTGGAATACAACAGGAGTTCAAAAAACATTTGTTGAATAGAGGGAAAAAAAAATCCACCAAAACTTAACTCTTAAGAGCTTCACTCTTCCTGTGGTGACAGTTATAGCACTAAAAGCCCTAATTTCAGACTTTTTCTATATTTTGCTTCTCCAACATAATAGTGATTTAAGAGCACAAATCCTGGGTTCATATCCTGACTCCATCCCTTACTAATTCTATGACCCCGAGAAAGTTATTCTTTGTGCCTCAGGTTCTTTATCTGTGAGACAGATATGATAATAATACTAATACCTCCTGGGGTTGTTATAAAGGATAAATGTGTTAATCTTCACATAATACGCACTATGTAAATGTTTGGGAAAATAAAGTAGTTCTTCTCCTGAAACTAACAAAGCAGACTTTTGGGGGAAGAAAGGGCAGTTCTGGCGCTTTACCTGATGAAATGTGTACTTGAACAAAAGTGTCAAAAACTCCACCACGGGGAACTGGGAGTAGGACTCAATTCTTCTTAGGTGTACACTCACAAAAAGCCGCAGAAAGTCGGTAAACTTCTCAATGTAGCTGAATTAAGACAAGAAGACAAAAGGTGACAATAAAAACCCAGCCACCTCCTTAGAACAGATCTCAAATTCAATCCAAATTTCTTTCGGTACAGAACTATACATATTTATATTTTCAGTTAAAAATATAAAGGTAAAGGCCTGCAAAAATTACCTACAGCTCAGGCAACCCTTCATTCCATTACCACCTGAAACATAGCAAAAAAGCAACTTTAATCCTCAGACACCATATATACTATAAGGCATCTTATAAGCTAGTGCTCTCATATTTTCCAACTCATTAGTGTTATGACCCAATTAAAGTGAAAGGAAATGGTACTGCAAAGTTGATGGGCAGATCATTTGTGTCATTTCAATGTGGCAAGTACAGAAGGCTGTTTTCTATGCCATGAGGCTAAAACATTAAAATAAATGTGCTAAAAAGACAAAAAAAAAAAAAAAAGGCTATACAAAAGGCATGGCATCCAAGTAAGATATATTCAGGCCTGCCCTCTCACTCCTGGTGCTAATTAAACATAGCACATCCCAATCCACTCCAAAGTGATTTCAAATGTAAGGAAGGGAGACTGTTAGAGCTGAAAAAGCCTCAGGACAACTGAATCTGATGCTTCATTTTAAAGATGAGGCCCAGAGGTAAAGTGACCGGCCTGAGGTCACTCAGCCAGCTCATGGCAGAATGGAACACCATCCCCTCCCAAGCCAGGGCTCCTCCTTTTCATATCGCAGTGCATCCCCAATTTATTTGTATTCACAAAATCATTTCACAGAAGAGAGTGGGTCACAGCTGCAAGGATAAGAGATTTTTGCTATTAAATACACAGCACATCATCACTCTCACATTTCAGAAACTGTCATTTTAAGCCCCTAAATACCAAAAGGTGATTAGAAAATGAGATGGACATATCTCTATAAATCACATTTCAGAGACCAATAAAAAAAGATACACATAAAAGGCCTTAGCCAAAAATTAAATAATGGCTAAAATCAATTCTGAAACTCGTAACTACAAAACACTATTTTTTAAACCACAGATATATAAAATAATAAAGGGGGAGAAGATGATTACAACTCAAAAGAGCAAAACTGGCCCATAAGTAAAATGTCACATACTGTTCCTGGGACCTATGGCCCCGAGGGTGGCCAACCAGTCTGTCTGACCACCACATATATATAAACTTATTTGTAGGTTTAAAAAAAAAACAACAACATTAATGTGTTTTGATAAGGCTCATGGGGCCAAATACTTGAAAAACAGTAAGGCACTGAAATCAACTGTTTTTAGAGATAGAAAAGTACAAAGAGACTTCTCTCTGATGCCTTCAATCACTAATGCTCATGAGTAGGAAATTCTCACTCCTCGCTCAGCTTATTACATTTTTACATGAATTTTCAAAATCGCCAACCAGTTGGCTGCTCTTTGAGAAGATGCACTCAATTTCCTGCCACCCATAAAAGAATAAAAAGGAGTCATGGGTAATATATCGCGCAATCTCAATTTTTATTTTAATCTCCAACCCAATTTTTTAAAGAATACAAACAAGGCTGTTGAGTAGCTAAAACTACAGATTTTATTTCACCTCATTTTCTTTCCCTTCCCCACCTTCTGGTACAGGTGCTAATGAGCAGTAGAAAGTTAGAAAAAAGGCAGTAAAGGAGAAGAGAAGCAAAGGACCTGGGTAAGTAGCTCCTCAACAACCGAGAATGGACTGAGCTGTTTAGAATTAGTGGTAAGGGACTCAAGAGCCAGGAAGCGAGCACACAGTATTATGTCACCTTTCTGCTTCCAGGCACCTCTCAGCTTTCACAGGGCAATAGGAAGCATAGGATTAAAATAAAAAACCAAGAGCACAAAAGTTACATTGTAACAAAATCAATACAAAGATAATCCATGACAACATTTCTATACCACCAGAGGATAAACCATAACAAACATTATGCTACAAGTAAAAGTCAAATCAACTGATAATGATGGTTGATACAAGCAGCTAGGTTTTTTTTTTAATATGAACATAAAGCCTTTCTTAACCAAAGCTAGAAAGATATATAAAATGTGTTTGAATACTGGCCTTTGAATTCATATAGAAAGCTATTACCAAATAATGAAAAATAAAACATACTACTATACTAGATGAGTTTTTTTAAACTGCAGAGAAAATTTTACACAAAGCTTGTTTACAATGAGATAAACCAAAATAATCTTATGTACCAATTTTTTTAATTTAGAAAAATTATTAAAATTGCTAAATTTAAAAAAAAACACCAAAACTGTCTTAACTTTAGGCACTTGACTTATATTCTTCTATTTACTCTACAGAAAAAGAAGTAATAGCTTAATAACAAAAAACAAGCCAAGGAAAATTGATTAAAATATTAACTTTGGTTGACAATCAATCTATACATATTTACTAATTCAATACAATTTATCTGCTTGGAAGTTTCTGAACAGTCAACATAATATTATTAACACAAGTTTCCAATTCTCCCTCTTGATTTTATACCACAGTAACACCATATTGATGAAAGTTGTAAGATAGGTAAATGACATCATCTGCAAGGGAAATAAATGAGACCGTGTCTCAGAGTACTGTGATAAAAGTCATCTTTTATAACACTTAAGAAAGACAGGTTAGGTAATCTTAGGCTCCATTCAGAAGGACAGTAAAAAGAAACACAGATGTGTGTTACATTAACTTGTGCCCAAATTAACATCTCTCCTTTCTTTTGATGAAAACTTGCCATCTGTGTAAACCTTACAATAGTAACAATATTCCCATATATTGCCTGATGTTCCCTTGGGAAAAGTCAAACAGTAAAAACTGACAAGCCACATCAAGTGAGAAGGGGTGATCGTAACTCCTGTACCTCCACAGACCTCCTCTCCTGTTCTTGACTACGCATGAGCAGCAGTCTCAGCTCCTGCAGCACCTCAGACCTGCAGGCAAATAGTGAGGAAGAGGGGAGGCAGGGTGGAAGGGAGAACAGGAGATGGATGGGGAAAAAAGACAACAAACCTACACAATTCACAATCACTTTTCAAACTCACCTCATTTCCCTTAACCACCCTAGCCCTTCCAGCTAAGTTTAGACTTACTGGTACACACCTACCTTTCTGTTGCTCATCAGGAGCCCCAAATTCTGAAACCAAAGAGGATTACAGACACCATGCAGCACACCATGATAACTAGTCAAGGCCCTTTCTCGGGGCACAGCCGACTCTACACCTATTTTCATTACCTCTCATCGAGTTCTTCTAGCCTGCTCTTCACCGTGTGGGCATTGTTATCCTTGGTGATTTTCTGCAGGAGGTAGAAAGTCTGCTGGAACATACGCAGTAAATACTCCTCGAACTCCATAGGCACACAGTTCTTGGACATGAGTTCATTGATGCAGGACATGGCCAGGACCCCAAGCCGGCCGCGCTCCTGACCCAATACACAGTTCTGGCTGCTGCCGTTAACAGATGCCATCTTTCTGGCCCGGATGTCACAGCCAAAGCGCGCAAAGTGGAAGATGGTGGTAAGGAGGGATGGGGTGATGCTGGCAGACAGAGGAATCCAACTGAAGAGATGGGCCAGGCACTCCAAGGCCAGGGAACAGATATACTCACTCTCCGCATCGAGGATGGGGATTGGCTGATTCAACAGTTTAGCTGAACTAGGACTCTGCAACAGGTTACTCAGTAAGTCACCTGAAAACATAAAAGGCTTTTAAGATCTACACTATCAAATCTCTTACAAATCAATCTGAGTAACTCTCCTTCTTTAAAAAAAAAATATATAGCATTACTATAAAGCAGCAGTTCTCACAGTTTGGTCCAGTGAACCCTGAAGGGTCCCCAAGACCCTTTCAGGAGTTCATGAATTCAAAACTATTTTTTAAAGAATACTATAATATTATTTTCCTTTCTCACAAGTATACAACAGGCTTTCCAGAGGCTACATTACATGTGATATCTAGTCAACAGAGAAAAGCAAAAAAGCTCTTTCATTAAGATGTACGCAAAGATGTAAAATAATGTCGCTCTTCTCAGTAAATGTTTGCTTGTTTTGGAAAACATTTTTTATAAAACACGTTTATATATTATGAGTTCATCAGTTATTTTTAAATAAATTAATATTTGTAAATTTTTTCAATTTATATCAATAAACATAACTCACAAAATCTTTGAAGATCTCAATAATTTTTATTTAAGAGTAAAGGAATTCTGGGTGAGGGCAGGTGAAATGAGTGAAGGTGGTCAAAGGTACAGACTTCTAGTTGTAAGTCCTGGGGATGTCACATACAGCATGGTGATTACAGTTAATATATTTGAAAGTTGCTAAGTCTTACAAATTTTCATCTCAAGGAAAAAAAAACTGTCACTATATGGGATGAAAGATATTAACTAAAATTACTGTGGTGGTCATTTCACAACATATACATATATCATTATATTGTATATCTAAAACTAACACACTGTCATATGCCAATTATACCTCAATTTTAAAAAAGCAGGGGGGGGGGAGTGGGGAGGTTAAAGGTCCAGAGACTGGAAATTTAAGAACTACTGGGTTAGACAAGATGAGGTCTGTGGACTTGCACCAGCAGCACCACTGGGAGCTTGTCAGAAAACATAAATTATCAGATTCCATCCCACACGCACCTGGAGGGACAGGGCCGGGACTATGCATTGTTACAAGCTTCTAGTTGATTCTTATTCTTGCTTAATTTTTGAGAAGCACTGGACTAAAGGAAACCATGTAAAATGAAATGCAGGGGACTATAATTTTAGAAAAGACAAAAGAGAACCATTCAAAACTATAACAAGAATAAAGTTTTTCCTAAAGATGTGAATATACAAAACAAAAGGACTTACTCTGCCACCCTTAAAAATAATAAAGAGTAATCAACACTAAAAACTTTAGGAATAAGGAAGAAATGTAGGCAGGAAAAGCACATATACAGAGGAGAAAACACTGAATTCGGACTCCTCCACAGTAACATTCCAGCCAGAAAACAGTGGTGCAGTGTCTCCAAGGTCTCAGGCAAAGAAGGACTTAACCCAAAGCTCTCCTCTGAGTATAAAGGAAGGCGACATTTTCTCCAATACGCAAAAACTCAGATTATATATTGCCTACAAATTCTTCTTAAGGAAGTTGCTTGGCAATGACACTATGCAAATAAAGCAATAAATAAAAGTAAAAAATTAAGGAATGTAGAAGTTATGGAAAAGGGCTAATGCAAGCATTGAATTAAATACAGAATCAAGACTAAGCAAACATGAGAATTACAGAAGGGTGTGCTAACTTTCTCATTTTTTCACAAACAAGAAGTCTCTACATACATGGCCTAAAATTAAAATATGTAGCAAGAAATTGGTTTTCATAATCATTTTTTTTTACCTTAGAGGTATCATTTACAAACTAATATTCTTTGTGAAAAAAAGCATCTCAAGGTCAACAATTCCTTCCATTTAACACTTTCTTTTAAGTTCAAGTAAAACTAAAATTTAATTGTGTTTATTCCAAATAAAAATATGTGACGTAATGCCATTTTGTCTTTTTACTCAGTTCTATCTGTCTTATATATTGTCTTTGCACAGAGAGATCTCTGGAATGATTATCTCTATATGGTTGAACACTGGGTAAATTTTCATATTTTATTTTATACCTTAACCTTAGCAGTTCTGTTGTCTTAGACACTCTTAAAATTACTGAGGACACCCAAGAGCTCTAGTTCATGAACGTTATTTCTATTGATATTTCTCATATTAGAAATTAAAACTGGAGTCTTAAAATATTTACTTCATAATAATTACAAACCTATTACATGTTAGCATAAATAACACACTTTTAAAGAAAAAAATAATTTGCTCCCCCCAAAATTAGTGAGATGAGTCACACTGTTTTTACATTTTGGGAAATCTCTTTAATGTCTCACTTAAAAGGAGACAGGCCACCGATACTCTCATAGGCTTCTGCATTCAATCTGTTGGAATACGTCGAATTGAAGTATGTGAAGAAAACCCAGCTTTACGCAGATATACAACTGGGCAGGGAAAAAAGCATTTTAGTGGTCTTTCCGATAACTGTAGCTGTTCTTTAACATAATATTAAAATTTGATGAGTAGTAATTTCTTAAAGGTTAATTGCTATTCATTGTACCCATGAGAGAATAAGAATAAAAATGACAATGTCTTAGTATTTTTATGAACACATATCTGACCTATGTGACCCTTGAAAGGGTTTGGGGGACCATCAGGGGTGATGAGAACTGCTGCCTTACACTAATGTTGGATGAATATGAACAGATTAGTTAACCCTTCTAAACCTCAATCTCAGCCATTAAAATGAGAATTTTGTAATTTATTAATAAAAGCATTCATTTCCACTGTTAAAAATATACTAACGAGTTATCCCCTGGCATTTTATCTTGAAGTATATTTGCTGGTTTCTGTTGCAGAAGAGTTGCTTTTAATACCAGATGAGACTCATGATCTCAGCTATCTGAGCTGATAACCAGAGGATTTGATTTCAAAGAATGATGCAAGAAGCATGTTCAAGTAGAATCGGTAAACGTTTCAATTTGTTACTGGATTATTTTGATTTTTGGAATTCTGTGGTGGCTGTCTACTTGAGTCATAGAACTTTCTCTCTTCTGGTGACAGTGACTGTTTCTGGTATTACTTTGTTCGTCATTCGTGGACCGATGGCCATTTACGGAAGATGCCGAAGTCAGAAGAAACCACTGCTACCCAACTAGAATTCTTGGAGTGTACACTTAACTAGGATCAAACTGAAATTATAGCACTGGAGGAACCAAGAGATATCACCTCCATATGATCTTATATTTAAAACGGGCATCTTTGGGCCCTTGGCCTTTTTAAAGTCTCTTGAACATTTTTAAGTAGAAATCAATTCTGGCTTTAAAACACACACACACACACGCACGCACGCACACGCACACGCACACACACACACACGAAAAGTCCCCACACTTTAGCTCAGAAGAATTTTTCCAGAATGGAAATGCTGAATGAAAACATCAGTAACAATAATGATGTTCAGAACATCTGATGTGCTATTATTATTTGTTTAGTGCTGCACTAGGCACTTTATATATTTTCATTTAATGCTCACAGCTCTGAGGTAGGTATTATTATCTGCATTTACAGGTTGTTAGAATAACTACAACATAGACAGATTAGGTATTTCTCCCACATTCCTCAGCAAGTAAGAAGTAGAGCTAAAACTGAAACCCCAAAGCCCGTGCTCCTCCCCAAAAGGCAGGTCACCTGCAAAGATTATGTAACCAGGAAAAATCATCAGTAAGAAAGCTAATATCAAATATAGAAAATGATGTATGAGCTAAAGTCTCATATAAAATAGCATGTTTACACTATGACCCCAACTACAGAAAGATAAAAGGACAAAAACTAACAAAATTATGCAAAGGTAAATTTAGGTAAATAGGAAGACCTATGACTTTTTTCCCCTCAAAACCACAATCTTTTAACATTGTTTCTCAATAAAAGTGATTTTACTCTAAATGTTTCGAGATTTTTTAGATCCTAGAAGAGTTTTTCAAAACTGTATTTTAATCAAAGTAGAAGAAATCACCACAGAACAGGAACTCTGCTTCGTGCTGCAGCATTTCCAACGTCAACTTGAAAGAGCTCAACAAGCTGGCACCTTGAGGATAAAACCTGAGGGCAACTTCATCCACCCTGAACGGGCCTGGCCCTGACAGCAACACGTACCACGCCCCCAAAGGTGTACGGGCGACTCCAATGCATTTCCTACAGTGGAAGCAACCCAGATGTAGCTGGAACACCCACGACACGCTTTCATGCAAAGATCCCCGTGGCCTTGTATTTTTTTAATTATTGAAATCTTAAGTCTTCCATTCAGTTCAACATTTACTAACTCAGAGTTTCCCAACCTCAGCACCACTGACATTTTGGGCTAGGAGATTCTTTGTTGTAGGATATTTAGCAGCATCCCGAGCCTCCACTCACGTGTCAGTAGTACTCGCTCCTCCAGTTACGGTAGCAAAAAAACCCTCCACACTGCCAGATAGTCCCTGCAGGGCCAAGCTGGCCCAAGTGAGAAGCACTGACTTAAATGTAGCCTCGGTCCAGTAAAATGGGGAGAAACTCTATTCCAAGAAGCCCTTAGGAGAAAATGAGATTACAGTTGTTGGGAGTGGCCCTCCCAAGTCCCATCTTCCTATAAGTAGCTTATAAAGAAATACAAGTGAAGACTTGCAAGTACTTAATCATATGCAATTTGGAAAGAGTTTGGGAAGAAACAGGAAAGTATAAATTGGTCTCAATCAATTCAAGCTCTCTGCACCCAGAAAAACTTTCCATTGCCAGTGTGTGTACAGATCTATATTTGAAACTACATACCATGTGGACAAGAAATTCTTATTTCATAACAATCAAAGCTAATTCGGAATCGCAGTATCTATATAAATGCATTTTGTTCACTTTTTTTTTTCCATTTGCCTAAATAAAAAGAAGACAAGAGACTAAGAGGGCTGAGGCTGCCCCTGCAGAAGGAAGCAACAGGCACAGCATGCAGAGGACACACCCACATCTTCCCTCATTTCACCCTCTGAGGACAGTTACTCTCCCTTTCACAGCGGAAGACATCGATGTCAGAGAAAGCATACAGAGTAAGTGCCAGAGCAAGGGCTCTAAACCAAGCAAAGAAGGAGGCCAACAGAAGTGGTGAGAGTGACCAAGAAAGCAAACTTAGGCCAAAGACAGTACACCTAGACTAGGGATGATGGGTTGACAGCCCTGTTCCACCAATCGTTGGTGATGTGATCTCTGGCAAGTTACCCACCATGAGCCCCAGCTTCCTGGTTTGTAAACAAGACATAAAACCATCATCTACTTTACAGGATTCTGGTCTAGTGAGGGGCGTTTAGGAGATAAAACAACAATCTGGGGAACAATGCTGAGAAATAAACCACATACACCCTTCAAGACTTTTTCCACACTGACTGTTAGAAAAGTTGTTGCAGGAAAGTGATCGGACAGAATATAACTTTGTGAGACAGTGTGTGAGAACAAAAACCAAAGGCCCACGGGGCTAAGCCTGACAGGGAGCTGCCCAGGATTCAGGTAGGGAAAGCCCGGCAGGGACTGCTAACAGGGTGTGTTTAGGAATGATCTGGTTATCCACTGGTGCCCTAAGATTTCTCAGAATGAATTTCCTCCATAAAACTTAAGCTTATGGTCAAGAAATCTAAACAACTTTCTAGAAGTTTAACTGCTTAACTTGGTGTCTTAAATGCACAAGGTTAAGCAAAAACATCAAAACAAATGTTGATTAAATCATCAGCGATGTCCAAATAATGAAGCAAGAGCTGATGACCTCACTTGTAACTGTCACAAAGAGAACAAAGGCGTAACAAGTGAACATGCAATTCTATTTTTTTAAAAGGGGAAGCATACCAGCTTAAAAGCTTACTTAAGTCCCTAGGTCCCCAATAGTCTCTATTTATTTTGCTTTTTCTCAAGTACTAAAATTTCACAAGACTTTGTGAAAATTTTTATTTGTGTCTAAGAGACAATTCTCAAGAAGTACATGCCATATTTTTAGGTTTTGTTTATGTAGAAATATCAAATTAATTCATATTTTATTTTACCTAACCTCATAAACAAAACCTAGACAACACATTAAAGAGCAAGGACATATTTTTGATTTGTGTTATTTGATATTCCCCAACCTGGTCTCCAGGAAAATAAGTCCACTAAAGTATAAACTGATATATGAGTTATTTACTAAAGTATAAACCTGAACGAAGCCAACTATAGAACAGCTTCTGGTAGTGGAAAATCATCTCAGAAAAACAAGTTTACTGGAGGACACTGCTGATGCTAACTTAGACTGAATGCTAAACTAAGCTAGGATTCAACTATCTAAAAACAAATTTAACTCAAAATAACTAATCTTTGCAAACTAGTATTTAAGTGAAAGGACACATTTAGGATCAGCCAAACTGCAAGAACTTCCAAGGGGTACACTCATAATATCAAATCTCTACATCATTTTAATTTTTTCTTTAATCAAATATTGCAAAATAGAAATTGCTAAGTGACCTCAAATATCCACCTTGAAAACGAAGGTTTGCCACGAAGTACAAATAAAGTTCAATTTCCTGTGTGGGCTTTAAATATACTCTAGACCTCCATTATAATTTTTAACCTAATAAGTATGACAAAACGAGTCTAAGAATAAACCAAGTTTTATAAATGGAATTTGGAATGAATTTGCATACTATAAGCAGTTCCCAAAACTCTATGGTATATTTTCGATTCTCCAGTAACTGTAAGAATTTCAACTTCCACATATTAACAACAGGCTACATGAAACAGCTTGGGCTTAGAGATGTCTGATTTCAACAGCCCATTTCCTTGGGGCAAAGAAGAAAGATGTGGAAATATTTCTCATTAGCCACATCAACCTTTACAGTAAAAGAAATATGTGCCAATGCATAGGATGTCCTCTACTTGAAAAGCATGTATGATCATTAAGTATAAACAAACACATTTAGAAACTAAAAGTTCCTGTTCAGACACAATTTCCTCTTTCCACTCATCCTTGAAAGCAGCCATTTTTAGGTGAACTGCACTCTAACTTTTGAAACAGATATTAATATATCTGTGGACAGTAATTAAGCCACCAGTAAATTACTTAATGAGCACTGCAAATACGCCCATGCATTAGCTTTATCAAATTATTCTGAACTGAGATAAAGTCAAAGCTGATTACTGCACCCTGGCGTTTTAATCTATCCAGGCCAACATGACTTTTCCCTGAGCCCAGTGGGGAGGAATGCACTCCATGCTCCCCTGTCCCCTCCTTCGGGCTGCCACCCTCTCCTGCAACAGCAACCCCTGCAGACTGCAAAGCAGACCTGTCAAGCCCACAGGCTCATACAAACCTCAGCATGAGCAATACAGCCATGAAGATTGAGAAAAAGGAAAAAACAGACCAGGAGGGTCAGCAGTTATAAGCTGAAGGGGATGGAAGTGGATGCCAGAAGATCAAAGGTGCCGCCTTCCTGATAGGCAAGGAAGAAACACATTATGTTGTTCAAAATATTACATTAGAAAGTACAAGTACTTATAAGAAACTAAGAAAGCTAGCTACTCAGAAAACATGGGCGAAAAGGCCAAAAACAGATTAAGGAAGAATCAGCATCTGTATTTGGCATAAATAAGCAACTGCTGCCCCACTAAGACTCTCAATTTCACTTAAAAAAGGAACGCCACGTGTGGTGGTCAAACCATTACCACTTTCTCCTGAGGTCGGGGATGGTGGTGGAGTGGCAGCAGTAACACTGTGTTTATCCCAGACAGTCTCCAAGATACCTACACCAAGAAAGGAAAAACTGAGTTTAAGAGAGAAATAAAGTCCAACATATGTAAATCAGATTTAGAAAAACAATTTATTGGTTATCTTTATCAAATATCCGTCTCTAAATATCCCGCTCTCAGTCACATGTTCAACTGCTTCTTGGACAGCACTACTCAGATATTTCAAACTCAATTTATCTTCCCCACAAACCTGTCTCCAGTCCTCTTACATTCGCTCACCACAACCAGCACCAGCACACACAATCTCAGCTTCTGGCCTCTCCTCTCCCCACCTTGCCTCGCTCCCACCCCACACAAAAGACCACATCATGCTAAACTGTTTGCCGGTCCTTCTACATGTGTCCTACTCTTTCTCAAGCTCTGACCCGCTCTCCTTCCCCGGAATCTAAACTTGACCCTTACACCAGACTTGCGCTACCTGTCTGGCCCCCAGAACTCAACTCAGCTCATCTGTCACCTCCTCCAGGAAGTTTTCTTGCCTGTTACACTTTACCTGCACATAACAACACACTTTCTTAAGTTGCCCTTCTGCCCCACTAGCGTATACATTACTAGAGGGCAGGGGTTATGTTTTATTCCTCTTTTTGTCTCCTCACAGAACCTGGCACTAAGACCATAAAGCTTTTGAAAATATTTTATTGTCAAAATATTTACTATTACAGCAGAAACAAACAAACCCTGAACGTATCATGCTAAGTAAAAGAAGCCATACACCAAAGGTCACATAATATATGATTCCATTTTTATGAAAGTCAAAATAGGAAAATTCATACATACAGAGACTAAATTAGAACCTGCCAGTGGTTGGAGGGCACTGAAAATATTCCAGAATTAGTGTGAGAGTTGCACAACCTTGTGAATATATTAAAATCCACTGAGTTGTTACACTTTAAAATGGTGTATTTTATAAGTACATTAAATCTCAGTTTAGAAAATTTTAATGTTCGTACAGTAGAACCTAGAGGTATCAGACATGGTCCCTTACTCTAGACATTTAACACCTAGTTGAGGGTGTTATTTATTCAGTACTCTGAATAAATAAATGCTCTGAGAGCTGGGTCTCCCCCTAGATATTTGAGGAAGGACAGGAGACAAATAAGATTACTTTTGATCAAGCATTCTCACAACCAAATTTAAGTGCCACTACATGCCAAGCACTTCCATAAGGCATACAAAAGAAAAAGTTCCTAGTCATGCAGAAAGAAACCTGGGTAGAGGAGAGGGAGATAAAGACTTCCCTTCACTACAACACTCCTTCAAGCAAGACCAGGCTCCTGGTCCCTCCAGGGCCTCTCAGTCAGGCACCACCTCTCCTAAGGAGCAGGCCCACTGGCAGCACAGCAGTCATGGTCCTTGTGACTAGGGTGCTCCACTCCTCCTACCTTCCTGTCTCATTCCTTCTATCTAGTCTTACTCTTCACACATGGGCACGGGGTGCTAATAAAACGGAGACCATGATAAAGAATATAACCTACAATTGCAACCTAGCACACAGGGCACTGATTCCACACCTTGCCTCACTTTCCAACACAGAACTTGAAATTTTCACATCATCCTTCTCCTCCAACTTCCCCTGATCTTAAATTCAAATTATTTTAAGTAAAGCTTGCCACCCACCTTACTTAGAATGCAGTTATCAGCATTTCAATCTTATTCCTATGACCTAGTGCATAACTCATTAATCACAGTAATAGTGGGGACCAATTAATGGAAGACTGTAAGGAAAATAAGTTACAAACATTTTTTGAATTTCTACCTAATGTGCTAGACACTGAGCTAGGTGCTGGGAATAAGGCAGCACCTTCTTTGTTTTTATGCTCAGGTCCGTAAGAGCTAAAACACCTACTGGAAATTCTGAGTACCAGGCCTGAGCTCTGGGTGACGTGGGCAGACCCCCATCTCTTGGTACACCACCGAACTGCTTACCCACCTGTCAGCAGCCCAAGCACCGTCTGCACCTGGTCCAGCAGCAATTTCCGCAACTCCTCCTTCCGGGCCACACTGAGGTCCTCACGGGGACAAGCCAGCTCTTCTGAAGTTGTCTTCAACATGATCAGCCCCAGGGGGGTTGTCACAGGGGACTGGATCAACTGCCAGGAAAATGTAAGTTTTGAGTAGACTATTTTAGCCATTAAGGTATAAAGAGGACAGAGCAACATCACACCCGTGAAGTACCTGTGTATTTAATTTTACATAAATCAATGCTTTAGAAAAATGACTTAAGAGTATAATTATGTATCTCTTAATCATTCAAAATATATTCTCATTTTACTTTAAAAATGAAATGCTAATACCACAGCTTAAAAACAAAAAAAACAATTGCTCTTTTACACCAATATCATAATATTTATACATGTCCAGATTCCAACAGGGCCTTGGTTACTTTGCCCAGATAAACATATTAGTGATTAAGATATATGTAAACCAATTTGTGATATCTTTTCAACATTCAGATCTTAAATCGACTTCGTATTTCTAAGCTTTGCAAGTTTCTCGCAAGTTCAAGTTCAAACATGTGGCAGGGCAGAAATTGTGCATACACATCATTAAACTATGACTATGGTTATGATTTTGCAAATACCCATGCGGAAAAGTTACTTTTCTTGCACCTGCAACATCCACTATACCATAAGTTTCCTTAAACAAAAAGACAGGGAAAAAAGGTCCACCCTCAACAACATAACAGTGTTTATCTTTCTAATTAATTTCACAAAAATCTGAAGCACTACCATCACATTTATTTTTCAGTTTCCAGATACAGTAAATGTAAGCAAGTTGCCACTAAAATTCTCTGTTGAGTTATATGCAACAATCTATAAGAAAAAAAAAAACAATTTAAGGAACACTTGACTATTTTCTTAAATCATAATTAACTTTAAATGTAGTTCCTTCTCTGATACAAGTAAAGTTTTTATTTACTCTCAGGGTCGGGCCTTGTTAGTACTTGGATGGGAGACCACCTAGGAAGACCAGGTGCTGTAGGCATAAAAAAATTTTTTTAAATAAGGGATTGTAAGCTGACAAGGAAGGTCCTTGCAATCTGTGAGGTCAACCAAGGGTTGCCTTGTCTAAAAAAAAAATTTTTTTTTAATTTACTCAATCTACAAAATAAAGCCTTAGGGAAGAGGAGGACACCAGGAACTACACCCAGACAGAACATATATTCCCCAATTCAAGAAACACAGAGCCTTTCCTTTCCCTTGAACACAACTCTTCCCACCGCAGACCAAGGAAAATTCATCCCCAAAGAGTAGGAAAAGTACTCAATAATGAGAACTTATGATAAATTCAACTGCCCTCAGAAGCAGCATTATGTAAAACCGGCAGCAACTAATGGCGTGTTACAAATGCTCTCTGTGGGCAATGGAAGGAAACTATACTTTTGGTGGTGATACTGAGAATAAAGACATGGAGTTATAATGCTGTCTGCCTAAAATTTATATGATGTTATTAACCACCGTTACCTCCATTTAAAAAAAAATGCTCTCTATTAAATCAGTTCTCTTGAATACTAAAACTTCAAGTACATCATTCACAAGTATTCTCTTCATTTTCTACAAGTTTGGACTATTTCTAACACCAACTTAAATTCAGATAATGCAGTAGGGGAGGAACAGGAAGCTGTCATCTAACAATTTTTCTTTCCTTAATAAAGCAGAACTGACCTTTCATAAGCACCTCTTTCCATTTGGAAACCTTTGGGTTATCCATCTGTACTTTCTAACAGAGGCCCCCAACCTTTTTGGCACCAGGAACTGGTGCTCTTATAAGAATCTAATGCCCGATGATCTCAGGTGGAGCTAAGGCGGCGCTGGGGAGCGGCTGAAAATACAGAGGAAGCTCCGCTGGCTCACCACTCAACTCATGCTGTGCGGCCCAGTTCCTAACAGGCCACGGACCAGGACCAGCCCTTGGCCCAGGGTTGGGGACCCCTGCCTCATAAGATTTCCATTACTTCCCTCCTTTCACTTTTTCCTTCTCCACCTATCATGTCATGTCTCCATTTTCCCCCAACTTTACTCTCTCAGCTGGAATGACTCATACTACCAAATATTCCATTTGGCAATACATTTTCCTGTAGATATGAAATGCTTCTGTGCTCCCAAGAAATAAACTCCTACAATATGGAAAATGTATCTTAAAGCCTTCCTTTCTTTCATCCTTTGAGAGAAGGGGAGACGGGCGAGAAACAGGCTGAAAATGAAAGTTATTCTCTTTTTGAAAGAACAGACTGATAAGGTATATAATTTTACTTCCCACTAGCTTTATGTCCAGAATGCTTTTTATTAAAATAGTGCTTCCTTTTACCATCTTCACATATATAATTTAAGCTCATAACACAGGTAATCTCAGCAATTTATTTTAACAGAGAATAGCACTTTTAGGTTGAAAATCAAGTTCAGGTTCTTAGTGTGAGGTTCTGAAAAGGTACAACAATTTTTACTACCAAACACAGGAGAAAAGGCAATTTTTTCTTATGCTGTTTGCTGCATGCCCCTTAATTATCTGGCCTCAGCTGCAATGTGACCACAGGTCCAGCTCAGTAGATTTCAGGAATCTGAAGAACAGACTCTAGAAAGGTGTGGTGTGGTGTGTGTGCCAATGCATGGGGGGAGGAAGGGGACAGAACAGTGGTCAGTTTGGACTTCAGCTACTTCTGCAAGTAACCTTCCGGGGTCCTGAATCAACTCCTCTCTGCCAGGTATGGTAGTTCTCACAATTGTAGCATAAACCCCAGCCAACTGTCACAGAGTGAAATTTTTTAACTATGCATCCCAGACTGCAAGCAGACCAGGATGAAACTGAACTCAAAAAAACCTTTTAGACAAGGTTCAATCAAAGGATTGTATAATGGTGAAGTTGATTCCAGAACCAGTTTGGTCTTGTTTACCAATATCTAAAGAAAAGGTTCACTTTATCATTATCTGAAATGTCAGCAGCTGAACAACATTCATTCTTGACATGGCTTTCATGCCACTGACTGGTTCTCATGAACAAATAAGTAGCAGAAAATAATACAAATGGAAGGAAAGGATTTTATAGATCACCAGGTCCAATACTCTCAATTTACAAAGAAGGAAATATAGGCCTACATAGCAGCAGGGCCTACAAAAACCAAATATGATTTGACAAGAATGGATGTAGACCCCAAATCTGCTGCCTCCCAACCCAATGCTCCTTCGACGATGGGGTGTTTCAAGGTCACAAAGGCTGCATGAGATTAAAAAGTCATTTCTGAAGGTGTGGAAAGAGGGAAGTGGTAGAGGACAGCAGAAGACAACTAGCCTTTTTACATCTGCATGAGCACTTCACCTAAAAATGCTCTTCCAAATTCTCATTTATCATCTGTAATTATACTTCAAGGATAGACAAGAAATATCTGTTCTTCAACAAAGTTGCTGACCCGAGCTGGGTGAAAACATGGCTCTTCCTCACTTGCTACTGGCTCACACTCCATGGCTGCTTCTCACGGGACATGCAGCTAACCACCAGTTAGACCTCCAACCTTCTTAGTCGTTTCCATCCTCAATGGACTTTCTCAGCTCCCACCTTAGAGAGCCATGGAGAGTTACCACAGCTGTCCTCAGTTTGGAGTGAAGGTAAGTAAAATAGAACCAGCAAAGCCTCTCACCTCATATCCTACCACTCCAGGCTCCCTGGTCTCCTCAGGTTCTCTGCACTTGCTATATTCCCTCTGCCTAAACCACTGTTCCCCAGGATACCCATATGGATCACCCCATCACTTCCACTCAGGTTTCTGCTCAAATGTCTGCTTCTCCCGAAAAGCCTTCCATAATCATCCCAACTAAATAACACTCCTGATATTCCCTTTCTCCTTATCCTGAATTTAGTTTTCATCATAATACTTTAATAACCTATAAATATTTATCTGCTCATTGTCTACTGATCCTCCCCACGCCCCCAAGAATTACAAGTTCCATGAAGATGGGACACTGTACTTGTTTATTACTACATCCTTACATGCTTAGTTAGTACATGGCTAGTATTCAACAAATAGTTTACTGAACAAATGCATGAATTTCGTTTACAGTATCAATTCAATAAAACTCTAGATAAATGAACAAATAAAACAAAATTGAATGAAGAATTTGTTGGCCACTATGAAAGGCAATCTAAGAGAAGAAATATTGATGTTGAGTTTTCATCAAATGATTTGTAGGAAGAGCAGACAAAATGTTAGAAAATGGTATTGTTCTGTAAAATCCTGAACCTGCAAGTCAGTGAGACTATAAATAATTTTTTTTCTATAAACTGAAGGGTAAAACCCATTTCCTGCATGCTCAAGACTGTCTCAATAACATGGCAACGTTTCTAGCTCTAAAACATGAATCAAATGAATAGCATCTCCCTCGTAGCTTTTAGGTTACACATACTGCACAATGACTTCCAAATCCTAACATGTATATAGTCAGATCTCTTTCCTGAACCTCAGATCCATAATTCCCGATGTCTCACTAGATATACATGGAAGAAACATACAAATCTTAAATACATTTTCTGCCAAACTGAATTCACCACCTTCTACTGAAATTCATTCCTTTCTCCATCCCTGGCCTGGAAAATCTGCTACGTATACCTGAAATCCAGAAAGCATTCTAGAATCCCCCTTCCCCTCACCCCTACCACCTAGTCACTGACCGAAGCCTCTTGACCCTGTCTCCTAAGTGCCTTGCCTCTCTCCGCCAAGCAGGCCTCTGTGTAGCTTAGGTCACCTCGTCTCACTCAGATTTTGCCAACAGCAGCCTTACTGGCCTCCTTCGCATCAGCTTTGCCCCTCTGCAATCCGGACTCCACACAACTGCTAAAGCTGTCATTCCATCGTTAGAAAGGTACCGTTTTCTCCCTTCCCCAAACTTTTCATTAGCTCGCAAGGAAGGTATGACAAACATCAAAGCCCCCCTGTGAGGATCAGGCCTTTCCTGGTCTGGCCCCTGCCCGTCAATCTAGCTTCTTACTCTACCACTCTACCACCTCTCATCTCATTACCAACAACACAGAAAATACCTCGGCTCCTGAATCTAAACGCTATGCCACCACTGCACTCTGCACACACTTTATTACAGTAATTGTCATATTGTTGGATAATTACTGTTTGCATAGCTATCTTGCCACTACATTATGAGTACTGAAGGCCTCGTCCTTGTACTCCAATACTTAGCACAGTACCTTGTACTCCAATACTTAGCACAGGCTTTCAAATATTTGCTGAACAAAATTTCACAAGAGGTTAACAAAGCAAATGGATTTCCCCAGGCCTTTCTCCACCACACAAAGGTACAACATGTCTCAAGAATATAAAGTTACATGAATCTATCCTACAATGACCTCACTACTGCAGTTCCAAAATGCTTATCTTAAAGAGTTTTAATCTTCTTCAAGGCAAGGAAATAATCACTTCTACAAACAATTTACAAGATAAAAGTTTCCTTAGCTACATCCTTACCTGTAAAATGTTAGTAAAAAAGTCATGGTAGAACATGGGCCAATCTTGACGGCCAATATCAACAATAACTTTGCAGAGCTTGTTCCGGATAAAGTACGGTAAGGTTTTGTGGTGAGCCAAAAGGAGTTTGGGTAGGCAGCTACGGATTTCCATCTTATCCTGAGATGGGACCCCAAGCCACATTTTATTGATCAGATTCTGAAAAACAAATACACATCTTTTAAGTTAGCGATCAATACACAAAAGTTAATGGTTTTCAACCAATGGTTGGCTATATCACTTCAAACTAGAAACCCTAATTTTAAACAAAGGTTTGAGGCAATTTGGCAATAAGAGTAACAAAAAATATTCAAATCTTGATACAACAATCCTAGGAAGATCTGCTAAATTTAATGGAAACGAAAAGCTGTATGTGTAAAAACTTTCTATTATACCACTGTCTCTAATTCACCAGAAAATAATGACAGAAATACAAATAGGAAAATAGCATGGTGAATAACGGTACAACCACTTAAACGGGAATGCAGTATAAAGGTAAGTTGGGGAAAAATGCAGAATACAAAATGGTTTGAGCTATATGATTGCTATAATTAGGTTTTTAAAAAAGGAAAATTGGGGGTTGGGATGATGGTATTATGGGTATTATCCCTCCTGCCAAACTGTTTTTATTTCTTTTTTAAATGATAACATGGAAGAAAAAGTTGTATGTTACCACAAATGACCAGCCTACCTAACCCCACCTTACCTTTCTGAGAAAGATGGAGAGGTACCCCAGAATGCCAGATATCCTGATAAAGACAGAACGTGGAGAAGCCCCTGAGCTGAGTTACCACTGTTTCTCAGGCATCTGTACATCAAAGCTAAAGCCTAGTGCCAATGACATGGCAATCTGACTATAAAATACTTTAGAACAGTATAAAATTATGTGACAACTTACCTCAAAAACTGTCAAACTGTACATCATCACATAGTCATTCCTAGTGCTGGAAAGAAAATATAGGCAGAATCTCCAGGCTCCTATTTGCTGGGCAAAGTTATTAAGAAGCTCCTCTGGAAAAGTTAAATAGCAACAAAAGAAGGCCATAAAAATACATGAAATTAATTCAAGGCTGGGCTGTCTTATTTTTTTAAATGCCTTTCTCCATATATGTAAATAATGTCAAAACCAACTCACAAAATCCAGCTAATTCTTCAACACAGAAAGGACGGCCCACACAATATTTTCCCAACTCTGGGTGGCCATGAACATAGACGGTGTTCAGCTATCTAAAAGCCAGTAAGCTTGCTATAGACACATTTTTAGGCAGAGAAACTCACTGTTAAAGTTCTTACTTAACCTACCTTGTGGATAGACAATTGCAAGAGTATCGTTTCACCTTATAAATGATAGCTAATTGTTAACTTGCTTCCTTTGGGATAGAAGCTACAGTATATCCTCCTCACTCACACTGTTCACGCACATGTACACACACACAGCGTGAGAATTAGGAAAAAATTAAAACTAACCTTATAAATAAAGGACAGAAAAAAATGCAAGAGAACTCAAGATAACTAATTCTCTTCATTTGGATTGGTT
This sequence comes from Eonycteris spelaea, assembly GCA_003508835.1. Lineage (NCBI taxonomy): Eukaryota > Metazoa > Chordata > Mammalia > Chiroptera > Pteropodidae > Eonycteris > Eonycteris spelaea. Next base: position 1,418,748 of record PUFA01000186.1, on the reverse strand, counting down.
TTATTTTTAAGTACCAGCCAAAAAAAGTAAATAAGAATAGCAATCATAGGAGTTGCTAGGAGGAGCCCTGTCCACACCAAATCAATTAGAAATGGTTTTCCTCCCCCTTAGGCTTCTAGTAGCATCAGCCAGACAGACAGCAAGCATTAAGAGTCTGTCACCATGTTTCTGGACACACAGCCCCTTAGTCACCTTAACCTGCTGCACTGGTCATGAAATGTTAACAGGAAAGGGGTAAAAATACAAAGACAACAACCTTGAGAGAGTCTAGGAAGCCCGTGGAAAAGCAGGAAGCACAGAAGCCCATTCTAACCTAAAGTCACAGCTCTGGTAGGCCCTGTAACCTAGGCTAAATGCGCCAGGCAGTCTCATTAAAAATTCCATGAAAGGAAGCTGATGGCCTGCTCTTATAATTAAGGAGAAGTTTCTACGCCAGAGGTGAAGTCACACCAGAGAGAATGAGCTCTGGCTGGAAATGAGGAACTTGGGCTCTATACTAGACTTGGCCACTAATTCACTGAGTCTGATCCCAAGTAAACCACTGCCCTTCTTTGATGCTTCGGTTTCCTCCACTGTTAAAATGGCTAGATTTTCTCGAGGTTCCCGCTAACAGCTCTATCTCTAGAACACTTACAACACACCTCTGGTAAAGAGTGGCGGGGAGCCTATAATAATAAAAGGACTCCCTCCTTCTCCCACTTAGCTAGAATGCCTTTAGTTTATCTTACAACATCGAAAAAAGAAGCAAGAAATAGTTCCAGCCCACACACTCGAATAAAGCTATGAGGATTAGATACAAAGAGACCTGAACTAAGACACACCCACTGCATAGAACCAAACCCCCGGATTCCCCTTAGCCTGCATTTAAATCAGACATTTGTAACATCTAGATATTTAAAGACATTTTTAAATCAGATTACAATATAAACATATTCAGAAGGTTCTACTCTTAATTCATGAACACTGAAGGTGGGCAATATTTGCCTGGCAAATCAAAAACTAAGAGAAAAACCAAAAGCATTTTACATATAAGCTAAAAACAAAGCTTAAAGCAGACTGAGGTAAGGGAAAGATCCTTCACCTTCTTCGGTAAAAATCACCAGTGATATAGTTACTGTAAGGTACTTTGGTAACAAAACTAACAGGGGGATCACTCTAGGGGCAGGAGAAGGGTCTGGTCAACTGAGTAATAAGAGAAGATCTAGGGAAGCAGGGGGAGCAGATCCTCTAAGCCAGGAGTCCCCACCCCTGGGCCGTGGACTCATACCAGTCCATAACCTGTTAGGAACCAGTCACACAGCAGAAGGTGAGAGTCGAGCAAGCAAGCGAAACTCCAGCTGATTTGTTGTAGCTGCTCCCCTAGCATCAGTGCACCTCAGCTCCGCCTCTGATCATCAGGCATTAGCTTCCCATAGAAGCACCAGTCCCTGGTGCCAAAAAGGTGGGGGACCGCTGCTCTAAGCCAAATGCCAGTTCATCCACTGGGCTCAGTTTCTGTCAGTATGCTGTTTAGAAATGCTCTGGGCACTCCCTCAGAAAAGAAAGGCATGTACAGGGCAAGTCCAAAAGAGACACCAATTTTAAAATTAAGAGAGATAAGAAGTTAGCATCTACCAGGAACTGATATGATGCTCACAGTATCCAAGAGAAAATTGGGCTATAGCCAAGGTCTACTGGCCACTTGGAAATCCAAACCCCGATCAAGCTTTGGACCAAAGGCAAAAATCAGCCATAACACTTAACTGGATCAACATGTTAGAGGCCAAGTGGGACAGAGAAATGAGTTCCACATAGAGAAAAGCCTCCAAGGAGGTGAAAGCAATGAATTGAAGGTCAATACAGACATCCAAGGGAAAGCCTTCAGGTTTGAATTGAGAAAAGTATTTTTCATTTTCAAGTTCAGGGGTTAAATGAGGACTAAGAGAGAAAAGGATTATTCTAGGACCACAGTGCAACATGTCCCTAAGACAGAGATCTGACACTTGAATATACTTTCTAGTTTACAGTACACTTTAATGAATAATATTCATGTCCATGAAAATAAAATTCAAAGAGGTTCTAGGAGGTGCTGAGGTTCCCAAAAGACTTGCAGTAATTATACCTACACCTCTCTGTTGTTTGAAGTCTTTATTCACCAAAACTTGCAAAATGGGTGAGGTAACAGAGGAGATAAGGAAAAAGAAGCAAGAAGCCCCCAAAGGTAATACCAATTAAAGGCTCTCTGGGCACTACATAAGGTTCAGCTTAAATATCTATACACGAAAAACATGTTCATTTCGACATTTTTATGAGTTTTCTTAAACTAATAGTCATAGACTTCTTAGAAAGTTCAACACTGCTGAAATTAAGAACAAAGCAAGGGGAAGGCTTTCCCACACTTCACCAAAGGAAAGAAAATCCATCACTATGGACTATGGTGGGCTCCAATGACTACAGCCCTGGCAGCTAGATTTGCAGACCTCACCAGTCACCAACCAGCAGAACCAGAGCAAAAAGATAAGAATGCAAGGAGAAACATGCAGGCTTGACCACTCAAGGCTACCAACTCCTTCCTCCCCACTGCGGCCTTTCCATTATAAATGACTCTTTACAACTCAACACTTCACTTACCTATCTCACGTTTTCTTTCATTGGTTGTACAGTCATGAAAAAACTCTGTCATCAGACTTTCCAATGCCCTGAGGGAGGCTTCTTCAGATGCCTAACAAAGGAATTAGGGGGGGAAAAAAATCAATAAACTATATCTTTAGTTCTACTGTTTCTCAGTTCCATCCAGGTCACATTCAACAGCAATTGTAATTCACTTCCTCAAAACATTCTTCAAATACGTGGTATAAGCCAGAAAAACTGAAGGGAATTTCCCAACTGGCTTGAAACTCAAAGTTTTAGTATACTCTATAAATTCATGCTACTGCGAAATCGATTTTCAATTATTTATGCTAAGATAAAGGAAGCAAATATTCACGATTTCATTCTGGAAACGTAATCAAAGCAAATTAACAGCCCCTGGCCCTGGATAACTAGGCAAGGTAAAGACATTAAAAAGAAAGGGTAGGGTTCCCTACAGACCATTGATCAACAATACATTTGCCCCATAATTAGCCATACTTGATTCAGAGACATTGTAGTCAAACTGCTGCATGGATTCTTGGTATTTTTTGAAGGTGCTTCAGGAGTCATGTCCAGTCAACTCTTAATCTCACATGAGCAGTCAACAGAGATTAAGGTACAATTAAGAACCAAGCTGAGCAGGGATTCAAAATTAGCCACTCCAATCACAGACCCAGAGAGAGCCAGACTCTTAGTAGAATGGCTCTAAAGGAGAATGAGAAGAGAGAAGCCTTGCTCTCCCTCTTTCATATGGAGCCCCAAACCACTTCCTCTTCTCTCGCTGAAGTAGGGAACGAACATCAGATGCAATGAGTCAACAATCCTTGACAAACCCATCTGCAAAAAGTGAGCATTCCCAGACCATTTCTGAATCCTCACTGGCATTAACCTACCCAAAGATAATCGAGAGCCAACATCAGTTCTGATTTCTTAATTTGCTTCTTCCCATCAACCCTCTCTCCTCCTCCCTTTCCCACATCCTCTCCGTTGCCCCCAGAGACTAATTTTTTTCAACCCATTTCAAGTTTTTTGTAATCAAAACAGCCTCACCGTTGTCACCTGACTTTCCAAGCAAATGCTACGAATTCAAATTTCTAAAGCAAATTTATATGAAAATAACACTTTGGTCTGTTTCCTAAATCAACCTGATATACCATTTCATGTTTTTTAAAATTGCTGTTTAAAAAAAAGTTTGTAGGAAGATTTAAAAGAATCAAAGGAAAATCTCACATGTTAAAGTAACTTACTGGGAAAAAATAAAAATAAACACAACTCAAGATATATTTGTTGAGCTATTTGTTAAGTCAATAGTTCTTCCGGAGCCAAAATGGATTCCTGAAAACTAAGGACACATCTTCAAGTGACACCTGCTCCACAAATTTTTCTTGTAGTAAATCATTTTAGAGTAGATCCTGGAAATAATCGAAGCTCATCATATTCAAGCAATAAACCACCAAGGTTCATTTCAAATTGTTCTTAAAACAGAAGTTTGTGGACTTGAAAACTATCGGCCCTGCATTTAAAGCTGCAGGGGCAAGTTCATGGCAATCTCCCCAAAGAATCCAACTCTATCTCCAGTCCCAGTCCCATCCACTCCACCCTCCCTGCTCCAACCCAAGAAGCTAACATTCCAGAAGAAAGTGGAAAGACAAATAGTATCCACAAGGGTCACCGGATGGCTCCCACCAATGATGGTTCCATGAAAAAGAGAACTCCATAACCTAACCCAGTAGCATCACCAGGTATTTCTCAACAAAAACATATAATGTGCTGTTGGCATTTTCAATCACTTCTATGACTGCGATACGATAACCTACTCCACAGGGTGTTTTAAGGATCAAATGAAGAGATCTATGTAAAGCTGCTATGAAAACTCTAAGGAGTTATGTAATTTGTAGTTATGACGGCTTTCATTTTTCTTTGGTCTGAGATACCAAATGAAAACAGACCAAGCAAAACAACAAAGTAGTCAGGCCTACTGTGAAATTGGAGATTCACACCCTCAGGCAGAAAGGCTTTGTCGCAAACATAGCTAGCTAGTAGGGCTCTTCCAACTGGATGTCAAATGAAATCTATCTAAGTTTACAGAAGAAAAGGGGGCTGAGACTTTGCCAAGAGAGATGTAATGACAAAAAATATGTTCAAGACCTGCAACTGGTTGAAGATACTAGAAAATTTCCCCCATTGGCAAGAAGCCTGTTTCAAGCAGGTGGTAAAGCCAGAATCCACATTGCGGTGAGTTAAGAAATTAATGACAAGTAAGGATGTGGTAATATTCCACATAGACTGCATTTTCAAGTAATAAAAGGGACAAAGGACATAAAACAAAGAGTGCCACAGTATGGCAGGGAGAGGCAGCTTCAGTTCCCAAAGGCTATTCAAGTACCACAGTGACTAATTTATGAAGAACACTGAGGACTCGGATACATCCCACTGCTTCCCGTCTTATGCTTGGGATTTAAGACCTAGAGCTTGAAGAACTTAAGGACAAATCAGCTTCAAACCAAGTAAGACATTCGTGCAAAAAAATTCCACTTGGACTGTAGATAGAAAATGTTAGAGGTAAAACAACAAAGCTTCTAGAAAAGAATATAGAACAGCTTCATGACCTTGGTAGGGAAAAATTTCTTAGACAGGACACATAAAAGCACTAAACACAGAGAAAAAGACTGATACATTAGAATGTTCATCATCAGGCGGCACAATGAAGAGAGTAAAAGCAAGTCGTAAAATGGGAGAAGCTATTTCCAATATAAACTAACAGAACTCTCATCAGTCCTCAAATAACGTCGTTTCATTCAGCGTGGTTTTATCACATTGATGAGATGTCATAGGAACTTAATTCTTGTTTATACCACAGCCTGTGTAAAACTAGTTTCATTCTACATCCCTTCAGTTAAAGTCACAGAGGTTAAGTGAGGACTTACTGTATAAAATAATTCTACAAATCAATAAGGAAAAGACAAACAACTCAATATTTCTGACAGGCAAATAGTTATAAAAGGGTATTCAAAAAGCCTATACATAAAATAAGTGCTCAACCTCTTAGTCATCAGGGAAATGTAAATTAAAAACAAGATAGTGCTATACATCTACCAAAATGGCTAAAATTAAAAAGACAGTCACAAGTGTTGGTAAGGATGGTGAGCAACTGGACATGCATATACTGCTACTGGTGGCAGTATACACTCATATGACCACTCTGGAAAACCACTTTGCTGCTGACCACATGTATACCTGCAATTCTACTCCTTGATAATACATCCAACAGAAATGTGTACACATGTATATACCCAAAAAAAGTACAGATACTCACAGCACCATTATTCATAATATCCAAAAAAGTCAAAAGAACCTAAATGTCCATCACAAATGGAATGGATAAATTGTGATTTATTCATCAGAAGACTACAATAAGACAAGAGTGAATGAATACTGCTACATGCAAAAACATGGATAAATCTCACAAACGTAATGTTGAGTGAAAGAAGTCAAAATCAAAATACATGTTTTATATTCATTTTATGTTAGTCTTCAAAAACAAACAAAACAATCTATGGTGTTATAATCAGAATGACGTTACCTTTGGGGAGAGGAAACTCTGGGCTGCTGGTTACATTTTATTTTCTTGATCTGAGTGTTAGTTACACAAGGATGATTGCTTTACATTATGATTTGTGCATGTTTCTGTAAGCACACATACATTTTTTAAAACTTAATGTTATACTTATTTTTAACATTTATATTGGTATTTTCAGACTCTGAACTTAGAAACTGTGTTTTTCCTCTATTAACACAACTATTTAGAGCAACTTGGGGCCTGCAGCTAGCATGCTGGTGAAGTCTGAGCATAAGACTCCTGGATTCCTAGGAACCATCACTTATTTGTCTTCAGAGATGCCAGGGTAGCAACACAAACTATTACAATCCCATAAGCCTATGCTTCCCTCATAGTTACTTGGCTTACCTCAATAGGGAATTAAAATCCTTGGGAAGGATGGTGAGTTATACTTGGCTCAGAATATACTCTTAAAAAGCTATGTATATATCTAAAATAAACCAAACTTTTCTGTTCCAGAAAGAGTTTAAAATCTGCAAAGTGGAAGAGTTTCATCTGTGTCTGCATTGACTTTATCTGCTTCTTTTATTGTACTGCTCATGATTAGCAGTTCAGAGACCTTTACTACTGACTCATTTATTAAGGAACTACTAAGTCAACCAAGACCCATAATGACCTAATAAATTTTTTTAAAAACTTGAAAGAGGAGGATTACATAATCTGAAATCTTCTGTGACTCTCCCCCAAATCTTCTATGCCCACAACGTCGTCAGGTCTGATGCTTACTTTACACTATTTTTCAGGTTTGTACCTTTTCCCTCACTACTATTTCCACCAGCTCTAACCACTTCCTGCCTAGATTACCATAATTTCCTTTATTTGATCACCTGATGTCAGCTTTCCCAATTCCAATCCAATCTGTACTTCATCACCAGATAAATTCTCCTAAATATAGATTTTTCTGCCCCAATTATTCTAAAGCTAGCTTTAAAGAACCTTTAAATCTGGGCCAACTAAGGAACTCAGCTATTCACTCAATAAACAAATAAATTCAATACTCACTACATAACTGATAACTGCATTTAGCCCCTTGACTTCAAAGAACTGAAGATGGCCTGGGGGGTGCAGGGAGGGGGGAAATAGAATCTATAATAAAAAAGTAGAATATGATAGTTTACATCCTATAATAGTGACATACATATATAAACAGCTTCAGGAGTCCAAAGACAACTAACTCTGAGGGACACAGGGAAAGCGTCACAAAAGTGATGATATAGTTTGGATTTTGAAGAATGCAGAGAAGCTTACTAGGAGGAAAAATGAAGGAAAGCATGCCTGACTCACCATTACTCACCACTACTCACCACAGGAAACCATCACTTTAGTCTGAACACTCACCATCACCTATGCAAATTTCCCATCCTGCATTTGCTCCTGGTCATGCAATGCATAGTTCAACCTTGATGCAATTTCTTTCTACCATCCCTTCTCTATTTTCATTCTTTGTCTTTGTCTTTGTCCTGTAACGGCCCTAGAGTTTTGCCCATGGCACTGTTCTCTGATCAGTTCAGAATGGCACACTGAAAGAGCACACAGGCTCTGGTGTCAGGTTCCTTGGGTTTGAATCAGAACGTACCTCAACCTAGGCCTAGTTATTTAACCTGTCGCTCTTTTTCCTCTTGTGCACAATGGGGGATAATGAGAACCTAACACGTGGGGTTGTTTTGAGGCTTAAACAATAGTAAAGTCTGTGGTAAACATAATGCCAGACATAAAGTAAGGGCTGAAAAGAAAGTCCTACCTGCGACTGGTAATACTTCATAGATGTTAGGCCTCTCTCTCCAACCAGAACATAAACTGTCTGGAAAGAGACTCTACCTACTACGTTTTTATATTTTCTATAACAACCAGTATGGACTGGTACTCAAATATTTTACAGATTAAACTCAGGAGAGTAAAAGGAACAATCAGACTATCAGTTATCACTTTTGGTTTCTCAGGAATATTAGTAATTCCTCTAAATTCAAGATACATATGACTGTTTAAATTTCCCCCTTTTAAGGCCTCTGATAATGATATTTGCTCATAGGTACTCAATATGTTTTGAAAAACAGGAGACTGCTGATAATTATCTTAAAAAAAAAAGAATAAAAGTGGATAGATATCATGGTGCTTTGTCCCTTAAAATAAGGCACCTAGATGACAGCTTTCTCAAACCCTAATTAAATTTGTAATGTTTTACCTAATTGGCTCTAAAACATCCCCTCTAAAACATAACTTTTTACAAAATTGGTATTGGGGAGAAAATGACTCTTTTAAAGGAAACTATAATCAAGCTTTTTGCCACCTTTCCAAAAGCCACACTTTGTATATCAAGGGCCTCCTGTATTCAGGTTCATGGCCTCTTTGATAGCAAACCTAAAAAATGAGGACTAGCACCCCAGAGTTCCATTAAAATATTCCTGTGGCATATCTAGAACAATTTTGTCACTCTATTTACTTGCATATAAAGAAGGTTTCTGGGGAAAGTGATTCAACAGTAGCTGCTGATCAAGGTTAAAATGTATTCAAAACTTATCTCATGTTAGTTATAACACATGTCATTAGCAAAGAAATTAAATCTCATATAACTTTCTTTGGAAGCTAACAGGATTGTCATGGATGTCTAAACTCTCAAAAGGACACTCTCATTCTTCCCTTTTCTTCACCACTGCAAAGGAAACAGACAAGAAAAAAAATCTCTTCGGCTTTTAGGCTTGCATGTAAGTATGAGATGAAATACTAAGCTTAAAAATAACACACAATGGGAATCAACGTGGCATCTATCTACCCTCTCCGAAGTCAGCTCAAAACACTAGATAGCAGAAAAGCATAGCAGGAAGCCCCAGTCAGAAGAATGATATTTAGAACAAGTCCGCTTCCCAACTTTACTGTCACTGCTCTTGTGTCTCGAACTGCAGATACTGTCCTTTAAAAAAAAAAAAAAACAAATTAAATATATCATGATGAAGCAAACATCACTTATTTTCTGTAAAAGCAACTGGTGAAACCAGTTGAATCTTCAAAATCTAGCACTCGGAAGTGCAGCCACGTAAACCCTGGGGCATGAATGCCTCACTCAAAAGTGCAAGCCAGTAAGTGGCAAGCAGGTCTCCTGACCCAGACCACACCCTCGGTTTCCCTTGACCTATTTGTTATAAGAGGGAGGGGCAAGGTCAAACAGAGGGGCTACTTGGGATACAGATATGCAGCTGACCCTTGAACAATGTGGGGTTAGGGGCACTGACCATCCCACGCAGTCAAAAATCCATATATAACTTATGACTACCCAAAAAAACTAATATAATAGCCTGCTGTTGACCAGAAACGTTACTGAAAACATAAACAGTCAATCAACACAGTGTTATATTATATACTATATTCTTGTAATAAAGTAAGCTAAAGACAATATTTAAAAATCATGAGAAAATATGTATATATCATGACATACTATTCTTTTTCTTAATTTTTTCGATGATTCTAGGTTATGCATTCCATCCAAGTTTTTTTCAATTGTCACAAATCTCCAAATAATCACTGAAAAAAATCTGTGTATAAATAAACCCACACAGTTAAAATCGTGTTGTCAAGTGTCAAATATACATTAAAGGAATTAACTCTAAAAATTATGTATAAAAGTTACTGGGTGAAAAAATGTCTCCTACTGTAGGAAACAGACAGAGGCCACACCACGTACTGGGAAAGCAAGGCCAAGGTGGGTGCCACTTACCACAGCTTATGAACACATGTCTGGAACTAACTCTTGAAGTTATGCACTTGCCTCAGAAAGGTTCCTCACTGTCTTACCTACAACTTAAATGTGAACAGTATCTACCCTTTGGGAGTAACTACAGCTATAACCTGTACAATATCATCATGCAGATACTTAATATTTGATTAAAGTATACACTTCTGGCCACATCTAAATATAATTCTAGTCATTAAAAGGCACTTTTATGCTTTAAACTAAAACTATTATAAAGATGACCAATGGTAAACTGTTCCCCCAGTATTTCTTGGGTTTGCACAAAGTGCCCAGTCCGATTCTCTGTCTTTTCCGTGAACAAAGGGGTCTATCTGTTTACTGCTAAGGACCATGAGTTAGAAACAGGATGACTGCCAGTCCAGTAAGCCCAACCAGTCCCACCGTGGTAGTGATAATGTTGAGGCAGCATATTCTGTCCCCATGGGGACCAATTAGAGGAAACAACTTGTACGACTAGTCTGTTTTATGCTAGGAGCCACATGCCACTGGACAATACATGAAAACAAGAAGCACCCATTAGCTACCAATGGACAGGTGCACTGGTTTCAAAAATTTAAAACAACCAAAGATTAAAGAGTCATAGCAATTAGTAAATGCTACAACTGATTCTTGACTAGGTCCTGTACTGAAGGGGAAAATGCTATAAAAGACATAATTGAGCTAACTTACAAAATTAGAATACAGATTGTAGATCAGATTAAAGCACTGAATCTGAATCAATGTTAAATTAACTGAAGTTGATAACTATAGTTATGTAAGAGAATATCTCTATTACAAAATATACTATATAGAGGTAATGGCCCATGATGCAGGCAACTTACTCTCAAATGGTTCAGAAAAAATATATATTTGTGTGTGTGTATATATATGTATGTACATGCATATAGAGTTGACTCTTGAACAAAAGGAAAGTGCGCTACACAGGTCCACTTATATGCAAATTTTTTTAATACACACTTGGCCCTCCATATCCCCAAGTCTCAAATCTACGAATTCAACCAACAGTGGAAGGAAACAGTTGGGAGTCAAAGGATGTAGAGGGCTGACTATATGCATTGTTCTCTGCTATTTTATTAAGGGATTTGAGCGTGCCCAGATATTGGTACCTGTGGGAGCCCTGGAACCAATCAATATCCCACTGATACAAAGGGACAACTGAGTTTTGGGAGTCGAAAGTTATATGCAGCTTTTCAACTATATGGGGTCGGCACCCCTAACCACCACATTGTTTAATGGTCAACTGTATATACATAGAGAAAGTGCAAATAAAGCAAACAGCAAGATGCTAACAGTAGGTGAGTTTGGGTAAAGGGTAAAAGAGTCTTTCTTCCTTGCACTACTCATTCCTTGCAATCTTTCCATCAGTTTGAAATTATTTCCAAATAAATAGTGATTTTAAATGTCATCTGTTGGATCAGTACCCTCCACCTTGTGCCTCGCTGTTCTAAACTAGCTGGGCAAAGAGAAAAGTGAGCCAAGGATAGAAATAAGGAGGAGCTTACTCTATTTTCTCAGATGACAAGTATACTATCACACGCAGTTTTTGAGAAATGATAGTAAATAGCCCAGACATTAAAGTTTTTGCATCTGCTGGTTGGACAATAACCATACCCCACTAGGAGCTAAAAGACATTAATTTATATACTTCCAGTCAGAAGGTTTTAATTAGTCAGCCAAAAAAAAAAGGCAAACGAAAAAATAGTTTAAGAAACTGTCTAAAATAAATGAGTAATAGCCAAGAATAGGTTCTCTCTTCACAATCCCATCTGCTTCTCTTTCCCAGGTACATACCCGAAGAGGATGAAACATTTATATCTCCATGCCTAGTCAATTAAACTCAAAGGATACTTACTGAGCACATTAATGCAAGACAGGCTAACAAGAAGTGCTAAAACAGGATCACGGAATCCTTGCAGAGAAACAAACAAACCCTAGAGAACAACAAGTCCAAACTCGTTTTACAGATGAGGAAAATAAAGCTCAGACAGAAGAATAGCGTGCCCAAAGTTGGCCTGCTACTGGTCAAGTCACTGAGCAGGGACACCAAAGCCTTTTCCCAGCACCAAGGAGTTCCTCTCCAAGGGCTGTAAGGACAAAGAAATGAGCCAGCATTACCGTGCATCAGATGAAATCAGGTAATCAATAACTGAAGCTGATGGACCACTGTAAATGCATGCTGGAAATCTAAAATCACGATTAACACTACAGCTCATATATAAACCAATTCATTTCAGCGGCTGCTAACACCTGCAACTGTTTAAGATCAAGTCTCTTGTAAAACCTATACCACCCTCATCCTGATTTATTCCCAGAGAGAACTCTCATTTTAAGTAAGTTAAAATAACACTCATTTGATTTTGGCAAGAATCTCCAGACTGTATTACAAACTGCTGGGATTTGGGGGAGCATATCACTTCCTTCCTCCCTCCAGGTTCTATCCAGTTGCCATACAGTCTCCAGAAACCGAGTGCAGGTCAAAGCCTAATGTCCTCTTCATGACTGGCAAACTGCAATGCCTCCTCCTTCCCATTCGGAACTGTTCTTACCCACCCAGGCCCAGCAACAACAGGAAAGCAGGTCACAGAGGAAGACAAGCCTCTCCGGAGGTAAACAGGTGACACTATAAGCACAGCACTAGGGGCAGTGTTCTGGTGCAGAGACCTCACACCTGGCAGACGTGGGCCAGTGTTAGGCTCTCCCCAGTGCACCCATCATAAACAAAACAGGAGAGAAATCACTCCTGTGGGAAGGAAAAAAGTGAGGGGGTAGACAAAGCCCAGAAGAATGCATTCCAATACTGCTCCCACCTGCCAGATGACAACCCCCTGAATGGAGGGACACAGAAAGGATGCCCTCTGCACAAGCAATAAGAGAACAAGCTTCATGGGAATCAGTGCCACCACTGAGAAGCACTTAGCCACAGCATGGCGGGCAGAGAAAAAAAACGAGCAAGAGACAGTCCCAGCACCACTAAGGACAGCCTACGTGACTCTGGGTAAATCCTGCAAGCTCTTTGGAGCACCCTTGTTATTAAATGCAATCAGGCGTGTATACTGCGTATTGATTATAAAACACAAATATTGGCTAATGTAGTCATCCTTCACTCACTGCAATTTTCTCTTACCCAAACTCCATGTTTAGATTTGCTTTTACAAAGGCAAAGTCCCATCAGTTGTCAGCAGCTTGTCCCTCTTACTACACCCAGCACCACATTACTACTTTAATTCTCAATTCCTGATAAGTCACATTACTCCAAGTCTCTCAAAGTATCATTACCAACTGCCAAAGGGTGCTTATGTATCCCACACAACATACACAATGATGCCCGTAAGAGCAGCTGCTGGGGGACCTTTGATGGTGTTACATTATGCAGGAAGTGTGACGCTGCTGCATAAGCAAAGATCTGTGTTCAGTAGGAAGTGACTCTTCCTGGCTAGGGGGTTCTAAATGCTCCTCCCATCACCTAGATGACTGCTAGCCACAAAGGGAGAAGACACAGCAAGCTGGGTGAGAGCAATGCTCTTCAGCCAAGGACTGAATATTGAAACTACACATGATTCCCTTCCTCCATACCACTGGAGATTCACTGGGTTAGAAAGGCAGAAAGACAGCGACTTGTTTGTTTGGTTGGCGGGGGGGGGGGGGTGTACAGGAGGAAAGACATGAGTACTTGGCCCCTGTCTAATTACCCAACTCTACCAGGAAACTTGGCCTTGCTCACAGCCCTACGTAATGAAGGGGTGACTCCACATGCAGTTTTCCATCAGCATCCGACCACACAGGTTTGAGAGGGGAGTGTGTATCATCCTTCTCAGTTCTCAGCAACCCTGCTAGAACACAGGGAAAGGAGTGGGAGAGCGATGAAATGATGCTTTTGATTTGCTCCAAAACCCAGCTCTGCTCCTTCCCGATGGGCAATAGTGCAAAGACTAGAAACTCCATACCATTACCACCTGTGCCCTTCCACCACACAGATGGCTGGCTGCTCCCTATCCTGGGAACGCTTTAACACGAAATGTTTGTCAGTGTTAACTGTGAAGGGTGAGCTCCAGAGTCAGCCCGGATCTGATTTCTGACTTCACTACTTCAGATTTCCATGATCTTTAGCAAATTACTTAACCTCTATGAGCCTCAAGGTGCTTCACTTGCCAAATGGACTTACAGAACTCCCCCTCACCAGGTAGTTGTGAGGAGACATAATTACTAATCTCTTTGCACCCTTAACCATTATTACCCAAAGAACTTCTATAGATATTTCACTGGTGAGTTAATAAGGAGAGAGGAAGAGGGGAAGAGAGAAAGAGAGAGAAAGAAACCAAATAAACAAAATTCCCACATATAGCAAGTCAATTAAATGCTTAAAAAAAAAATCCCAAGAATGTCAACTGTCTTCACTTTCATTTTTATACAGATCACCTACCAGCTCTGCAAAGATTATAAGAATGGTAGCGTACATCCTCCAGGCTTCTATTTTTTTTTTTTTTTTTGGAAAGAAATATCACACAGAACCCTAATATATGAAACAGACTCAGAGACTCTGCTTGCTTAGTGGGGGTGGGGAAGGGGACCCAAAAGTCTATATACTCCCAAATCCAGCAGTGACACTCCACCAAGAGCAAGAAATCCCCACACTAAAATGCCTCTGCACAAAAGCCCTCCAGCTTTATAATTCAAAGTTCTACCAAGTCTAGAAAGTTGTCTTCAGGTAATAAATGGCTGATGGAAGACTGGTTTGTAAATTCCTTCAGGTATCTTTCAACTGCAAGCCCCTCACCACTCTCCAGGGTTATCACCTGACCATGGGAGGGTAAGGGGAATCAAATCAGTGCATCTCCTGGCCCTAGCCTGTGTCTTGAGCTTCCTTGTCCCCACACTACCTCATCAATTCTCTTCACCCATCCTATGCCTCAGCCAGACCCAGCTTCTCACTTTCTCTCCTCATAACATTTCCATGTCTTCAGACATGCCATTTCCTCTATCTAGAATGTTCTTCTCTACCTGGAAAACTCCTGCCTATGCACTAAGACACCCTGACAATTTAACCACCTGAAGCCTACGGTTATAACCCCTAGCAGGGCCACTCTTCCTGGGTTTGCTTACATTGCATTGCATACACTGAATTGAACTGACCTCTTTCACTCTGATACAATGTTGGCAAGGGCATAAATTAATGCCACCTCAATGGAGGATGACTTAGCAATACCTATCAAAATTCTGAATACATAAACAACTTCACCCAGCAAGTACACTTCCAAAAGTTTGTGTGTAACAGGATCTTACTTAGGTCAACACTTCGTCAAACAAAAGATTGGAAACTACCTAAATTTCCATCAAAGCAAGATTAGTTAAATAAGGTACATCCATACTGTAGAATATTATGCAACTGTGAAAAACAGTAAGGAAGCTCTATGCATATGTATAGGATTATGTCCAGTATAAATTATTTTTAAAAGGCAAAACAATGTGATAGTGTGTACAGTATGCTACCCACTCATGAAGACAGAGTGGGGAATATGAAAAAACATATATATACTATACACATTCACACTCATACACCTTTCTTTTCTAAACTGATAATGGTGATTGCCTCTAGGGAAGAGAATGGGGTTATGTGGACCGGGGGAAGGAAAGAGGCTTACACTCTGTACATTCTCTTGTATCATTTAAATTCTGTACAATAATCACTTGGTTTTTTAAAAAAAAAAAAAAAGAGAGAGAGAGAGAGAGAGAGAGAAGAAAAAAAGAAATTACCTGTGCAGGTTTCCCTGGTAGCCTAGAAGTACACAGACTACTTCCTATCATCTCTAAGTTCCCAGGGCCTAGCACACTGCAGGCACTTAATAAATATTTGCTGCAGGAATAATTTTAACTTCTTCTCTTATAGTAAGTGAACTAGTTACTTAATGGTGATAACTTAAAAAGCTAACACTTACTTAGCACTGAGTAGCACCCACTGTCCTAAGGACTTGACATTATTAACTCCTTTAATTCTCATAACAATCCCATTACTCAGATGAGGAAACTGAGGCCTGAAGAGATTAAGTAACTTGTCCCCAATCACACACCTGGGTAATGTGGCAGAGCCAGGATTCAGAAGCTGGCCCCCAAACCCTGCTCTTAAATATGAGGTTATACTAGTCTTCACATACCTAGGAATATACTGAAATAACTAAACATTAAAGTACACTCCTTATTGAACACTTGCTACAAAAATCTCCTGCCAACTGCTTCATTATAAAACACGTTGAAATAAAATGAGTTGGGCCACCGCCTATGTGGGGCTGAGGAATCCCTAATCTACACTCTGATTTTAGCTTTGCTGATTCACATTCATCCCACCCCCAAGGGGATCAGGCTCTGGGGAAATGATTAAAACATGACATTGATTTGCCCACCTGTGAATTTACCACAGAAGCTATATTCGGTTCCATAAATAAAATCCTCTATCTATACCAAGCATTCCACCTCTATGAGTGTCTCATCTAAAAAACTAAGGGAAAGGCCTCACTCCCATTTTGGAAAATAAGTCTATGAGAAAAATAAAAACCACTTAACTTAGAAATATACCACCACCCAGAACTCCCAGTGAAGATGTCAAACTCTGAGAAACACACGTCCCTGGACCTTCTCTGGTTGTCCTTGTTGTCCCCAATATCACTCTTGCTTTTAAGCAAAATTTTATCCCTTTCCTGAGATTTTACGTATTAAATACTGTCATAAATTTATTCATTAGCTTTTAGGCCATTTGCTGCTATTTTTTTGAAACACAGGAAAGTACCTTTCCTGACAGTTCTCAAATCACTCTGCTGTGAAGGTTAACTTTTAGAAAAGTTCCCTGTATAGTCCCAGCCATGGAATGTGCTGTCATTTCATTGATTTTCACTCTCCAAGCACCAGACTCTTCCTATCTGTATTTTTAGATCAATCCTACCCCAAAACCTGTAGCCCTCTCTCTACCGACAATAACTGTAACTAGGAATGGGGCATCTTGACCAACTATACATGCTAAATTCAAGAGTGTTTCCATAGATAGTTAATTTTCAAACTATAATACAAAGATTCAACTCAAAGTTCACTTCATTTTTTTTGTTTTAAAAGATATCGAGAGGCCACCTATTATATGGTTTCATTTATATAAAATGTCTAGAATAAGCATATCCCATAGAGAGAGAAATGTGGTTGCCAGGGCTTAGGGGGAAGAGAAATGAGATGAATAGGTAAGGGGTTTCCTTTGAAGTGACGAAAAAGCTCTAGAACTAGAGAGTAGCAAAGATCGCACATTGTGAATGTACTTTAAGTCACTGAACTGTACACTTTAAAATGGCAAATTTTCTGTTATGTGTAGTGTGCCAAAATAAAAAACCACCAACTTAAGACTGTGAAAAAAAATATGTCAAGGCAGCATTTCTAATAAAGCATAAAGGATACTTAAGTAAACAGTAAGCATAAGGTACCTAACTCCTATAAACAAACAAAAAAGTCTAACTTGATAACTTTTCCTACCAAAAAGGTATTGAGGAACAATGAAAAGCCATTTTTTAACCTATTTAATTTGCAACATTTTTCTTAGCACTACCCAGTGCTGATGAGTGTATTTTATCTTCAGTTGGTAGGAAGAATAAACTGGCATAACCTTTCTGGAAAATATCTGATGACATACCTTAAAAATGTTCATGCTAAATCTAAAACTATTTTAACATAAAAGGTTTATTTAAAAAAAAAAATCTTCATACCCTTGGGGCCTTCTGGGAATCTAGCCTAACGCAATTTTCTGAAATACAGAAAAAGCTTTCTGCCAAAACATTAATCACATATTATTTACAATGGCAAAAAAAAATGGAATAATCTAAATGCCCAAGAACCCATGTAATGCAAAATTATAAGCCATTGTAAATATTTATAAAGTATTTAAGGATTTCGAAAACCACTTATACTATAATGGAAAAGGCAGAAGAAAAAACTGCATTTACAGTGTGATCTCAACTATATTTAAAAAGTAAAAAGCAAAAAAGACTAAAAGGAAACAAACCAAAACGTTATTAAAGGCTAAATCAGACGGTGGCAATTTCTTCTCTTTTTTATACTTAACAAATACTTTAGAGCCCAAAATACTTTCTAGTGTCAGGAAAATAATAACAGCAAAATCAAGAAGTGGCAGAGAAGACTTTCTGACAGCATCAGTACCTACTTTAATTGCCAAACAGTACTAGAAAAAGAAGGTGCAGAAACTGCACTAACTCACTGGCCACACATCTTAGAGGGCACGCTACTGCATCTTTTGCGGGGTTTTTTTTGGGGGGGGGGAGTGTTGGTTGTTTGTTTTTAAATAAATCCCTATGGGAGAAGAGTACACAGGAACTCTCTTGTACTATTTTTGCAGTGCTTCTGCAAGTCTAAAATATCTCAAAATAAGACATTTAAATGAAATAAATAAATCCTCGATCAGTTAACTTATCTTTCACTAAAAACAATGTGGAATGTAGATGAACAATCTCCTGGGCAGTAATAAGTACAAGGCTCTTTTCCTCATGAGTTAAATAAAGCCTTTCCTGGAGTAGCTGCCCTCACAGAAATCACCTGCGCTTGCCTACTAGAGGCCTTGTTCTTCCACATTTCAGAGCTTTCATCTTCATGAACGGACCTAAACGTGAGCTTTTTCACTTTTCCGTGTATATCTATGGCTTCATCTGCCCCAAATGACCTTTCTGCTTCCTCACTCAGCCCCAAACTCTTCTAGTGACTTCCCACTTCTGTTTTGAAACCTAACTCAGCTGTCACCTCCTTTGGGAAGCCTTCCCTGATCCAGCCCTCCCATCCCCAATTTAGCCAGGCTTTTTTTTTTTTAAGTTGTACCTCTACAAGATTGTTTCTGTACTTATCTGCACTGTATTCATTTGCTGACACATCTCCTCGTGCAAGGTTCAAAACTTTCAGAAGTTATAAACTTCTTGAACTTCTACTCACCCTTTTCCATGCTTACATTTAATAATTCTCAATTATTTTGCAACTCCGTTGCAACTAAGCCCCCAAATTCACCAACAAGGCTTCCTTCCAGCTCCTGACTTTGCATTTCAGTAAAGAATTACAAATTATGCATCCCAGTGCACAGACTCACACCAGGAGCTAAGCGTGTTTTTGAACTTTCTCTAAATGAGCAATGTTTGCAATGGCCCAGCACTCACCCAGTATTAGGAATTGCTTTCCTTTCTTTCTACACCTAGAGTATGGTGGATCCCAGACACCAAATTTTAACATTCTACTCTCTAATTTACCCATAACTTCTATTTGCTAAGAGATTTAACTTCCTCATATCTTTTCATGTGCATGACCAGTTCTTAGCTGAATTTCTTTGAGAGATTATCTTACATAAAATAATGAAGATTTTGATAACTCCCAAGTCATAACCTTGAAGGGTAAAGCACATCCAGGCTACATGGAGCTGCGAAGTCAGCTGGGCCCACTCACTGGCCAGCTAAGTGACTTGCTCCAGAAACCTGAAGGTTCTGCAAGTCAGACCTCTTTAAAATTGCAAATGATTTATCAAAGGATTTGAAGGTTACTGACAATCCATCAAAAACACAAGTATTAAATATCAAGGGTCTACTGAGTATGCTAATCAAAGTTCTTCGATCTTCAATCTGTTCACTACCTAGGTGTAAAGAATTCTCTCTCAAAAATGTCTTCTTAAATTTCTTTGAGGTCTTTTCAAAAGCCTTCAAGGTTTTCTCTTTATAAGAAGTCTTCTTCACAGAAACACCATGATGTGATTTTTCAGCACTTCTCAGTAAAGTATGCCAGTCCCCAAAGCTTTGGAGACATGGACCAGTCACCTCCACAGTGAAATGAGATGAAGGCCACCCAGTGTTCCTCAAAGATGACATATGCCTATATCTTTAATTGGCTTGTGAAGATTGGGGAGGAAAGGAAAGGAGGAGGGAAGAGAGGAGAGGAAAAAAGAATATATCACCCATTTTTAAACAATAAATGTTTAAGGTACAACCCAAGATTTTCAAGAAATTTCAGGTTTACAGAGGGTTGCTATGACCTATAGACCCAGGACAGGTGCCTTCCTTTCAACAGATAGATACAGGCTCTCTCTGCCACTGGGGGAATTTCAGTGAAAAATCAGAGAAACCTTAAGTATGTTGATTAGTAAACTCTCCTATGAAGCTATTTCATACACCCTATAATATTCTAATTTATACCCTGGTTCATTATTCAATTAGTAGAACCAGCAATAAATGATTACCAGAAAAATCACTTCACCAAGGTAAACTCTGCAACTTTCTGGCACTGTAATTGCTTTCCTACAGTTAAACCTGTTCTTACATAACATTATGACAAATAAACGTGAAGCCAAGTGTGGAGGAATTTACAACTTGAATGCAAGGATCATTAGACAAAAGGTAAATAAATGGATGATGGTTACAAAACAATAATTTTATTCAAGTCCACAATATTAGTACACATAAAACATTAGTGTTCTTATTCTGACTAAAATCAGCAGTGAGAAATTCATCAACCAAATGTGCAAGCTATTCCAAATCTCATTTTATCAGCATTCTAAAATTATTCAGCCAAATTACACTTAAAAAATTTTTTTTTGGCTGACCCAACAAAAATCTACAAAGATCAGATCAGGAATGATCAGCTGACATAGGAAAAAATACACATGGCAATAAAATATCAAAGTATGTTCCACTTCACTGGAACTAAAGGACTTCACATGTAATCCCTCAAGTGCCATTTTCACCTTTCACATTAAAAAGCGTTAATGTTGTTACCAGAAGATAGGCAAACAGGCACCATCCCATTAGTGAGAGTATAAACTGATACAATACCTTTGCAGGAATAACACTATCAACCAGAATTTTTACATGCACGGCCCATTTGCCCCACAATTCCACTTCTGGTAATTTATCCTACAAACTCACAAAGTGAGCAAATATATATTCAATGTGTTTGTTGTAGTACTTATGGTATTGGCAGCAAACACTAAAATTCTAAAATAGGGAACTATGTAAATACAGTAAGGCAGGCAGGCATACCATGTTCCAGGGTAAAATAATAAAAGAATGACCCATGCTAAAAGATACCTTCCTTAATTGAGTTAATAAACTTCAGCCAAATAGATTTCTTCCAGCAACCATGTAAAAAGGGCAAGTTATCTCTAACTGAGGTAAAGGGAGAGCACTGTATGAACTAGCCTAAGTTTTTCCACATATCATTCAACGATAGAAAACAATAAGAAATAGCTACAGAATTCGTAAGAAACGAATGTATACCCATTGAGTATACCCAGCCACGCTGCCACCAATGGGTAAGGACAACAGATAAGACATCTTCAAACATGAAATAATTCAGGAGATACAGCAAACTCTTTTGAAAAAAAAAATTATCAGCTAATCAATGTTAAATGCATTAAAAGGTTCAACAAAACACTCAATCCCAGATGGTGGAACACTGTCTACAAGATTTGAGGGAAAGATTACAACCCAAGAATTTCATATCTAATCAAGATGTCCTTCAAGTATAAAGGCAGGCAGGCAAGCTGGCACACTTTAATTCACCAAATAAGGCACGCTTTTTAAAAACTGACAAAATCTAGCCAACAGAGAGTTGAATCAAAGAACTCAGATATGGAAACACTATAGTTAAAAGAACCAGTGGGGAACTAGACTAATCAGGGGGAACACTTTGTGTATTATATAAATGTCTAACTACTACACTGCACACCTGAAACTAATATAATATTGAATGTCACCTCTAATTGAAAAATAAAATTAAAAACAAGAATCAGAGAGGAACAATGGATCCTTTAAAATATAAAACTAAATACTGAAGGAATTATGGGTATAGATCAGACTATGCTCTAAAAACAAAGTAAAATAATGAAGAGTGAAAAGGGAAAGGCAGGAATGTTCTTATTTTTCCTATTATGAAGTATACTGATACTGCTTAGAACTAAAACATGGAATGTATATTTATTTGTATAAAATAATGCCATCATCTTAATGCTTTTCATAATCCTTTTCCTTAACCTACAGGGATTTATCAAGAGCTAATAATTAATAAAGGAAAGATTTGAAATTTGACAATTCCTTTTTCAGTTTCACTCGTTTCTGTTCTGTTTTGCTATTAAATTCAAGTCAGATGAATAAACCTCAAAAGCATTACGCTTAGTGAAAAAAGTTGATCTGAAAAGTTTACACATGGCAAATTATATATTCCTATACCACCCTCAAAATGACAAAGCTATAGAGATGGAAACAGCTTGGTAGCTGCTTGGTGAGAGGGACGGGGACTACAAACACAGAGTATTAGGCAAAAAGGAATTCTTTTAGGTGGTTATATACCCTGACTGTGGTGGTAGTTACATGAATCAATACATGGAATAAACTGCATAGAACCATACACACACACGAATGCAGGTTAAAAAATGGTAAAAACTGAAATAAGGTCTGTAGTTTAGTTAATAATTGATATATACCAATGTCAAATTCCCTGGTTTTGATATTGCACACAGCTGTACAAGATGTCACCACTGAGGGAATCTGGGTGAAGGGTACATTGGGCTCTGTACTCATTTTGCAACTTCCTCTGTATATATAGTTCAAAAAATGTAGTTTTTAATGCAAATGATAGTAAATTGACTTTCCTTTTAAAATCAGAATGACCCAAAAAATGAGCACTTTAATAAACGTACTTAGATTAGGCATCCACTCCCCTTATCGATTGATCAACTGACAGATACAAAGATATATGGAATGTTCAGATAATGTTAACCATAG
This sequence comes from Eonycteris spelaea, assembly GCA_003508835.1. Taxonomy (NCBI): domain Eukaryota; kingdom Metazoa; phylum Chordata; class Mammalia; order Chiroptera; family Pteropodidae; genus Eonycteris; species Eonycteris spelaea. The sequence continues at coordinate 1,395,983 of PUFA01000186.1, read as the reverse complement.
TTTAGGGTAGTAGAATTTGGAGTAATCTTTCTGCCATGTTCTTTGTATCTTTATTTTTTAATGCGCACGTGTCGTTTTTGTAAAAATTATCCAGTTGTTACTCAAAAAAAAAATCTTCCCAGGTCTGATTATTAGCCAATTTAGAAACCAAGGAATTCTTTTTTCCCAGCTGCCTTTAGCTCATGAAATACCCTTAGCATTTCAGGGAATCTGAGACCAGAGATCCTTTTCATTATAACCTTCATATAAAATAGCAGCAGGCTGCTCATGTAAATGAACTACTGCAAAAGCTAAACCTAATAGTTGAACTGAAATCAAGCAACTGGTTTTCAGTTTTAGAAAGCAAGAGTGAAATGAGAGTGGGATATCCCAGAGATATTTAACAAAAAGTCGAGAGATACTGACTACACTAGCACCTGATAACAGGCCAGGACTGAGGAAAAAGGTGAAATCCTAAGACTAGGATTATTATTACTGTTTTGGTGAACACACCATCACATGCAGCTATTTATGTACCTCCCTTGAGCTCCTCCACTGAACTATAACTTCCTTTAAAGCAAGAACTATGTCATAATTATGTCATAATTAGCTTTGTATCCCTAACACTGTGACCTATATATGGAAGTTGCTTCAAAAGTTTACTGGTGTATGTGGTCCTGGGTTCGATCCCAAGCATCTCCACCAAACCCCCCCCCCAAATAAAAAACCAAAGTTTATTAGTGGGATGAATTTTAGTAGGGGTGAATGAGGATGAAGAAAGTTCAGGATTGGGCTACTCCCCATAATTAGGGGGAAGAGAAAGGAGCCAGCACTTCAGAAGAAATCAGAACTAAGATGGTGTCAACAAATGCTGCTCAAGGAGTGCTCTTCACACTACTCCTAGTCTATGGCAAAGTACAGAAATTGAAAGCCTTTAACTACTTTCATATCATTTTGGCATCGCCACAATTTTTTGTCTGTCAAATCCAGTAACAACTTTAGGACCATATTTTGAAACATGTTTTTCATTTCATTTTGCTAACAATTCATTTTTATTGTCTTTCATAAAAGTATTGGCCCATGATGGATTGGAAATTTTTTTTTAAATCAATAAAAGACAACTAGTTCTTTACCGTGAAAAAAAAATATATCAAGCAACCTTCCCATAGATGACTTGTAACGTGGTCCAGCCACCACTGTGGTCATGCTTTTTCTATCACATTAGAGGATATGGAGAAACAGCTATTTTCTCTTTTGTTAACAGCAAACTCTGACCATATTGCCCTTTCTATTATGAAGCATATTTTGCAAGTTTTAAGGTTAGATAACTAGATGTAGTGTTTTTCCTGAAACAGTATTTAAATCGGGCTACAATTCAAGTAAATATGCCTAAGTAAATGTGCACAAGCTTAAGAAAAAAACTAGTAGTAAAAAAAGAAATTTTTTTTAACCAGGCTGTAGAGTCATAGCACTGGGTCTGAATCCTGTCTCTATCAACTTACTATGTAATTTTGGAGAAGATACTGACGTGAACCTCCCTGAGCCTCAGTGTCCTCATCTTCCTCAACTGTAATACAGGAACGGATAATAATACCTATCTTGCAGGGTGGCTGTTGATGTTAAATGATGTACTGTGTGCAGCACACAAGGGCCTCCGAACAACAGTCAGCACAAAGTGTAATTATGAAACACACACTGACCTTTTTCTCCCTCTAAACCCCAGCTTCCTTCCCTTCCATTAGCCTCTTCCACCTCCACCTCCCTCACTTCTCTCTGCCTTGGAGTCTCCTCAGTCGTTATCCACAACTTTCTCCGCTCCTCCATCCCCACATGCAATTGTTCCTCAGCACTTCCCCTAGCAGCAATTAGTTTTTAGAGCCTCCCGGTAAGTGCATCATCTACAGCATTTGTTCTAACAACTCCCCTTGCTCACCTGCTCCACATCTCCACCTGCCCAGGGGAAAAAATACTTGAGCTTACTGGCTGCCTTGGGTTTTGGAAAAACAGGGTGTTTAACTATATCCATACTCTATTTCAATCTTACCACTCTCTCTAAATACTGCTACTATCATTTACTAACCCGAAAGGCCCACCTTGACCCTCTTGGATTTATTTTCACACTTGACTCATGACTACCTAAATAACTTGAATGCTTACTGGGCACTGGAGATGCAGAGGAGCGAGACATATCCTGATATGGACTCAGAGAGAGAGAATCCCACTCCCAGGCTTGGAGTGGGAGTGGGGGGGAGTGAAGGCACAAATGAATGAGTTTCATATTTTGCTCTTCAAAGTTCCGAACCATTTGACCTTTACGGCAATACAGTCTCATAATTCTTATATAATAAAAACAAATCCAAATAATAAAAGTGAAAAAAAGGCCTAGCTATAATCAAAGATGATAAATGTGAAATTAGTGACTGGAAAGTCTCAAAGAGGTTATGGTGACCTGGAAATTGTAGGTAAGGTCTCACCTGCAAAAATGAAGAAAAGGACATTCAAGCAGAGGGAACAGCACTGAGCAAAGGCAGAGAAGTATGAACATGTACTCAGTGTTCTGGGAATGACAAGTGGTTTGTTGTGCCTAAAGAACATGATATATTTTGGGAAGTCTAAAAAATATTCCAAATAAATCACTTTATGCATTTAATAAATCACTTTCATCCTCACTGAGAAGACTAAAAGTAAGTGAAAATATGAAAACCCAGGGCCATGGTGCTTTCTACTCCTCTGCTATGATAAAAACTTGGTCTCTGACAACAATGGGGACCCTCTGTTCCAAATGATTTGGGGTCAAGTGACATGATCGCTTCTGAGTTCCATGAGGTAGCTCTAGTAAGGCTACATAAGACAGGCTGGTGGTAGAAGAACCTGGAAGCCATCAAGAAAATAGCATGACCAAAGTGGAGGGGATGGAGGGAAAGGCCAGGGGTCAGGACACAAGTTAGCAGCAGCACCAACCGGTCTGAAGGCAAAGGGAAAGTTAAAGATGACACAGATTTATCATTTGAGTGTCCTGTGAATAAGGTCATTAACAGTACCAGGGCATGGGGGAGGTGGTGCTAACCTGAAGGAAGGATGATGGATTTAGTTTAGGCATGTTTAATTTGATGTCTATAGGACACTCAGGTGGATATCCAAGGCTGGAAAGAAAGGCTGAGTTCTCACTAGCACACAGGTCAATAGTTGAAGCCATGAGAAAGATCAAGGAGACTGAACCGATAGAGTAATATTATGAAAGCCAAGGGGGGAAAAAGTGTTTCAGGAAAAGAAGAAGAGACTGGTAGTTGCTAAAGGCCAAAAGGAAAAGTCAGATAGCACAAGGACTGAAAAGAGGCAATTCGTATTGGATTCAGCACACAGAGGTTATAGGTGTTCTCAAAACATAGCAAAGACAAAAAGTCTGCAATAATTGTACAATGAACCTTGGCTGGGAAGGGAAACAGGTTTGAAAAACCAGAGGTAGAATAGCTGCTACGTGTTTAGGAATTCCCTCCCTCTTCACCCCAAGCTGTGCTGTCACATCTTTCTTGACTTGGACCAGGTATGTCCACAATCCAACTACCTAAAATCATCAAGATCCCTGTATTGCCCAATGCCAATTACCTTCGTCTCAACAGCAGCAAATGCCCACCTACCTACTGAGCCAGATCCCTTATTTTATCAGCAGACAACTCATCTCCTGCCAGCTTCCTGTCAGTTTCTTTACCATTCCCACCAAAGCCAAATCACCAATTAAAATTCTCTACTATTCCCAATTGCCTGGTTAGAGGCTTCCAAAATCAGTTTGAGCTTTCCCCTTTTTTTCATTCCTTGAACCTAAAATCAGTCAGTTTTCAGTGACAACTCTTCCTCTCCACATCTAAAAACAGGCCTTTGGCACATCTATCCAAGTATGGTGTCATATCTGGTTTCTCACACCAATCTAACCTACGCATGGCAGATGAATTCATTTTTAAGGATAAACTAGCCAAAAAACAAAGCCCAACTCCCTGAAGCAGTCCTGGAGGCCCTCCATAAGCTAGTCATAACTATCTTTACAGCTTTCTATCTAACTACTTCACAAAAACCTCTGCCATGGCCAAACCAGTCTTTCTTAATATTACACATTTAGTTACACTCTCATCTTCTGAAATATCTTCTTACTGCAAGTTCTACTCATCATAAGGCACCTAGCTTACTCGCTCTAAAACCGGTTGCCTTTGAGGGGGTGGCTCCATAGTATAGTGGTTAGCACGTCTGCTTTACACGCAGAAGGTCCTGGGTTTGCACCCCAGGTGGAGTCACAGACTACACCCCGAGTGTGCCAGGCCCCAGGTGCACCAGGCCCTGGGGGCGTGCCGCGAGCACATGGGAGGCGATACCCCCCCACCTTCAGAGATCCAGTTCTTAAGGGAAGATGGCAACGTCCATAGGTCAGGGGTGGAAGTGGCAGGAGGGAATTACAGAAGGGGTAAAAAAATAAGTAAAAAATAAAAAATAAATAAAACCATCTTTGAACATCCAAGACCTCCATAGCATTCCTACCACAATTTAACTGGCTACTAGCCAGGAATTAATCCGGACTCTTGGGATATATCGGCAAACAAAGCAAAGATCCCCAGCTTTACGGAGTTATTATTTTAGCAGGAGATAACAAAATAGATTTCATAAATAACATTAAGTACATAAAATGTTTACAAATCGTAAATGCTACATAAAGAAGTAAAGCAGGATATGAAGGACTGGGAGTTCTGGAGTGGGATTACAATTTTAAATAGGTTGGTAAACAGGCCTCCTTGGGAAGATGACTCTTGAGAAGGCTCACAGAAAGTCAAACCAGCGTAGTCTAAGCAGAGGCACAGCCAGGCCAAATCTCTGAAGCAGAAATACACCTGGAATTTAAAGAAGAGCAAGGAGGCCAGGGTTGCTGACCAGTGAGCCAAGAGGATAGCAGAAGACAGGTTCAGAGTATAACCACAGGCCAGGATATGGAGGGCACAGTAGGCCATGCAGGAGCACATGGGCCACAACTGGCTCCCTCTAAATGAAATGAAGAGCCATGGAACAGAACAAAGACACAACCTGCCCTAGATTTTTCTAAGAATCACTGAGGCTACAACGTCGAAAACAGCCTACAAAAGGGCAAGCCCAGAAGCTAGCAGAACAGTTAGAAGGCAACTGCCATAATCCAGGCAAGAGATGATGAAGTCCCGAACTAGAGTGGTAGCAGTGGAGGGAATAAGAAGTAATAAAGTCCTGGCTACATTTCAAAAGTAGAAAACAATCAGCTTTCCTGATATGACCAGATGTGGGATCTGAGATAAAGAAAAGTTAAGGATGACTTCCAAGTTTTTGGCACAAGCAGCTGGAAGGATGGAGCAGCCCCCAAATGAAGGCTGTGGGTGGAGAAGACTTATAGAAGATTGGGAGTTGAGTTTGAGACATGTTATATTTGAAGTGCCTGACAAACGAGCTTGTGTGTCAAATAGCAGGCAGTTGGATACATGAAAACTACAGCTGAGGAGAGGTCTGGACTGGGAGTTCACCGGGTCTGAGACCTAGGGCACCCCAGCTGTTCAAAGATCAGTGAGGTGGAAGAAAATCAAAAGCACATCTTGGTGTCCAGGAGGCCAAATGAAAACTTAAGGAAGAGGGAGTACTCAACTTGTCCAATGCTACTGAAGATTAAGTAAAATGAGGACTGAAAACCACTGCATTTAGCCACCATGGGGGGAAGGCCCTTGACAAATGAACCTGAGAGAGAACAGAGGGTAACCGCTTAGCAGCCACTCTTACCTAGGGTTTTGTTGCAAAAGGGAACAAAGAAATAGGGCAGTTGCTAGCAAGGAGTAACATATTTACTATGAGAAAAAGTTCCATGCCTGAGGGCCGTTTGCATATAAGGCCCTAAAAAGTCCTAAATATTCAATAAATGTCCTCTCTCCCTTTATACCTATCACTGTTATCTTTACTGATATGTATCTGATTTTTGTTAACTACCTGCAAACAACTTTTTCTTGAAAGACCCTATTTTCCCTCATCCAACTGTCAAATTCTTCCTAATCCTTCCAGACTCAACCTCCCAGGAAGCCCCCCTGGCCCCTCTCCTTAGTTAATCTCCCTCAGATATTCTTCTATCACCCTTATCATAGTCCCTTATAATTATCAGAATATGTCGCAACTTCCTCCCTAAACTGACTCCTAAAGATAAGGGGCAACAAAGAGCGCCCCTCGTGGGGTGAAAAAATAACCGTTGAGAGCCCAGACTCAAGCCAGATGGCCTGAGCTTGAATCCCAGTTCTACCACGTGGTTGCAGTGTGACCTTGAGAACTGCCTCGCCTCTCTGGGCCTTAAATGTTCTCATCTATAAAATGAGAATTAAAAATAGCCTCAACCTCCTGGCATTGTTTGGAAGAGTAAATGAGTTAATATATGTAAAATGCCTGGCATATACTAAGCCCTATAAATATTAACTATTATATTATTGCATTATATCTATAGCAACTAGTATTTTTAAGCTTGATTCAGGAAGTCAATATATTATTTCATATGAATAAACTGAGGCACTAGAAAGCTCTGACCCTCAGTAGAGAATTACTTCTTTATACTACACTGATTTTTTTGTCTACCAGATAATTTCATCACTTGAACCAGGTCAGGTACTAATTTTTTCAAAAGCTGTTAAAATCACTTCTTGATATTTTTTAACTTGTCTCCAGTCCACCTCTAATTATGTGACTGACTACAGAGCTTCTGAGTACTGCTGAACCTTTCCCTGCCACCTCTATACACCACCGTAGCTTCTTCAAAACTCCCACCACATGGTGCACCATGCTACACTGCTGATGGACAAAATGAATGACAGGCACACCATTTGAGCTGCCAAATATAAGGTCTGGTTTTGCCTCCATTACAGACAACTCGCAGAGGGTGACATTCAAAAATGAGAAGCCTTTCTAACCAATGCAATTTTCTGAGCATCAAAAAAAATTAAGCAAAGACTCAAGTTTGCACAAAATTTCCATAATAAGCATTTAAGTAACAAGTTTTCAGAGAAGTGGTGGGAACCTCTAAGATGTTACATCACTTAATCATGGGAATTCAACCCAAAATGATTTAATCAAACATAGCTACCTCATAGCTGGTCTAGTAATTCTGATACTGCAACTACAAATCTTTTTTAATTAGTTTTAAATCTGCAGGTCAAAATCTCTCCTCCTGGTAGGACAGTTTAAAGGAATTCCAATAATCTCTAGTCGCCATCATCTCGGAACCAAACAAATTCAGTTGGATGACATCATCAATCACCTTCCACATGAGACAGTATATGTACTACAAAAGCACAGGCATTGGGGTAGAGCACTTTGGGTCCAAATGCTTGTGAGACAGGTATCATACAACAGGTCTGTTCATCTCCCCCTATGGTAGTAATGACAATAATGTAACCCTGCAAGGTGGATGTGGTTAACTGATATTGAAGGACTTGAAAAATGAATACATGGAAAACAGCTAGCTTACAGCAGATATAAATGGTAGTTTCATCAAATTATACCATTTTTGTCTTACTAGAGTTGACATTTTAAAAAGAAGTTATTACAAAGGCTCAAACATGTCAACTAACACTTTTTTTTCAAGATGGTAAATGGGAAGCTGGGAAATTATTGGGGGTGACGTTAACAAAAGCAAATAAGTTTCAAATGTATTATTCAACAGTAAGTCACATATGTATTGCATTCTGTTCACCACCCAGAGTTAGATTTCCTTCCATTACCAAATATTTGACCCCTTTTACCTTTATCTACCTCTCTCCTCCTCCTCCTTCCTTCCCTCTGGTAATCACTAATCCACTGTCAAACATGTCAACTAATACTCTTAGGAGTAAAAATGTTGTCAGTAAGAAACAGATGGGGAAAAAAAGTTCCTGGAATAAATAGCTGTGATACCAGGGAAAGACCTTCCTCCTTTAAGACACAAACCAGGCAATGGCTTCCTTGCATTTTGGGGACAAAGCCTGCCCAGCCGACACCCTGACCCTGGTACAGCTATAGATGAACCTCTGATGACAGAGATGCAGGAAGGATATAATTAGAGCATCCTGTTCATCTCATATCCACTGTGCTTAAATACGTGACTCGAAACTTACTTCAGAAAAAACTGTACATAGTGATTATAAAATCAACTACTACTTTACAATTAATTGCTCGAAGGTGGTCATTTCATAATGCTCTCCTGATCGCCAATAAAAATGAAACCTGAATACAAAGTTGTTTGGCTTAGTGCATAACCAGTAAATTCTACCCAGGGGTTCCAGAGCTCCCTGAGAGGAGGAATATGTCTGTGTTTACCTGACATTCCCTAAAGCCTGGCTTATAATACTTATTTAAAAGTCACTGAAAGATTTGTACACCCAAATTCATAGCAGCATTACTCACAAAAGGCAAAAGGTGGAAGTAACCCAGGTGTCCACCAATAGTTGAATGAATAAACAAAATGGATAAACAAAATAACACAATGGAGTATTATTCAGCCTTAAAAAGGAAGGAAAATCTGCCATGTGCTACAACGTGGATGAACCTCAAGGACATTATGCTAAGTGAATATATATATAAGCTAAGTGAAATAAGGATTCCACTCATATTAGGTACCTAGAGTAGTCAAATTCACAGAGACAGAAAGCAGAATAGTGGTCACCAGGAGACAGGAAGAAAGGAATGGAAGTGTTTAACTGATACAATTTGTTTTGCGAGATGAAAAAAGTTCTGGGGTGGAATGCACAACAATGTGAATATACTTAAAGCTACAAACTGTACACTTGAAATGATTAAAAAAGAGTTTCATATCATGCATATTTTACAGTTTAAAAAATATTATTTGAAAGAATAAATGAAGAAATACTCAGTACTACTTTTATCACTCACTAAATGTTCTCTTTCATACCTCTGGGTTATTAATTAAAGAATTCCTACCTCCACATTTTATGATGAGGAAACTGGAACTCAGAGAGCTTAGCTGACCTGCCACTAGACTACATACAGTATCTACTACGCAGTGCTGCTTGGCATTAACAGTGTATTTTATCCGACTGGTTGTAAGCCCCAATAAGACAAGGGCTACACCTCTGGTCTTCTTTCTATGCCGGAACCTGAACACACCATCCACAGGCTCTTCGAATGTTCTGAAAATCCCACTGGCCTGAACATCTATATTACAAAAGATGTCACTGTGTCCCTTTCTCAACTAAATCACTAGCTTGGCAGGAGTAAAATGGACAGCCTTAAAAAAACTTCTGTCTCTGAAGGTGCTCAAACACAGGGTGAGCCATCGACCACTCCCCATGGCTTACTACTGCCAAGAGCTGGGGCACATAAAGGTTCAGACAATTTCACTTCTGAGGGACTTGAGTCTTCAATAGTAGATAGATAAGGTTCAGAAACCATTACAATAACAAAAAACAAGTGCTTAATAAATAGATGTGAGTGAGTACACAAATCTAAGGGAGTACTTGGAAAATGCAGAAGGCATCTTCGGCAGAGGCAGCTTCTAACCTGGATCTGCAAGGATGAATAGTTTTCCAGGCACTACAGGGAAAAGGCCAGAGCACGTAGTAGAAAGAACAGCAGAGTTTCAAAAGAATAGCGCCGTTCCGTTTGACTGCTATTATCTAAGTAAGTGACCTCTGCAAATCACAAACCTTCTGTTTCCCCATATATAAACCTACGGCAAGACCCCGATCAGCTCTGTGTGTTGCATCTAACAGTTCTGAAGTCAGACTGCCTGGGTTCAAACTGTGCCACTGTCACTTAAGAGTGACCTTGAGTTGGGTAATTAGCGGTTCTGTGCCTCAGTCTCCCCACTTGGAAAGAGGGCTGGTGTGCTAATTAAATAGTACATGTCAATCACTTAGCACAGGGCCTGTCACACAGTAAGCCCTCAAAAAATAATGATAGCTACTGTAATGATGAGCTACGCCGTGAGAGGAAAACAGATGCAGGGGTTGTGTCTGCTGTGCTTCCAGGTCCCTCCCAGTCCTGAGACATCCCTGGGGGGGATGGGAGCGCAGAGCCTGGGCTGCAAACCCTGCACGCATGTGTCGCTGCCCTGCTCGGCACGCGCCTCTCCCCGCCCAAGGGAGAAGCGATGGCTCAGCAGTCCCAGGGCCCGCTCCCACCCCAGGCCGGGCACCCTACGAGGGAAGAAGCTCGGACCCCACTTACCATGCTGGCAGGGGAAGGAGACGGCTCAGGTGAGCTGGCTCTCGGGCTTCCGACACGTCCCTCTCGCACAGGTCAGGTCATGGTCCCGGCAGGCTCGGGAAGTTCCCCGCCCATGCACAAAGAACCGCCTCCCCACCCGGGCCCCGCGGGGACCCTCTAAAAAGAGCGCGGCCCCTGCTTCATTGGGGACCCCCGGAACAATTCATCGAGACCCACTCCCCCTACAAGGAAGCTGAAAAAGCAGGAAATGGGGCTCGGAGGCCGGCAAGGAGGGCAGCGGCTCGGGGCCCCCTGCCCGGGCCCGACCCCCGAGGGGAGGCTCCGGGCCGAGGCAGGGGCTCCCCGGCCTCTGCGTTCAGAAGCAGAGGCGGGCCCGGCCGCGAGGCTGAAGGGGCGGAGGCTGGAGGGGCCTCGGCGGCGCAGCCCGAGAGACCGCTCAGAGAAGAGGCCCAGAGACCCGCACTATCCTCACCGCCTCAGCCCAGACGGCCGCCGCCCCCGCCAGCCCCTGAAGCATCCCTGTAAGCTTCCACCCTGAAGCCGCCCGCTCGCGCCGCGCGGCTAACCCCAGCCAACAGCTCTAACGCGCCGGAAGTGGTGAGCGCCCGGCGCAGCCCCACGGCACGGCCGCCGGGCTGCGGCGCTGGAACCGGACCAATCCGGAATCGAGCGAGGGGCGGGGGCACGCAGGGCGGGGCCGCACCTGACGGCTCCCGCTAGCCCCGCCCCCTAAGGCCCGCCGCGCGGGCCTGTCCACGCGCCCGGAGGCCATGTTGGTAAGGGCGCCGGGTCGGTCATCTTAGTAAAGGGGCACTTTCTTTTCGTTTCGTTGGCTCATTCATTCTGCAAATTTTGGGAAGAGTCTTTAACATATCAAGCCCAGCTAGAATTCGGCGGCACGCAGCTCTGCCCGTGAAGCTTCATCCATTCGTGCACCTGCGTTTTAGCCTACTATGGCCAGGTGCTGCTGTGGTTCTAGGACTGCGAGGGAAAACGAGAATGCATATGTCTCTGCCTTTAGGAGGCAGATCCAACAAAAGCAATGAATACATTGTAAGAAATGAGAAAACTGTGGGTGTTGTGAACCAACAAACACTCAGTGTGCTCAGAGAAATTGAAGGGAGGATGGAAATGTAAACAGACTGAAAGATAAAGTCAGTAGTGGGTAGCTGATGAAAGTCAAGGAACACTGCTGAGGATCTGGGTTCTGAGATGGCCAAGACTGTGGTGAGTGCTTGTTCCTCTCCTCCAACCCATTTCCTTATTATGAAAGTTTTTAGAACAAAACAGGAAAAAGTCCCAGTGGCAAAGGTACTGCTAGGGTTTTGCGGACTGCAAAAACAAACGAGCAATCTTGTATAAACCAGGGGCTTTCAAACACCAGCAAGAATCAGAATCACCTGGAGGCATTGAAACCGGATTGCATCTGAGCCCACTTACAGAATTTCTATTCAGTAGCTGGTGGAACCTATACATTCCTAATAGGTTCCCAGTGATGCTAATGCTGCAGGTCCAGGGACCACACTTACAGAACTGCTAATATAACTCATGATAACAGAAAACTTTCACTTATTCTTTCATCAAATATTTGCTGTTGCCTACTGAGTGACAACCACTGTTCTGAAGATTCAGTGCTGAGCAAAACACACTTATACCCTTATGAAAGAGAGACATTATTTTTAAAGTAACACACAATAAGTAATTAGTTATAATTTTGATAACAGTGTGAAAAATACAAACCCCCATGAGAGTTAACAGCCAAGGGATCTAAGCTAATCTCAAAGCATGGGGTAGGGAGGTGGTCAGGAAATTACATTTATTTAAGCTGTGGCCTGAAAGAAATGTACTTTGCTAGGCAAAGAGAGGAGGCATAGAATAATCTAAGCAGTAGAAAATGATAGTACAAGAAAAGTCATCTCAGAAGATAAGAAGAAAACCCAGGACTGAGGCCAAGTGACTTGTCCTTTCTTGGCTCAGTTTAGTGGACGAAAGGCTTTTGGAAGAAACAGTTGGGAGTGGAATCTCAGCTCTTACAGTGCTAGCTGAGGTCTGTTGAGCACATTACTATCGAAGTCTTGGTTTCGCTGTATACTTGGATAAATAATAGAAATTCAACTCAGAATGAATTAGAGGATTGCCTTTAGCTCACTTAACTCCCATAGCCAGACATCCAGAGAGAGGTCAGCTGGGAGTGATGGGGAGCCTGGATCCATTCCTCTAGGATTTTCTTGGCTCTGTTCTCCTTCACATCAAGATGGCTGCCAGGAACAGCCAGGGCCACAAACATCCCCATTCACATCCAGCAAGAGAGAGCACCTTTTCTCTCATCCTTTCTCATGGCAGTAAGCTTTATACTACTGGTCCTAATTGTCCCAGGCCTGCCCATCTCTGAACTAGCTACTGTGGAGGGAGATGGAATTGCTATGATTGGCTTAGAGAATCAGCCCCTGGAGTTGATGTCAATTCCCCAGAATAAAGTGGATTTGGTGGAGTCACCACATGTTCACCATATCTCCATTGCCAGGCTGGGGTGAAAATTAAATTTAATGTACACAAAACACCTAGCATATAAGGCATACAATAAATCACAGCTATTATTAATTTTACTCCAGGGACTTTGTCCAAGTCAACTAAATAACATTTTGTTATTAATATTAATTTCAAGCCTATCTATTCCAAAAAAACATTCAAGGCTGCTATTACTTTTTGTTGGCACTGCAGGAATGTCCCCCATCTATCTCCTCCTGCCTATTCCTGCTGCTACTGCCTCAGTCTCATTCATTCAGTTATTTGCTCAACAAACTTTCAATGAGTTAGTATCAATTTTGTGCCAGGCCTTTTTGCAAAAACTAAGTGTTCCAAATGAATAAGATTCAAGCAGATTGTGTTCTGCCTCTTGGTAGAAACAACCACCCAAACAATTACAGCACAGTGAGAGAGGTGCTATAATACAGATGTGTACAGACCTAAGCACACAAGTGGGGAGGGAGCAACTAAGTACGGGTGGGGCAATCACTGGAAGGCTAAACAAAGATACTAATTCAGTTGAGTCTTCACAGAAGAATAGGAGTTCGCCTGACTGCTGCAGGGTAACTATTCCTCTTTCCACTCCATGTTGTCTTCTATTGTGCCAAGACTCTTTCCACTGCAACAAAGTTGAAACTCTAAAGCTGGAACTTTATCATAAGGAAAAAAGGGACTATTTCATGTCAGGTAAGAGAATCATCCAAAGGGTTGTGTGGATTTCAGACATGGGTCTGAAATGATATCACAGAACTCAATTTCTCTTCATTTCTTGGTTATGCGTCCTTGATTGGGGTGGGTTGAGGTAGGGTCCTTTATTCACATGGTGGTCTGTAGCATATCTAGGCTTTATCCTCTCCCAGGTTGAATTCTGATAGAGAAGAGATCATGCCTGTCCTACAAATTTCCTAATTCCAGGAAAATAATCTCATTGACTTTGATTGGATCACTCCTGAATCAGTCACTGTGACCAGGGAAAATGAGATGCTCTGATTGGCTGGACCTTGGTCATATAGTCTACCCCCAGCTCCAGAATAGTTCTTATAATAGCCAATATTTTTTAAATATTTTTTTTATTTTTCAATTATAGGTGGCATACAATATTATATTAGTTTTCAGGTGTACACTGTAGTGATTAGACATTTATATAACTTATGGTGGATCACCCCGATAAATCTAGTACCCATCTGACACTATACATAGTTGTTACTATATTATTGACTATATTCCTCATTTTATACTTTACACCCTCATGACTACTTGTAACTACCAATTTGTACTTCTTAATCCCTTGCCCTCTTTCACCCACCATCCTAACTCCCCCTCCCATCTGGAAACCCTTAAAATGTTCTCTGTATAATGAGTTTGTTTCTGTTTTATTTTGTTTCTTAGATTCCACATGTAAGTGAAATCGAATGGCTTTTGTCTTCCTCTGTCTGACTTACATGACTCAGCATAGTACCCTCTAGGTCCATCCATGTTGTTGCGGATGGCAAGATTTCATTTTATTTATTTATTATTTATCTATGGCTGAGTAATAGTCCAATGTATATATGTACCACCTCTTCTTTATCCATTAATCCACTGATGGACACCCACGTTGACTCCATATCTTGGCTATTATAAATAATGCAAGGAATATATGAATGCACATTTCCCTTCAAAGCAGTATTTTGGGTTTCTTTGGATAAATATCCAGAAATAGGACTACTGGGTCCTTCTTTGTCTCTTAATATAGCCTCTGCTTTAAAGTCTACTTTGTCTGGTATAATTATTACTACTCCAGATTTTGTTTTTCATTTCCATTTTCATGAAATATTGTTTTCCATCCCTTTACTTTCAGTCTTTTGCTCTGAAGTGAGTCTCTTGAGGCAGCATGCATGAGGGTTTTGTTTTCTTGTCCATTCAACTACCTATCGTCTGATTGGAGCACTTAATCCTTTTTCATTTGAAATAATTGTTGATAGATATGTAGTTATTGCCAAGATTTCCTGTAATACTGGTTTGGTGTTGATAAACTCCTTTAGCTTTTTCTTATCTGGGAAGCTCTTTATCTGTCTTTTGATTGTAAATGAAAGCTTTGCTGGGTAGAGTAATCTTGGTTGTAGGTCTTTGATTTTCATCACTGAATTAGTGCCAGTCCTTTCTGGCATGCAAAGTTTCTATTGAGAAATCAGCACATAGTCTTATGGGATTTCCCTTGTAGGTAACTAACTGCTTTTCTCTTGCTGCTTTTAAGATTCTCTCTTTGTCTTTAACTTTTGTCATTTTAATTAAGATGTGTCTTGGTATGAGCCTTTTGGGTTCATCTTGTTTGAGACTCTCTGCCCTTCCTGAGTTTGTATATCTATTTCCTTCCAGATTAGGAAAGTTTTCTGTCATTATTTCTTCAAATAGGTTTTCAGTTCCTTGTTCTTTCTCTTCTCCATCTGGTACCCCTATGATGTGAATGTTAGTGCACCAATGTTGTCCCAGAGACCCCTTAAACTATCCTCATTTTTTTTTTTTTGGATTCTTTTTCCTTATTACTCCTCCAATTGGGTGTTTTCTGCTACCTTATCTTTTAAATCATGGATTCAGTCTTCTGCATCTAATCTTCTGTTGATTCTCTTTAATGTTTTCTTCATTTCAGTTATTGTATTCTTCATTTCTGACTGGATCTTTTTTATGTTTTCTGTCTCTTTGTTAAAGTTCTCACTGAGTTCATCTACTCTTCCTCTAAGTTCATTAACCATCCATATAACCCGTGTTTTGAACTCTGCATCTGGTAGATTGTTTGCCTCCATTTTGTTTAGTTCTTTTTCGGAGCTTTGTTCTGTTCTTTCATGTGGTACATGTTTCTTTGTCTCCCCATTTGGCTGCCTCCCTGTGTTTGTTTCTATGAATTAGATAGAGCTGCTATGTCTCCCAGTCTTAGTAGCATAGCCTTCTATAGTAGGTATCCTGTGGGGTCCAGTGGCGCAGTCTCCCTGGCCACCTACGCCAGGTGTTTCAGGTGTGTCCCTTATATGGGTTGTGTGTGCCCTCCTGTTGTACTTGAGACTTAGTTGCTGCTTGTATGTTAGTGGGAGGGACTAACCTTCAAATTGGTTGTGAAGACTGGCCATGACTACAGCGGAGGAGCTGTTATATAGGGGCTGACCCTATGAAGTAGGACTCACTGTAGCAAGGCTCTGCTGCCTGCCTTTTGTGTGCATCATCCTTGGGTACAGCCTCAGGTGGTGCTCCAGCTTGATCAGAGTGGCCACTGAGTGTGCTGGCCTGGGGACTCCTGGGAGAGGCCCCACCACAGGCCAAGTTCAACCACAGCCTGTGCCCTACCTGAGGCCACCTGGCATGAGCCACTAAGGAATCTGCAGATGGACACCACTCATTCTGGGCTTGGAAATTCCTTGAGAGGCCAAGCCACAAACTGAGGCCAGCTGCTGCTAGTGCCGGGCTCAGGCTTCTCAGCAAGAGGTACAGGGCATACAGTGGCCAGATGCTGCTTGTTTGGGTTATGTGAACCTTTTAGAGATTTTAGGAAAGTGCAACATGAACCAAGACAAGCCACTTGTATGGAAAAGCCACTGGAAGTGTTTTGAGTGGGCCTGCAAGTTGGGTGAGGCAGGGTCTCAGGGAATCAGCAGAGCAGGGCAACCAGTGTTAGCAAGGTTGATAGAGACCCAGATATGGTGGCTGCCTGCATCAGCACTCCAGGAAAGGGAGGGTTCAACAAAGGAACAATGCCCTCTGCCAGCACATTTGTCTGGGAGAAAGCCACCCCTCCAGCCCTCACCCTGAAGCCAGTTTAGTTCCTCCTTGAATGTCCCAGTGCCTTTCAAGCTGCTGCACCAGCTCTGGAGCTCAGAGCAAGTGAGTCAGTCAGCAAGTATGTCTGCGTGTGGGCACCTTAAGAGGAGCTGCCCTCTGTCTCACCCAGCCACGTTCTCCACTGATTTTCATAGCCAGAGGTTATGGGGACTTCTCTTCCCGGCACCAGAACCCTGGGCTTGGGAGCCAGATGTGGGACTGGGACCCCTTGCTTCTCCAGGAAGTCCTCCTCAGCTGAGATATCCCTCCTGATTCTCAACTGCCACACATGGGTGCCGGACCAGCCCATTCCATGTCTCTGCTCCTCCTACTAGTCTCAGGGTGGCCTCTTCTGTGTGTCCCCACTTGCAGGACTTCTGTTCAGCTAGACTTCAGGCAACTCCCAATTATGGCTGTTCTGTAGTTTAGTTGTAATTTTGATGTGGTGAGAGGAGGCAAGCACAGCATTTACGTACTCCGCCATCTTGACCAGAAGCTCTGAGTTAAGTCTCTTTCTCTTACACAGCTGTGTGGCCTTGAGCACATCACTCAAACTCTCTGTACCTGTTTCCTTATCTATAAAATAAAAAAAATATTTGTACGTACGCGGGCAGGTAGGTGCCTGTATCAGTCAGATTCTAACAGGAAACTCTAATTAGAATGTGAAGAATTGACAAGGGGGCTATTTTAAAAGGGCAATGTGTAAGGAAACCCTACAGAGAGTAATAGAGTACCCAGGTCTAGTTCAAGGACAATTAGTATCCCTACATCTGGAGGGGCAGGAGGAGGAACAGTTGCCAGAATCAGACAAGGGAATCATGTGAATGCCATTGAAGGAAGCAGCCATCCAAGGTGATCCTGCAGGGAGCAAGCCAATGAGGTAAATACTCTGACTCACTGTCTTCTCTCCCTCTATCTCCAAATGGGGCTCCCCATTTGACAAACCCAACCAGAAGCCAGAAAGCAAGGAAGACTGGTGATGTAGTTCATAGAGGCCAACCTCCTGAGCACAGGGCTGGGTAGAGAAAGAGAACGGGACTTCCGGGTCCAAATGGAAGAGACCCAGCAGAGCACATTAGTGTGGTAATGTTCATGAGTGTGTAGTAAAAGATTTTTAATAAATTTAAGTTATTAATAATTATTTCCAGCCTAGTTCCAGCCCACCTTTCAATCTGCTCCTCTCTACAACCCACCAAGCTAGAATCGTCATGGCTTCTGGAAAAAAAGGCAGACTCATTGATGTCTCTGAGCCTATGCTTTTGTCGTTCCACCATCTGGAATGTTCTTTCCTTCATCCCTTTGCCTTACTTTCAAATTCCTGCTCAACCCAAAGACCCAACTCACATATCTCCTACTGAGTGACCTTCCTTGCCTCCTCTCACCACATCAAAATTACAACTAAACTACAGAACAGCCATAATTGGGAGTTGCCTGAAGTCTAGCTGAACAGAAGTCCTACAAGTGGGGACACACAGAAGAGGCCACCCTGATACTGGTAAGAGGGGCAGAGATGTGGAACAGGCTGGTCTGACACCCACATGTGGAATAAAAGGCTGTTTATAAACATCTATTAATATGATTAATGGAGAAATTTTGCCTGAAAACTTACCTAATGGTGACATACAACAGGAATTATCCATGGGTACAGCATAATGGGGGAGAGGCCTCTACTGTTCAGTCATATCTGCCTCTGCTGTCTTCTAAGTAAAAGGGAGGATTACACTTCCCCACTCCTTACAGTTGGGCAGAATAATGCCAACTGAATAGAAGTGACTCTTGTCACTTCCGGACCAGAGCATTTCCTTGCCTATGCAAATCCCTCTGATTCTACTCTCCCCTGCTGTTGTGAACCCTGAGCTGTCATGTTGACATTGCGGCATCACGAGATGGAATGACTACATGGATCAGAACACCTCCCTGACCCTACCAAGCTAGAAGAACGGGCAATAAATAAACTTTTGTTTTGAGGCACTGAGATTTAGGGTGGTGTGTTCCTACAGCATAACCTGGCCTTTCTTGACCGATACACATGATTGTGTGTGGTAGTTGGTCTGCAAAGGTGAGCTACTACTGAATCGGGTCTGTCAGTATTCACAGACTGTGTAGTCCCCTGTCCTCAAATCTGACCCTGTGAATGCACTTCTGACCAATGAAATGGAGGGAATGCAGCATGACTTCCAAAGTTAGATCTTTAAAAGTTCTACAGTTTTTGCCTGGGTTTCTTAGAATGTTCCCTCTGAGGCAAGCCAGCCACAATATAAGAAGTCTGATTACCTAAGAATGCCATGCTGTGAGGAAGTCCTAGCTAGCCACATGGAAAGACCATGTGGAGAAAGAATATTGCCTGACTAGCCTCTTTCTGCTGCAGCTAGACCAGCTGAGATGCCAGCCATATAATTGAAGAGGCCATCTTGGACAACTGAGCCAGTCATGACTTCTGTAGACTCCAGCCCCAGCACCTCTCTGACTGTATGACTGAAACCACAGGAGAGACCCCAGGTAGGAAACACCCAGCTAGGCCCAGTCCAGCCACAGAACTATGAGGGATAATACTAAGTTACGTTTTAAGTCATCGCATCATACTGTGGGAGGATGGGATTAGTTGGGGCCTCCCTTAGGTTGGAGTTCTAAGAGAGAAGGCATTGTGCTCATTTGGGGGAGCATTTGTTTTCAGGCTGTCCAACATCCATCTCTTTTGAGGTTTTCTTCCTCTCACAGGGATTGAAATCAAAGGTTTTCTTTTCTCTAGCCAAGGGGAGGAGCACATGGCCAAAACTAGAGCAGATGGACTCCACTACCAGGAATTTGAATATTTAGACAAAGAGATTAAAATGGTCAGACTAGTGCTCACTTCAGCAACACATATACTAAAATTGGAACAACAGAATGGTCAGACTATGCTCTAGATGCATAGATGTCACTCTGTGATAAATCCCCCTCTGAACCTCCGGAGTTGCCCATCTCCAAGCCTCCTGTTGATGCCACAAGGAGCCCATGTCCTTCTAAGAAATTCACTTTTATTTCCATCAGTCACAGTTGATGTCATGGTAGGCTATGCTGCTATAACAAGCAACCTAAAATCTCAGTAGCTTAACACAGTAAGTTTATTTCTTGTTCATGTCACAATCACAGGGGTTTGGCAGACGAGCTCTGCTCCACACAGTCATTCAGGGTCCCAGACCTTTTCCATCTTGGGACTCACCCTTCTTTTAAGTCCCTGGAGTCATCAGATATTATGTGTCTGCTGGCAAACAGAAAAAGAGAGATTGTGGAGCATTCCATAGCAGGTACTTAAGGAGAAAGATCTAGAAGTGTCATATATCACTTCCGCCCCAAATTCCATTGGCTAGGACTTAGCCATGGCCCCACTCAACTACTAAGAAATATAGTTTAGCTATATGCCAAAATGAAAAATAAGCAGGGTTTATTTTGCTTCTATTGCTTGCCACCAACCGAAGTATATCTTGACTAATAATTTAACCATTGTATTTTCACCCCTAGTCCCATGTCTGACACAGAGTGTCTTTTATAATAACCCTCACCAAGCTCAGAATAGTTAAGTAACTGGCTGAAGGTCACCCAGCTAGTGACTGGCGGAGCCAGGATTCAAAGCCAGTGTTCTTTCCATTGTCCCATGATGCCACCTGAAAATTCTATCCATGCGCTGAGCCCTGAGCTGTTTGGAAAAATGAACCTATAAGAGCCAGTCCCTGGCCTGGAGTTCACATCAAAAGAGAAAAGCTAAAGTGCAGCCTGCCTTGGCCCAGATTTAAAGACCAGCTCAGGACCAACAACAGGTGTGATGGTACATACTTCAGTGCCAAGTGCACTGCACAGACAAATGTGTAGAGCAGAGAGATGCACTTTGGGCTGAACCAAATGGTCTGGGAAATCCTCAGAGACAAGGCAGAGCTCAAACATCAAGAGAAGCTACGTGCACACAGATTCTACCAAGGACACTTCAGATTCAGGCTCTGGTCAATCAGTGCATTGCACTGAATCTGACAGCAGGCAATTTGGGCCTTATGTCTCAGCCTCCTGCCTACCTGCAACACTATTTGTCAAGGGCTGAACTTCTCAGGACTGTTTTAGTTTGTGTGAGAGAAAAGCAATTCAAATTGGCTTTTAAAAACATATATATATTAAAAGTCTAGGTATATGTGGCCTTCAGGCACAGCTTGATCTGGGGTTCCTACCATGTTTTTGGGACTTGGTCTCTCTGTTTCTTAGTTTTTGCTTTGGTCTTATCCAAGCTCGCTCCCCTAGTGGTAGACTCTGGCTGCTCCAGGCTATCAGTGTCTCAGGAATAACTCAAAAGGAAAGAAAGATTTTCTTTCAGAACTGTTCTGGAAAGAGTTCTAGGATTTATTCTCCAATTGGAACTGCTGGGGCCATCACTACAGAGCTGTGTGGAATCTGACTTGAAGTCCTGGATGGCATAGATGCCCCACATACCAACCATTTCTGTGCTCTGTCACCCCTCCATTTTCAGGGCATGGTGATTTCAGCTTAGGGAGGATCCAGAGGGGACTTCTCACAGTAAGGGAGACCTCAGGCAGGTACCTCCCCTTGGAATAGTCAGGAACCTGCCCAACATATTATGACACATGCTGTAGTAGACAGGTCTGAATTTCCCTCAAACATTTCAGTGAATGAAGGCCTTTGCTGCCCAGAAAGGGAGCCAAGGAGATGTAGTAGGTCCCAAGGTTGACAATGGTTGCTGGACTACCTCCAGCCTCCAGCCTGCTTGAAGAGCCAAGATTTTCTGCTGAGTATCCTTGAACAGTATTACCTTACCTATGTGACTCACTGACAAGTAGAGCCTGGCCTGGGACCACCAGGACAAAACTAGTGGCTAAGCCTGGGCTTAGCAGGATGGGGGTAGTTAGGAGCTGTCTGGCATATATATGGTACAGAATTCAAGATATTGTTACTCTCTGGGCATAGTTTGTAACAATAAATGGAAACCCACTTCCAATTTAGACAAAGTGATATAGTATACATTAGGAATGTTTTCAAGAGCAAGTAATAAAGATTTTAAAAATGAGACTCATTTTTCTTGTTTAATAGTCAATAAGTGGTCTACTGCCATGCTACCCTGAACAAGCCCAATCCCGTCTGACCTCAGAAGCTAAGCAGGGTTGGATCTCATTAGTACTTGGATGGGAGACCACCTAGGAGGACAAGGTGCTATAGGCATAAAAATTTTTTAAAAAAATAAGGAATTGTAAGCTGACAGGGTCCTTGCAATCGGTGAAGTCAACCAAGGGTTGCTTCGCCTAAAAAAAATAAAAGTAAATAAATGATGTTGCGGAGACTCAGCTGCTCAGTGGTGCCATGGCACCTTTATGATTCACTTAGCTTTGCTCTCATGGTAGCGAGATGGCTGCTGCAGCTCCAGGCATTGTGTTCACATTCTGAGTAGGAAGCAGAGGGAGAGATGTTACCAGCCACACCTTGCTCCTCATTTGGATAAAGTGAAATCTTTCTGAAAATGAGCAGCCTCCTGCTCCTATCTTATTGACCAGAACTCAGACATACAGCTTCCCTAACCTGTAAGAGAGGGTGGGAAAGGTAACTTTTAGCTTTTCTAGACTGTACAGTGGCAGAAGAGAAAATTAGGTGTAAGGAATGCCAAATAACATCAACCACAGGAAAGTTTATCATCAATATAGCAGGATAATATTTTGGGACCATTTACCTATGTTCTTTTCAATTTTCTTATATTTTCTTTTTTATTCCCTACTGTCAAGCCAAAACATGTGCTTGGCACCTCAAGAGAGGAATATGAGAGGGTGGGAAGCAGAAAAAGCCATGAGTTTGACCTGTGTCCCAATAGCTTACATTCTTATTGTAGAAACATAAAGACCAAAAATAGGCTTATTACCTTCAGATCAGGAATAGTCTCCTGAGGTTCAGGGGAAAAGAAAGAAGCAGAGGAGAGGTAATAAAAAATATAGTTTGTGAAGTCTCTGAAGGTAAGACTCTGAACCTTACTTCTTGCGGGAGAATGGCAAAATTCCAGAGAGATTTGAAAAACCCAAGAGCAGATGGAAAGAATGCTTTATAGAGTAGCCTGGTTCCCAGCAGGTGTGGGAACAACAGAACAATCCCTGAGCCTTGAGATTGGTCCAGAAGAGGCCAAAGAGCTACACAGACAGAAATAAGGTGGCCTGTGCAAGTTGAAGGTCAGGGGCAGATGGCTGAGAGCTGCTGTCTTGGGCACACCTACATGGACAAAGGACTTCAGGACAGACACTGCCCACCATAGCTGGGCACTTCAAAGCCACGCAGGAATTAGACACATTCATATAAAAGGGTGAAAGTGCCATCCTGGCTTGAAATAGAAATCTTGCTGAGTTATGAAAAACATAATGAAAGTTCTTCATGCACCCTTGAGGGTGTTGACTGAGGTCATACTCTATGGCAGAGAGTCTGATTTCTTCCCCCAGCATCCATTCTTCCCTTGTTCCTTAGGAATGAACCCTTGCTTTTAGCTAAGCATGTTGCCCAGACTCCCTTGAGCAAAGTATGATCATGTGACTAAGCAGTAGCCAGTAAGATGTGAGCAAAATCGCTCTGTGGGACTTGCAGGAAGTAGACTTAAAAGGGAGAGACCTACTCTTTGTCCTTTCTTCCTGTTGCTGTCTGATATAAGGCCGCTCCAGCAGCCATCTTGGTCCAAGAAGTGACCTTGAAAATAGAAGGTTGGGAGAGAAAGTAGAGCCTGAGTCTATGTGCCATGGCCATATCATCTTGTACTGTCTGCCTCCACACTTATTTAATGTGAATGGGAAATGCACTATATTGGGTGCAGTGCCATAACAGAGTGCCACAGGCTGGGTGGCTTAAACGACGAAATGTATTTTCTCACAATTCTGGAGGCTAGAAATCCGAGATCAAGGTGTCAGCAGGCCTCTCTCCTTGGCTTATAAATGGCTGTCTTCTCCCTGTCTTCACATGATCTCCCCTCTGTATATGTTTCCTAACCTCCTCCCCTTATAGGACACCAATCACATCAGATTAAGGCCTCATTTTACTTGATTTACTTCTTTAAAGACACCATCTCCAAGTGCATTGACATTCTGAGGTACTGGGGTTCACGACTTCAAAATATGAATCGAGGTGGGTGAACGCCACTCCATAACATACACTTGCTAGCAGGAGCCAGGCCTGCCTAGCAGTGCACCTCTGAGTAAATAACTCCCTGCCCTTTCTGAGGCTCAGTTTTCTCATTTGTGAAACAAGGGGCTTAACATGCTAATAGCTGCTGTTGTGCATTTTGCTTCTCAAAGCTCCCTCTAAGGCTGCTTTTCACCTAAATTTAGGGCCAATCTGTCCTTATTGTGGGCTTGGTGGAGCTGGAGAAAGCTGTGGGTTGACTCACAAAGTGATGGCTGTGGGCCTTCAGCCTCCCCTCCCCTGGTTCACTTCCAGTGAGGCTCTGAACTGGCTCAGGCCCTCCACTGACTGTTGACTGTCCTCCCAGGATGCTCTTAGAGGACATGTGGATCAGAGTTGTGGACAAGGCCTGTTCCCAAGGCCAGCATCCTTGCCTAGCCTGCCCTGAACCTCAGAGAAGGGGCGAGAGTTACATTGGACAGAAATCAGTGCTAGGTGCTTTTCATGGCTAGCTCAAGAACCCTCACTTTATGGTTAGAAAAACTGAAAAAACTCCCTTACACTTACTTATACCTGTACCTTGAGTCCCAGCCCCCACCCCCACCTCTCTGAGAACTTCTCCATATTTTCTCCCAATTGGAATCCATCCCATTAACTTTTTAGAGTAATTCACCAATTAAAAAAAAATAACTAAAAACAATAAAGTTACATTTGTCATCATATTCCCCATTCTCCCCATGCTCCAACCCCTTTGTGGTAACCACTTTTTACTTTTTTCCCCAGTGTGTTTTTATGCAAAGACAAACATTTCCATATTTCCCATTTCCCCCATGTCTTACACAAAAGATGGTACACTAAATATACTCTTCCTCCTCTTGGTTCTTCTTCACTTAACAGTTTATCCTAGCAATGTTTCCATTATAGTACATATAAACTTTTTTCATTTTTTTGTAGCAGCAAAATATTCCATTTTACACATGTACCAGAGTTTATTTAATCAGTCCCCTGTCTGTGGCCTCTTAGGCTAGTTCCAGTCTTGTGAGAAAAAAGTCAACAGCAACAACAACCAACACACCACACACACTCACTCTTTCATCCATGCCAAGTAGCTCTGTAGCTTAAATTCCCAGAAGTGAGACTGCTGAGTCAAAGGATAAATGCATTTGTAATTCTGACAGATAAGATAAATTGCCAATCACAAGGTGTACGAATATGCAGTCTATCTGAAATGTACACAAGGGCCTGTCTTTTGCCTCACAAGAGTCAAAAATAACAAACTAGGGAAAAATATATCACAAATAAAGGGCTCTTCTGCCTAATATATAGAGTTCTTAAAATCATTAAGAAAAAGACCAATTAACCAATAGCGAAATGAGTTAAAGAATTAAAAAGATATTTTCTAAAGAAAAAATTTTCTCCTAGACCAATGAAAAGATGACAAATTCATTCATAATAAAAGAAATGCCCATCAAAACCATAATGAGAGGATTTTTTTCACCTATCAAAAAGTGGCAAAAATAAATTCAAAAGTTTGACACTTCATCATTATTTCTACATTTTCAAAGGTCTTCCCTCTTAAAAAAAATAGTAAGGTAACTCTCACTTGCCCTCTCCATACGCTTCCATATATCCCTTCTCCACAAGCAGACTCCGGAAACAACTACCTAATGCCACGGCCTCCATTTGCATGCCTACCGAAAACACACCGCCAGGACAGCAGTTCTCAACTGGGGGCGATTTTGCCCTCCAAGGGACATTAGGTAATGTCTGGAAACAATTTTGGTTGTCACAACTGGGGTGTGGGGTCCTGCTAGCATCTAGTCAGGGATGCTGCTAAACATCCTTCAAAGCACAGGACAGCCCCTCAACACAGAATCATCCAACCCAAATGTCCACAGTGCCAGGGGTGAGAAACACGGCACTCAGATTGCCCCTGGCATCAAAGTTAAGTCCAGTGGACTTGTTCTAAGTCTTCCCCTTATCCCCTCAGCAGCATTCAGCATTGTTGACTCTCCCTCTCTCCTTCTTGAAAAGCTGGCTCTGTGACATCAGCTTCCCTTTCTCCATTCCCTTTACTGGCTCATCTCCTTCTAGGTGGCAATTAAATATGGGGGTTCCTCAAGATGGGGTTCTACACCCTCTTTCCCCTCATTCCACACTAAGCCTAGTTGATGTCACCCACTCCCTTGACTTTAATCTCTGTCTTCCCAAACCTCACCTTGGAGCTTCATTTCTGTATATCCAACTTCCTGTTCCACAATTCCACCTGGTCATTTCCAAGGCCCCTAGGACCATCAGGCCAAGCTCTTGTGACCCTCTGCACCAGCCCCTCTTGGCATTCCCTATTCCAATGACTGGCAAAGCCAGCAGTCTAGATATGCAAGCCAGAGCATAGAAGTCATCCTCAACACCTCCCTCTTCCTCAAGCTTTGCCAAGACCCACCCTCAAAATATCTTCCTAGTTCATCCACTTCTCCCATTCCCACTGCCACCAGTCTGCTCCAGGCCACCACCACCTTTAGCCCAGTCCACTGTACCATCTCCTGCATTGGCTCCCCACCACCATCCTGCCACCCAATAGCCAGAGGGAGCTTTTCGAATCACAAATGCAATTATGTCCCTGATTGACCTCTGATTGCTCTGAGGATCAAATGAAAACCCCTAACCTGCTGACAAGGCCTGGTCCCTGCCAGCTTTATGTCACTGTGGCAGAGGGGACCCGTTTCCCAAATAACCTTGCAGGGGCATTCCCACCTGCAATATTCCATAATTCAGGCTCCTGGCCATTTATAACCCTTAGGCTATACAGTGACACTTGAGTGACACAAACCTGAAGGAACTGGGTGGCAAGCTATGTTGCTAGTTGGGGGAAGAACATTCTAGACAAAGGAACAGGAAGTGCAAAGACCCTTCAGGAACAAGACAAGTTGAATATCTATCTTTCCCCACATACTTATTGGCTGTTTCTAATTATTTCGAAACTGCCAGTTCATGATTTCTCTTCTTTGTTCTATTGGTTTTGTGGTCTTTTTCTTTCTGATTTATATGAGCTGATTTAATATGAAGGATATTAGCCTTTATATGTTATTTGTATTACACACTTTAAAAATAGTTGGCCATTTCTAGGGGTTTTGTTTGTGGTAGTTTTTACTGTATAGAAAAATCTTAATTTTTTTATAGTCAAATTTGTGATTTCTGAGCTTGGTTTCTCACCTGAAAAACACTTTCCCACTGAGGTTAGTTTTTAAATTTTATTCATATTTTCTTCAAATTCTTTTATAGTTTTATTTTTAACTTTGAAATCTTTGATCCATCTGTTGTTTCCTGTGCTTTTAACAAGTGAGACATCCAGTAAGTGATGATCCACATTTAGATTTTTGAAAGCCTATTGAGTCACCCATCCATTTCTCCCAATTTGAAGTGCCCTGGTGTCAGGTACCACTATACTCGGTTTGGCGGCTGGGGGCAGGGGGGGTGGGCAGGGCTGGGGGGAGGGGGAGACGGTGGGGGCGGGGGGGGGTTGGTTGGGAGGCGGGGGCGGGTTGTGGTAGTCTCTGCCTGTAGGTGGTGTTAGAGGTAGACTTCGAGGCTGGAGGAGTGAAAAAGACACATGACGGGGGCAATGGTGATGCTAAAGGGTGGGTGGCTTAAAGGGTTTAAACACTCCCACCACTTCATCAATTCTGCCCCAAAGTCATCCCAAATAAACACGTCTTAAGTTCAACAGCACCCTTGCTCTCCATCAGTGCTTCAAAGCAAACTCTTCTTCCTCTTGTATTCAGATTGCTGTCCTAACGAGACCTACAGAGAAATTCTGGAACTGGTCTTACTTGGTTTCAGAAGCAGAGATCACAAGGCCTAAGGGGCTGCTCTCGCAGATCCAAGACCTGCCTGCCTAGCTGACATCCACACACAGCTCATCCACCCACGAAGCTTATCTTTGCCACGCTGAGCTCACCCAGTATATAGACCCACAGACAGCATTCCCCGCCCTCACTCTTGGGTTCCTCCTCCCTGCCATATACCACTGAGAAAAAGGACCCAGGCTTGGACAGAGTCCCCTGGCGCCAGGGACTGACCCCACTGGCCCGGTATCCAGTTCCTTCACTAGGCCACCAGGCTTCTTCAGCTGTGGCTGGTGCCGCTGGAGTTGTTTGGGCAGCTCCGTCACAACACAGGGTCATGTGGCACAGCAGCTGTCTCATCTGAGGGAAGGGCTGCTGCTCGCAGAAGACGCATTCCACTTCTTTTGTACAGGTCCCCAAGGACAGACATAGGGCTGGTAGGTGAAGGCACAGGGGCCCTTCCCCTTGCCAGCAGCTGTCCTGGAACCTAGTTCGTTCCCTGATCTTCTCCCCTCAGGCATTAATGTAACTAACTCACCGTGTCACTCAAGCGTCACTTTATGAGTGAGACCATCCACGACCACCTTATCTAAAATTGCAAGCCCCCCACTCCATCCCTCTTCCTTGCTCTACTTCCTAGCACTTATCATCATATATTTTATTAATTTATCTTGTTTACTATCTGTCTCCCATCACTAGAATATAAGGTCCACAGGGGCAGGGATTTTATCTGTTTTGTTCATCACTGAATTCCTTGTATCTAAAATAGTCCCTGGTACCTAGTAGGTACACAATAGACATCTGTTGAACACATTCCTCCCAATAACCTTCAGAGGTAACTTATTTTCATCCCCATTTCACAGCTATAGAAACTGAGGCACATGAAATAACTCGCCTTAGCAGCAGCCCTGGGTTGTCAGTCCCAAGCATCTATGTCCAGGGCCTGTGCCCTAACTCCACACCATACTTGCAGTCACAAAATGCTATTGCGCCAGTGTCTGTAATAAGCCTGGAAACAACCAAATTTTCCATCAGTTGGGGAGTGGTTATCCTGTAATAGTGTATAAACGAATTAAGTAGATCTATATGTGCTCGTTTGGAACAATTTCCAAGATATTGCTGAGTGAAAATAGCAAGATGCAGCACATCACATTGCATGTGTTCTTATCTGTAAGAAATAAACAGGATATTTATACACACATAGGTTGAATGAGCAGAGAAATGTTCTGAGGGGATTCTCTAGAAACTGTTGACAAGGTAAAGGGGAGCAGCCTGGGGTTCTCTAGAGGAAGCCCTTGCATTCCATTTTATATTGCTAGTATTTTAAAACATACAAATGATTTACTTTTTTTTCAGTGACGTAAATCCTCCACATAGTTTAATACTCAAAAAAAGCTACAGGGCTTACATAAAACATTAGCAGGCCCCTATCTCACTTTTTACTCCTAGAGGCAGTGAATTGAGCTCTTTCAGCTGCTCCTTCTGTTTGCCATTCTCTTGCTAAGTTAGGGTTTCTCAGACTTTAAGGAGCATGCGAATCACCTGGGGTCTTGTTAACATACAGGTTCTGATTCAGCTAGTCTAGGGTGGGGTTCAAGATTCTGCATGTCTAATAAGTTCCCAGGTGATGCTGATGCTGCTGGTCCGTGGATCATTTTTTTAAACGGTAAGATTCTACATAACATGTTAATACAGCTATTTCTTGATTTTTCTGTTTTTGTTCTTTGTAATATAAAAAAATGAAAATTTAATTTCCTTATACCCTTGTCCCCCTCCCACAGACGCATCCTGTCCTCATCCTTCCAATGTAATTATAGTCCCCGTTTGGTTAAAATCATTTTTAGCATTTATATTATTATGCCTTTATATATAATATTCACAGCTCAGCCACATAGTATATTAAGATTACGTTTCTTTATTGAACAAAGTTTTGTTTTCCCTGAAGTTAATAATTGCTTCACTTTTTTTTTTTTTTCATTTCACCTTCAGTAATGCATTCTCAAACCTGCCTGACAAAACTAAAAATCTCTTCTTGGTAACTTCAAATACATCATATAAGCTACATCTTGGAGCCTCTGTCCTCTCGGTCCAATACGGATTGGTTGTTCCATATATTTCCTCAATTAAAAAGACCAAAAAATTGACTGGTAAACTGTGGCAGGAAGCAGAGCCTCCAGTGTGAACTAGGCCTTTATAATTGCTAACCGTACCATGTTCTCCCTTCTTCCTTTCAGTGATACCCCACCCCTGCCCCAGTTTTATGCATTTGGTTGTGTAGATAGAGACTGAATTTCCCAGTCTCCCTTGCAATTAGACCAACTACTTGCCGACAGAACACAGTGGAAGTGAGGAATGCCACTTCTGCATCACCCCATCCTTCCTCCTTCTTGAGGACTAAAACATGAATATGGTGAGCATAAGCCAGCTTCAACCAACAGGACCACATACCTCCAGACTGTTATCTGAAGAGAAATAAAATTCCATCTTGTGATAAAGAAAACTTGGACCAAATCTGGTTTGAGACATAACCTTTTCCACGTGTTGTAATTCACAAGCTCCTCTGGGAAGACCCTGGCATTTCTGACAAAAATGCTTAAGCAACATTCTAATAAACTTTAATTCAAATGCAACTTCTAGGAAGCAAGCTTCCCATCCACTCAGCTGTCAGTCATTCATGGTGCTAATGACCTGGCGTCAGACATGCTCAGATGTGCCAAAGGGGAAGGTGTTTTGTCCAAACATTAAAGACGCCTGTGAAAGAGAACCGGACCAGGAGATGGAACTGGACCTTAACTGACCAGTTACTGCATGCCAGGCATTTTACACGCTTTCCCCCTATAATTCTCCCAACAAGCCCACAGGTGGGCATTTGAAGTAAACCTTAGCAGTTTGCCTGCCTACCATCCATGGGGGTAAAGAGAATAGAGAAATTAATAAAAACAAAGGCGGGGCCCTGCGTGGACTGAAAGGTTAACTCAGCCTTCTGAGCACCTAAGTCTGAAATGGAAAATAAGGGGGAGAATGGAAATTAAATATCAGAGGGGGACTCAAGCCAGGTCTGCCCCCACTGTGAAGCTGTACCCCGGAAGCTCCTTGTCTGGCCTGGGACTGGGCCCAGTGTCCACTGGAGCCTGGTTTGGAGAGGGCAAGAGGCCAGGCTGGGGCCTGGGTGGACAGAATGGGTGAAACCTGGCTGTCATTATTCTCCATGTCCTGGTTGCTGGGTTCTAGAGGGCCACAGTGCTAGGCTAGGAACCCAGCAGATAGTCTGAGTATTTCCAGCCAGCCAGGCATGAGCCCTGGGTCCATGGAGAAAGGTGTGGGTTCTTTGGGAAGCAGGCAGGGCCTCTCCAAGGTTAAGACATGTCAGGCCTTCTTCATTTTTGGAGACTCATTGTATTCTGGAAGCATTAAGAAATACCGAGAACAGCATTGTGAGGACTTGATGTATCGTAAGTTGATTATGCTTGCCTGATTAACACTCTTAACACTCACACACACACACACACAAATACAGTGCAATACAGTTGTTCTGTTCACGAGATAATTACAGGATTCATAAACATTGTCGACTCTGGCAGGGGTGTGGGGAGGATGTGGTCTGCAATGGGACGTGCTCTTAATGCCCGTTGAATGTTCTTGGTTCTAAATCCTGTCAGAGAAACAGTCTGAATTTATAACTGAATGTATAACTGTACACAGAAGTAATATCAGAAGCTTATATTTAAATCTGTTCAGGAACATGAGGCCTGGGCCAGATTCTCCCCATGCCTAAGACATGTCTGTGAGGCCAGCCAGAGCCTGGAAGGCTGACCAAGTGAGGCCAATCCCGAGTGGTGGGCAGGGAAAGCCTCCCCCAATCCCAGAAATACCAGAGCCAAGAGCTACAGGCCTGACTCCAGCCCCCTAAATCTGGTGGGCTGCCCCTGCTGCCTCACCTCAGGCCCATAGATCCAGCAAGGGCCAAGAAGGACCACCGTCTCTCTTGAGGAAGGAAGCAGGGTGCAAATGCCTGCTCTAAGATGCTAGGGACAGAGTTTGGAGTTGCCTGATGACTCTAATCTTTCCTCCGCAGGCTGGAGACAGAAGGGGGCAGGGGTGGGAGAGGGGAAAGCAGAGTCCCAGGCTCTTGTGAACTGGGTCTGATCCTCCACCCCCCACACCCCCAGCCCAAGAGCCAGGCACAGTCACCCAAACAGGAGACAGAAAGAGCTTCACAACCACTGAGAATTAAAACCTATCGATTTTCCCCATTAGCTAGAGAACGTCATCAGAGTGCATTAAAACCAGGCAAAGCATCAGCATCATGAATAATTAACATCCAAAAATGACAACCCCATGGGGCCCCTGGGAGGGGGAAAGGGGTGCCTGGAGGCCTGGGGCACCCTGACCCCTTCTGACTCCCATTCCAAGGAGGCACAGCCTGGCCTCCCTTTCCTCCCCTCCACCTCCTCCTCACCTACTCTTCACTCTTATTCTTGTCCCTTGTCCTCTTCCTCAGAGAAACACCAAGTCTCTGAGGTACGAGACCCTGGCTGCCTTAGAGCAGGGAAGACAGAGCACTGAGATGAAAGTCAAGAGTGCCCAGCTCTGCTGTGTGTCCCTATATGACCTCAGGGGAGTCCACCCTCTCTGGGCTCATGGGTTGGATTGGCTGGCCTCTAGCTAAATCTCTAGGTCTATGGCTCTAGAGAGGGACAGTGACTGGCCCAAAGCACACAACAAATCTGTAGAGAGCCCACACCTAGGACCCCTATGTCACCCACCCCCAGCCTAGCCTATGGGGAGCCTTTGTGCAAATCAGAAAAAGTCACTCCCTTTGGATAGACTTTCAACTAAGGCGTTCCTCTGGCGGACCTATTAGAAAAAGGTAACCCCCACTTACGTTGTCACAGTTCTAAAGGTGAAAGGCTTGGCAGGGCAGAGGTGGGTGGCTATCGGCCCCCACTCACCATCTCCCTGGACACCCAGTGCCGTGTATGCAGCCTAAACAACTGAATGTGGGGTTCCATCCCCAGCTCTCACCTTTTCTTGGCCAAGAAGGCCCAGATCTGCCCTTCCAGCCAGTGGAATTCAGTTCAACTAACACAGGTGTTTCCTTCCAAGGCTGTCCTCCTCCCTCGGCCCCTCAGCTGGCCCAGGTTCCCTCTTGCATCCTCCCCGCCACCCGTCCTTCCTCCTTGGAGTCCTGGGAGGGCCAGCACGGGAGTGAACACCTCCTACATCTCCGACCGTGTCACCTCAGTCTTCTCCCCACAGTGCACTGTCCACCCCTTTATGCCTCGGGGCCTTTGCATACATACGTAGTTCTCTCTGCTGGCGATGTCCCACCTCTTGAGTCCCCTGGAAAACTCTACTTACTCTTTAAGATTCAGCTGGAAGGCCTTCTCCTCGGCTCCTCCCTCTCTTCCTCAAACTTGCCAACTAGTTCTTGACTCTGAGCCCTTGCACCTGCTGATCCCTCTTCCTGGGCTGTTCTCCCTCCAGACCTGGCCAGCTCCTCCTGCTCCTGTAGGTCACAGCGCCAACATTACCTCCCCCAGAGGTCTTCCCTGAGCAGCCTGTCACACCACCTCCCCAGCATGAGCTGCTCACATCTCCCTGTTTTAGTTTTTCGTAGCACTTTTCACAATCTGAGTTTATTTGTCCTTTCTTTGCTGATGCTTCCAGGCCACTGTGAATGGTTGTGCATGTTGTAACCTGCAGAGGAGGTGAGTAGGGCTGAAACCCAGCCTGCGATCCACACAAGCTGGTTCTCCTGGGCCGTGCCTGCCTGGAGGGAGCGCCCATTCCTAGGTCACCATAGGGCACCTTGTAGACAGACTGTGGCCCCATTGGCCTCCTGCTGTGACATGCACGCCCACTAAGGCAAGAGTAGTGTCTGCCCTCTTCATTGCCAGTGCCTGGCATATAGCAGGGCTCAACGAACATTTTCAAGCAAATGAATTCTGCTCAGATTCCTCCACTCCCACCCTCTTCCCACACTCCTCAATGGAATAAATGGCTGTGTGTAGTGCATCTCTGGGTCTCACAGGCTCTGCCTGCAGTTCATCTGGTCCCACAGGGAGCCAGCCACAGAACTGTACTCAGAGTCAGGGATGCTGTTTGTTAAGGGAACACAGTGGCAGGCGGGGAGGGAGGGAGGAATGCGAGGGGAGGAACCCCATGAGCTGAGGGGTGGATATGTGAGTGGAGGTATCCTGGGGTGCTGCCCTGAGCCCCCAGTCTCACCTGGTTCCCTGGAGTGCCTTCGGAGGGTTCGGACAGCCAGAACACTCTGACCAAGATCCAGACGCTGAGTGCTGCACGGAGATTCATGCGTGGGCAGGAGGCGGCCAGGCTCAGGTGGGGGCGGAACCGAGGCACCGCCCTTCCCTCTGCTCCCTGCGGCCACCCACTCTCCGCTCGGCCTCCCAGCTCTGGCAGGGAAGGAGTTAACCTCCCGGCTTCTCAGCGTGAATGTGGAGCTATTAATACCCACAGCCAAGCCAGTCTGCCGGAGCAGCCACTGGAGTCGGAGGGAGCAGGGAGCACAGGCAGCAAGCGCCAGGCTCTAGCCGAAGCAGGAGCTGGAGCTGGGACTCCAGGGGCCAGAAGTTTTCTTGGAGACAGCGTGGGCACTGTGCCAGCCTCACCTGGTTCCCGCTCACCTTTCAGCTTCAGGTCCTGACCTTCCCCCCTGGAGGCCACCCATGTTACCCACCCCAGCAGAAGAGAACAAACTTTCTTAGGGAAACCACCTCTACTGCCCCTTGCTGGCTGGATGGTGAGGAGCAGATGCCTGGACAGACAGATGAACAGATGGGCAGGGTACCTGAGAGCCTGTCCTTTCAGACTCACCTCTGACAGGCAGCAGCAGAGAGGGCAGCTGAGGGGCCTAGGGCTCCACAAGGGACAGCGAGGGACCCTGCTGGACCTTTGTCCACCAGCAAGCCACCTCTGAGTCCAGGCCACTTGGAACCTGCTTTCCAAGGCCAAGCCCTGTGGCTGGAAGTCCTGTGGGTCAGGACAGGAATCCCCATCAGACAGAGCCACAGGCTCTTCCACCCACCAGGACAACGGGTAATCTGAGTGAAAAGGCACAGGTGGCAGGTGGGCAGGCGCGGGGCCCTGAGGCCAACAGGCTGCTGACCCTGGAGCACTCTGGCTCGGGGACCCCTGCGCAGACCGGGGACGGTGATGCCGAGGCCGCCTCCAGTCACCCCTGCCCTGTCCTGGAGTTGCCTCCAGCCTGGCCCCTGGGCTGCGGATCAGAGGATGTGCCAGCCTTCTGCTTCATCTGCTTCCACAGGGAGGAGGAGGAGGAGCTGCTGGAAGAGGTCCCACTGCAGAGGTCAGTGCCCATGGTGGGCAGCGGGGGGACAAGGTGAGGGCACAGGGCTCAGGCTTGGGGCCCCTCGGTGCATGACAGACCTGCTTCTGAATCTCTTGGTCCACTGTTCACCGCCCACCATCACCTCTCTGCCCCAGGCTCTCAGATCTCTCACCAGGTTGTCACCACAGCCTCGTCCCTGTCTCTTCCATCCTGGCCCCACAGTGACCTTTCTGTCCTCTCCCGTTGTGGTCATGTTCCCCCTGCTCAGAGCCCTCCATGGCTCCCAGCTCCCACAAGATGAAGGCGGTACTCAGCTGTGCATTCAAGGCCTTTGTGATTGAACCAACCCCACCCAACTCGTCTCACTCCGCTCCACCATATTCAGTCCCAATGAAACTCTTCCCAGATTTTCCTTCCCCAGCTATCCTCCATCCAGCCCTAGCCGCAATGCTTCCTCCTCCAAGAAGTCCTCCAGGAAGCCCCTGCCCCACCCTGAGCTGAGAGCCACCTTTTCTCCCTGCGCTGAAATGACAGCTGATAGTGTTGAGTCTCTGTTGAATTAATAAGTAAAAATGTCTCTGTGTGTATATGCTGTGTGTATAAGGTGCCTGTGAGTATATGTGTTTGTGTGTGCATGTGTGAAAGAAAGTGAGAGGTAGAGAATGAAGGATTGTGCGATTGTGTGATTGGGTATTGGGGAGTGAGCGTGTGTGATTGGAGTGTGCATGCATGCTTGTGGGACCGGGTCTGAGGTCTATGTACCTGTGTGGGAGAGGAGTTGTGCACCGTGCCCAGGTGGGGGTTCAAGCCCTAAGAACCATTGTCCCTCTGCCAGCTCTCCCCACCCCCACTTGCAGGGAAGCCCAGACTCTGGCCAAGTGCATTACCCAAGCTGTAACCACAGGCTCCTCAAATGGATGGAGTATCTGCGGGGGAAACAAGGGTCACCTCTGCTCTGGCCCAGCCGCCCACACCTCCGTCGCCGCCTGAGTCAGCACTGCCCTGGGCGAGGTGAAGGGCAGGCTCAGGGCCAACCCACGTGTCCCATCCAGGCCCGTTGCAGGAGGGTTGGGGTATGGGCTCCTGCAGGCTGAGCCAGCTTCCTTCCTGAATCTGTTAGACCCTGGGTCTCCAATTTTCTCTCTGTGGACTTTTGTCTCCTCATCTGTAAAATGGGGGGCTGCCTCTGCCACAGTTATCAGTTCGTCATTCAACAGTGACTGAGCACCCACAGAGTGCCAGGGCCTGTGCTGGGGGCTGGAGCCCCTGCCCCAGCCCTCACTGGGTCATAGCCTGCTGGGAGAGATGGCAAGCAAACACATCAGTTTAATGGGGTAATGGGCACCTTGATGGGCGTGGGTGCACTGTGCTCAGGGACTCAGGGGAAGACTGATCGCCTCGGCCTGCAGCAGCCCTGCAGGTCTGTCTTACAGTCAGACTGAGTCAGGAGCCTCAGTGCTAGAGATCATGTGGAACTGCTTCTTGAACTCCAAAGCAATGGTCTCCAGAAAGCATCACTATTTTTATCATAGGAGCTCAAAATGCTGTTGGATGAATAAATGAATAGACATGAGGAGATAGGACATCAGAATCATCTGAGATGATTGGTACATAAACACACTCCTAGGTCCTGACCTAGAGGCTTTGCAGCCTCAGGTCTTAGAGGAGATGGATGTGTAAAGTTTTAATCTGTTACCCCAAGTTAGCAACTTGAGCAAACCAACGTTTTGAAAACCCTAGAATGAGAAAGGCACATGCCTAAGGATCAGGCAGCCATGAGATCCTGCCCTCCTCCCTCATCTCCCCATCTTCCACCTCCAACTTTTGGGGATCCCCCCTGTAAAGGATACCCCTCTGCCTCCTGCTCTGGCAGTATGATGGCCTGTGTTTACAGGAGCCATTCTCCTTTCCAGATGGTGGGCACTGGCCCTTTAAGGCCCATGGAGGGGACACAGCCAGGCTGGGCAGAGACAGTGACCACAGGTGCCAGGTGGTGAAGCTAAAAATACTGAGTGATGTGGACGCCCAGGCTGCGGGAGCCAGGCAGTGCCGGCTGAGGTAGGGGGAGGGAAGGTTCTGGAATGCTTCTGTCCTACTAGAGGAGGGGCAGTGGCAGTGAGGTTTGGTGGGGTCACCTTGGCGGCTTAGAGGAGCCTCTTCTGACCCTGCTCCTCTTAACCTTTGTCCAGCCTCCAGAAGGCTCCAAGATTCACTCTCAGTAGTGGGCTGCCATGTTGGCAGCCCTGGGGTGATTCCTCTGCAACCCACTTCTCTGTGACCCGGGGGAAATCATTCCTGCTCTTGGGGACCTCTGTAAAATTAAGGAGTTGGACTTTCTCAAGCCCTTTAAAGGAGAGAGAGGCAATGGGGGTGCAGGTGACCAGTTCACTCATTCGTGGATTCAATGGACTTTTCCTGAGGACCTTCTGGGGACTGGATATTAAAGCCACAGAGAAGAACATGACACAGGCACTTCCCTGCAGGAGCCTAGTGAGGACAAGACAGTGCACTGGAACAATGACATGCAGTGCGATGTGCTGGAATAGAGGTGTGAGCACTGTGCCCTCAGCTTCTGCTGTGGGATGATGCCAGAAGCCACCCGCAGAGAACACATCTGCATTTGATGAAAACTTGTCAGCAAGAGCATCACCCGCAGTGTTGCTCACCAGCCACCTACATAAGGTGCTTTGATGTATTAATTAAGGCGAGCTGGCTGTTGATAAATAAGCCTGGAAATCATCATGGTTTGACTGAGTAGAGCCTATATCCTGCTTAGACAAAGTCTAGGGGTTGGAGGTGCGACTCTGCCCCCACCTCCAGTCTTTCAGGGACTCAGGCGCCTCCCATCTTGTGACTCTGTCATCATCCCCTGCAGCCACTGGCAGATGAAGAAGAAAACAGGGATCACATGTGAAGTTCTTATGAGCTAAAGCTGGAAGTGGCCCACTTCGCCTCTGCCCACTCTCACTGGCCAAATCAGCTAATTGCAAAAGAAACTGGGAAACGTAGTCCAATTCTGACAGCCCCTTAGGGCTCTTATGAAAATAACACATCCTTTGGTATACATGAAAGCACCTGGCACCTAGTAGCTGTCCAGTGCGTTTGTTCATTCATTCGTTCATTCATTCATTCATTCATTTATCCGTTCATCCCACACATTTCACTGAGCACTCTCAGTGGGCTAGCACTGGAAACTGGATAGTGAAAAAATACCATCCCTATTCTCATGGGGCTCGCGTCAAACAGCAGAGCCAAACAAAACACAAATAAACAAATGAATATGATCATTCATGTTCGAATCCCACCGTAAAGGTCATGACCTGAGGGACAGTGGAGGAGGCACCCGCTTTGCATAGGTAAACAAGGAAAAGTAGGGACATTTCACCTGAGACCTAAAGAATGAGAGGGAGCTGGGCAGAATGGACGTAGGAACAGCCAGCAAGAACGGAGAGTGGAGAGGCCCAGAGGCAGGCTGGAGTTCAGTGAGTGTGCGGAAATATCAGGACGGTGTGACTAGAACAGAGTGAACATGGGGGGAGTGACACCGGGTGATGGGGAGAGACAGGAAGGGGCTAGATCCCATAGGCTTTGTGGCCGTGGGGAAGAACATGGATTTTCTCTGCATGGGACTGGGAAGCCTTTGGAGGCTTTTAAGTGGGAAAAGCAATATAATGATTGACATTTTAAATGGTCCCTCCGGCAGCTCTGGGCAGAATGGGTATGGGACACCATTGTGGAGGTCATGGTGATGATGGAGGGGGCATGGTGGTGGCCTGGACCAAGGTGGGCCTTACAGATAGAAGAGGTAGATGCTTTCTAGATCTATTTAGAAGGCAGAATTTGCTCATGGATTAGAGGAAGAAGGGAATCTGGGGTTTCCGGGTTGGAAAAGTGCGTGGATGATGGGAAGGCTCAGGGAGGGAGGAAAGAGGTGTGGTTAGAAACTCAAGGATTCTACCATGGATATTTTCAACTTGAGAAGCATGTGAGATGTCTAAGAGTCTGGAGAGCAAGTCTCTGGACTGGCGAGAGACTCTCAGAGATATCAACGAAAATGGCATTAAAAGCCATGAAGTCACACTGGAGAGAAAGGAGAGGGAAGAGGCCCAGGACTGAGCCCTGAGGGCTCCACAACTTTGAGGTGGCTTGAAGGAGGAGCCATGAGGATGGAAGGGAAGGAGCAGCTGGCAAAGTAGGGGGAGAACCAGGGGTGTGGACAGCCATGGAAAGCGAGAGAAGAGCATCTGGAGGAGAGCGAGGACACGGGGAAAAGGATGGACCTAGAGACAGAGAAACAAGTGTCTTGGAGGGCGGAAACAAAAGCAGGTGCCAGGGGAGACTTCCGGTCAAAGATGGTGGATTGAACACACACAGTTAACTTCTCTGTGTCCTGAAACCCCACGAAAAGGAAGTGAGTGGATATGCTAAGGTACGCACAGTAGTCCCCCCCTTATCTGCACTTTCACTTTCCTGAGGTTTCAGTTACCTACAGTCAACCACGGTCCAAAAACATTAAAAGAAAAATTCCAGAAAAGAACAATTCGTAAGTTTAAATTGTGCGCCATTCCGAGCAGTGTGATGACATCGTGTGCCATCATGCTCCAGCCCACATCGCAGTGCTTTTGTACAAGTAACTTTTCTTTTACTTCATAATGGCCCCAAAGTGCAGGAGTAGCGATGCTAGCGATCCAGATATGTCAGAGAGAAGCCATAAAGCCCTTCCTGTAACTGAAAAGGTGAAAGTTCTCGACTTAAGGAATGAAAAAATATATATATATGCCGAGGTTGCTCCGATCTAGGATAAGAACGAATCTTCTAGTCATGAAATTGTGAAGGAAGAAAAAGAGATGCGTGCTAGTCTTGCTATTACGCCTCAACCGCAAGAGGTATGGCCTCATTGCGTGATGGGTGTTAGTCAGGGTGGAGAAGGCATTAAGCGTGCGGCTGGAAG
Source organism: Eonycteris spelaea (assembly GCA_003508835.1). NCBI lineage: Eukaryota > Metazoa > Chordata > Mammalia > Chiroptera > Pteropodidae > Eonycteris > Eonycteris spelaea. The sequence goes on along the minus strand of PUFA01000186.1, from coordinate 1,356,259 downwards.
CCGGGAGCAGAAAACGTGTTCCTAGTGACGCAAAGTGTTGCGCCAGAGAGCGCTAAGATTGCATGAAGACTTCAGCAAGGGGTCTCCTGAAACTAGAGGCAGGACCATTTGCTGCGCAGACTCGGGAGTAGGTTTGGGCTGAAACATATCAAAATTGCTGGAGAAAAGGAGAGGACATAGTCACATGACTTCCATTATAGTATATTGTTATAACGTCTATTTCATCAGTCGTAATTGTTGTTAATCTCTTACCGGGCCTCATTTATGAATTAAATATTATCATAGGTATGTATGTATAGGGGAAAACTTAGCATATTTCAGTACAATCCGCGGTTTCAGGGATCCACTGGGGTCTTGGAAAGTATCCCTGAAGGTAAGAGGAACCACTATAGATTAGCCTTTCGTTGCCACCTTGACAAATTACCACAAAGTTAGTTACTTAAAGCCAAAGAAATTTATCATCTTACAGATGATATGTCAGAAGTCCCACAGGTCTCACTAGGTTAAAACAAGGTGTTCACAGGGCCACTGTAGGACGTTCTTTCTGGAAGAACCTTCTGGAAGCTCCAAGGGAGCCTCCATTTCTTTGTATTTTCTAGAGGGCGCCTGTACTCCTTGGCTCGTGGCATCCTCCCTCCAGCAAGGCGGCAGGCATCTCTCTGGCCCTCCTCTCAGAGCTTTGTCTCTGACCACAGCTGGGAAAGGTACTCAGCTCTTCATGCTTCGTGTGATTAGATTGGGCTCGCCTGAATCCAGGATCCTTAATCCTTAATCCATCTCAAGGACCTTAATCTTAATCACATCAGCAAAATCCCTTTTTGCCCTATAATGTAACATACACATAGGTTCTGGGGATTAGGACGCGGACATTCTGGGGGCCATTATTCTGCCTACCACAGTGTGAATCGGCAAGAACAAATATAGTACAAAGGGTACAACGGCAACAAGTTTTGAATCTGGAAGGCAGATGTACGTGTGGAAGGTGATTTAGCAGTCCACTGACCTTGCAATTGAAATGGACCCTAAACTTGGAGTGAGAGAAGCCGAGAGGCACCAGAGTTTACCCCCAACAAAGCTCCCAAAGGCAGGAGTGTTAAAGGACTAAGTACCCCTGGAACTGGAGTAAAGTTGGGGCCAAAACCTGGAGCATTGGTCTAAGAAGGGCTTTAATCCTCAGATTTCCTTCTCTACTCAGCACAGCTGGTAGCTACCCCTCCCCCGCCCCAACAATGACAGGAGAAAATGCAAGGTCTCTGAACCAAGGACACCGCATGACAAGGGGAGAGTCATATGCCCAACCAGAGGCTTATTGGAATGTGCCATCCTGAATGCGGGAAGCCCTGCCCCTCCCTGCCATCACCTGGGGCCTTCTTCCCCACCTTGGCTTCAAAGATAGTGAAGTCAAGACTGAAGTCTCCAGGCAGGACACGCCAGAGTTCATTCCTTTCAATCTCTGAACATATCAAAGATGGATATTTTGTTACGTTATTTCATTTCCCGTTTTTTGTTTTGTTTTAGTTTTCTTCTCCCTTCATAGTTTCTATTTCCTCCAAACTGCTTTTTCAGTTGTTTTGTTTGTATTAGTCCTTTTTTATCTTAGAGTCTAACTCACCAAGAAAAGAACACCTAAATAGGATGTCAGTCCGGATTTCCCAAAGAAAGGGCCCAACTCCAGCTCTCTGTACTGAACCCCTGAGTCAGCCAGCTCTCCCACCCCCAGCACAGCTCAGCAGCTTGCTTTTATAAATTGCTTTTTTTTTAAATTCTTAGATCAAGGTAGAATTATAGTGAAATGCAACGGTCTTAAGTGGTCAGTTTATTGAGTTTTGACCAATGTATATAACTGTGTAACCAATACCTCACTCAAGATATAGAACATTTCCATCTCCCAGAAAGTTTCGTCATGCCCCAGTTGGCACCTCCCCCATGACACACATTCACACACACACACACACACACACACACACACACACACACAGAGGCAACCGATATTCTATTCTATCTATGGGCTCCTTAAATCACTTGAATGGACAGATAACCAGGGATCATCAACATTTGAGAAAAACTTCTAATACTCAGAGGCCAAACAAAAACAAATAGAAAAACAGAATTTGGAGGAAACAGAATATGCAGGGAAAAGAAAACCTAAAAACAAAACTATCATTACTATATTCAAATTTAGGAAAATATATTGTACCTATAAAACAAAAATTAGATTCTATTTTGAAAAAAAAAAAAGCAAGAATGAACAAAATAAAGTTAAGATATCATAGCAGAAATGTAAACATTTCGAGGGGGTCAGCAAACTATGGCTTGCAGAACAAACCAGCCTCTCCTGCCTTTTAAATAAAGTTTTATTTGAACACAGCTACATGCATTCATTCATATACTGTCTATGGCTGCTTTCATATTAACAGAGTTGAAGTTGTGACAGAGACCACATGGCCCACAAAGCCTCTAATATCTAACCCCTAGCTTAGAAGATAAAGTTGAAGAAATTTTCTAAAAAGTAAAACAAAAAGATAAAGACATATGTGTCAGTTTGCATCCTCCAGTAAACAGATGCTGAGATGGAGCTAGGAGTTCAAGGAGTCACGGTGAGCTGATGCCTGTGAAAATAAAGGAGGAGGAAGCGGAATTGGGCAGGGAGAGTCTTCAGACCACAATGTAGCTGCAACACCTGTGAAATAAACAAGAGGGAAACAGATCTGGGCAGGGAGAGCCTGACTCTGATGACGATCAACAAAGTCTTGGCCAACCCACTGGGATCCCCAGAGCAAAGACTGTCCATTAGAGGAGCCCCCCATCGGGCAGAACCAGCCAGGGCCTAATGCCCCCACTGTGCTCATTCATCGGCTGGGACTGCCCAAGAAGACCTTGGTCTTAGCTGCATTGTTGTAGTGAATCTCAAAAGCTGTTGATGTAGGACGAGCTAATTCTCCCCAGTGGGGACTCAAGCCCTATACCCTACACCTGCCGGAAGAGGGTCCTTGACTCTCTGCAAGAAAGAATTCAAATACGAACCACAGTTAGGGACAAAGGAACGTTTACTAGGGGAGGAATAATGCTCCACAGACAAAGACGCGGTCTCCTCTGAAAAACAGAGAGGAATTCAGTTTAAATCTTTTCCATTCCAGGTACAGGTCTGCAGCATTAAAGGCATGGGGAAGTCGTTGTTAGTGATCTCAGGAGGAATCTTCCACATGCTGATCAGCCAGGTTCCCATGTCTAGCTGCACGTAGCAGGCTCTGAATACAACCTGGCGTAATTTGTAGTCGATTTGTGTAGTTCTCATGCCTCTTTCCTATATTGCTGTCAGCTCACTGCACGCCTTGCTTTGAGTGACAAATTTTTTTTGAAAGAAAAACCCAGTGGGGCATCTCCATGACTGCCACAACGTGGAAACCAGAGGAGAGGATTTAGACAATGAAATACTTCAAATATTTATCAGAACACACCTGAGTTTTCACACTGGAAAGGCCCATTGAGTGTCCAACGAAAGGGTAAAAATAGACCCACACCAAGGCCTGTCACCAGTAAACTTCAGAATACAGGAACAAGAAGGACATTCTACAAGATTCTCCAAAGGATCAAGAATTAAAATGGCATCAGACTTCTCAACAGCAGTCCTGGAAACCAGAACACAAGGGAGCTGTTTTCAAAGTATAAAAGAAAATGATTTCCAGCCTAGAATTCTATACCTAGCCAAACCATTAATAAAGCAAACATAGAAAAAAGGTCTTTTCAGATTTACGAAATCTGAAATATTTTACCTTCCATGCACCCTTTCTTAAGAAAGCTACTGAAGGGTGTGTTCCACTAAAAAGGGGGGGAAAACAAGAAAGAGTAAGACCTAGGATGCAGGAAACAGGGGAAGCCAACACAAGAGAGAAGTAAAGGGTATCTCCAGACAGTGGTAAAGTGGGGGAATTCCCGGGCAGCATCTCGGGGTAGCAGACCTGGAGGGCAGGCAGTTCACATTGGAATAATTCAGAAGGCTCTAGAAGAGATTTCTTCAAGGAGATGAAATTATGAATACATAATATGTTTCAACTTTTGAGAGATATATGCAACTTGAGAGAATGTGGGTTGAATTAGCCATAAACACATAAAAAACAAGCCTCCCTGAGAAAAGTTATTAAACCTAAGAAAACAAAACTTTTGTTCAGAAAAGGAAAACAAATTTTAAACTTCTGCAAAAGACATGCTTAAGAGAATGAAAAGACAAGCCATAGAATGGGAGAAAAATATTTGCAAAAGACATCTGATCTGATGAAGGACTGTTATCCAAAATATACGAAGAATTTTTAAAACAACAATAAGAAAACGAACAATTAAAAATTAAAAGCTCTGAATAGATACCTGACCAAAGATGATACACAAATGTCAAATAAGCATATAAAAGATGCTCAACATCGTATGTCATTAGAAAATATCAAATTACAACAATGAGATACCATGGTGCACTTGTTACAATACTTAAAATCCAAAACACTGACAATACTAAATGCTGGTGAGAATGTGGAGCAACAGGAACTCTCAATCATTGTTAGAGAGAATGCAAAATGATACAGCCACTTTGGAAGACAGACTGACACTTTCTTACAAAGCTAAACATAGACTTACCATATGATTCAGAAATAGCACTCCTTGGTATTTACCCAAATGAACTGAAAACATATTCACCCAAGAACCTGCACATAAATTTTCATAGCAGCTTTATTTGTAATTGCCAAAAACTTGGAGGCAGCCAATGTCTTTCAACAGGTGAATAGATAAATGAATTACGGTGCATCCATTTAATATTAATGAAAAGAAATGAATTATCAAGCCACGAAAAGACACGGTGGAACCTTAAATGCATATTGGTAAGTGAAAGAAGTCAACCTGAAAAGTTTACATACTGGACGATTCCAACTACATGACATTCTGAAAAAGCCAAAGCTGTAGAGACATTGAAAAGATCAGAGGAGGCCTAGGGCTTGTGACGGGGGAGGGGGAGATGAACAGGGGACCACAGGAGATTTTTAGAGCAGTGAAACTTCGTATCTGTCAAAACCCATAGAACAGAAGGTACAACTCAGAGTGAGCCTTCAAGTAAACTGTGGACTTTAGTTAATAATAGTGTATCTATTTGGTTCACCAGTTGTAACAAGTGTACCACACCAATGCAAGATGGGAAAATTGGGGGGACGGGGCGGTATATGCTTTTCTGTTGAATTGTTTTTGTAAAAATGCTCTAAAAAAAATAGTCTATTATGATAAAGGGCGGGGGGGGTAAAGAAATCATAGCATTCCACGTAAAGCTGTAAATAATGTTTCCACAATGTGTAAGCCCTACCAACCCTACCAATATTATGAAGCATCTGTATTGCGAGAGTGGGAGATAGGAAGTGTGTGTGAGGGGGGCCCGTGCGAGGGAGTTAACCTTCAGCTCCGAAGTGGGGTGTTGATAAGCAAAGCCTGAAACTGGAAAAGGAGCAATGTAAACATGCTATGTAGGAAACACAGAGGTAAACATTACTAAAAGCGTTGAAATGATTATCTTTAAGAAATGAGAACTAGGAGGAGGGGCTGCCCGTGTTTCTTGATTCTAAGCTATGGGCGTATTTAATTTATATTAAAAAAATGCATAAGGAAGGTGGAGATAACAATAAGCACAAAAGAGAAGTGGGGAGGTGGCAGAGCAGAGCTGAGAAGCCAGCTCTACCGAGAGGCTTTGCCATGGGAACGGTCCTGGCAAAGGAACGAAGATGGTACAGTGGAGGAGGGGGCGGGGGGGTGGGGAGAGGCCTCCGAAGGAGAAGGTCCTCTGCCTCTGAAGCAGGCGGGAACAGGTGAGGCGTGAAGGGCCAGGTGAGTGTGTGCTTTGCTGGCAGGAGGCGATGGAACTGCATCTGATGCACCTGTCTTCTCAGTGAAGGAGGAGCCGCAGGTAGAGGAGGAAGAAGATGGGAAAAGAGCCATCGGAGACCTTGCCACTCAGGGCGCGCTGTACAGACCAGCAGCATAGGCACCACCTGGTTAGATGTGCAGAATCCCTAGGAGATTGGCAGGCAAATTAAAGTCCAAGTGTCCCTTTGAGACCGTGAATTAGAGGGGAAACTGCCAACCTGGTGTGGGACACTCTGAGCAGTGTTGGCTTGCTCAGTGCTGGCAGAGAGCAGGCAATGGTTGACACTTTGCCAGGCAGGTACCACAGCAGGAGAGGTAGGCACGGGAGGGGGTTTTCCACGGAGCAGTTATGGTGATGGTGGGCCGGGCCCAAGCAGCATCAGGTGGACAACGGCAGCAGAAAGGGGCTGATGGACAGTGAGAAAGTGATGGGGAGGTGGTCTCCATGAGGGCAAAGAGTTATTGCATGTGGGTACCAGAGCAAGTGATGAAGAGGATGTGTGGGAGGAAATGAAGGGGGTGACCAAAATGGAGACCTCAGGGTGTGAGGTGTGTGGGGGGGTAATTACGAGGTCTTGGTGTGAGCCTGGGAGTAGCAGAGGTCAGGGGACTGGGAGGCCTGCTGTAGGCTGTCTGAGATCAATTCTGTCCTCCCTGCTGAGGCTTGTACCTTGCCTATCTAAAGATGGTAAGATGAGACTGATTCATTTGTTCTGGGTGTGGCCTGGGCATCGGAATATTTTCAAGCTACATTACAATGCATAGCAGAGTTAGAGAACCATGGGTGTAGACAGAGACCCAAGCTCTAACAGAAAGAGCCAAACAGAGGAATAACAAGAAGGCATCCTGGGGTTGGCATAGCAACAGGAGTCTGACCGGGAAAAGCAGCCTTGAGTGGAGCAGCTGGATGGGGGCTGCATGTCCCAGGTTTGAGATGAACGGAAGATAGAGATGGCATGGGCGGTCTTCCCCGGAGAACTAGAGAGTAAACGAGGGGTGTGTGTGTGTGTGTGTGTGTGTGTGTGTGTGTGTGTGTGTGTGTAAGAGAGACAGAGATGGAGAGAGAAAGACAGAGATACAGAGAAAGAGACAGAGACAGAGACAGAACCCAGTGTTTGCTTGGGCGGCACATACACTGATATTGAGGCAGAACCCAGCGCCTAACTGCCCATCGTCTGTCCTGCACTTTGAGGGAATGGCCACTAGAGGGAGGACTGTGCTCACACAAACGGGTGTGGCCCGGGCAGGCAGCCCTGGGCCTGGCTCTGGCCTCTTTTTCTGACAGCTTCTACAGTCAACATTCAGATTTTGCAGCCACACACCCTGGGGTTAACTTCAGGTCCCACTACTTCCAAGTCCCTGTGACCTTGGTCAGGTTACCCGACCCTTCTGCGACTCAGTTTTGTCAGTGGTAAAATGGGAGATAGTTCTGACCTTTTGAGGTCTCTGAGAGGATGAACGAGGTCAGCCTGTGAAGCCCCAGCCACCCTGGGAAACAGCTGACCCTCATGATGGTGGAGGAGTCTTTGCCACCTCCCCTGTCTCTCTCAGCTTCTCGTGCAGCCCCTCGGCCCAGCCCTGCCAGGCCAGATCCCAGGGGAGAAATGGAGGTCCACTCCTTTGGTCGGGGAAGAGCAGAGGCAGGATTCCAGGTGGCCTCTAAGGCAGGGGGACCCAGGGGAGCCCAGGCAGCCCTTCCTGGTCAGTCTTGCTGGCACTCCTGTCTTGCAGCAAACCTCACCTGTGGCGAATTCCTGGTCATGGTCTCAACCTCCTGGTCTCAGGCCTTCCCCACTCCCCGGGTGCCCAAGGGCCCAGGGGCTGCCCTCACCTGGCAACCATGTCATCCCTGAAGTAACGTCACTGCCTAGTGCCCAAGGGGCCCAGCCCAGGAGGGGTGCTCCTTCCCAGCCATTTTTTTAACAGCCCCCACCCCATTGCCTGCCAGACCATCAAGAATCAACCTACCAGGCATATCCCCAGTGGTGTCTTTGTGCCCAGGTTTGCAGAGACCCTCTGTGCGGGAGTCACTCCCTGTCCTAACCTTGGTCTCACAGAGGGTATAGCCTGGCCCGACATAAGAAGTGATTTGTCAATATTCAAAAACTCAGGGTGTTATATCCTAAGATCCAGATTTCCAACTTCTCTTAGAATATTGGAAGCTCTGGGGGCCTGAGTTCTCATTCCCACATGACAGCAGTGGGCCACAGGAGAGGAAGGACCACGTTCAGATGGCTCAGGGCTCTCCAGTGTACCACTGTCCCTGCCCAGGCCATGTCCCCCACTCACAGTCCCTCCCTGATCCCCCGTCAGCATCTCAGTGTGCAACTGTGAAGGGGGAAGGTGCCTAACACGGTCATGTAAATATCTCCAGTATTGTAGCCACGGGCCCAAGGCAGCCAGAAATGCAGGGAGGGAGGGGTGGGGTGCCCCAGAAATGAGAGCCAGCCCTGAAGGGCAAGGAATCCTGGGGACCAGAGAGCTGCTCCATGTCCTCAAGTGCTCATGGAACTTCATGGTGCAGATGCCCAGGACAAACTGCACACACACACACACACACACACACACACACACACACACACACACACACCCTACACTGTCCAATCTGTCAGCAGAACCTGCCGCTTCTCACCACCCTGGTCCACGTTGCTATCTTCTCTCACCTGGCTGGGTGTAGGAGCCTCCTCACTTCCACTCTTGCCCCACCACAGTCTGTCTTCCCCACAGCAGCCAGCGGGAGCCTATTAAATAAAACCTAAGACACACCTCAGGCCCCCTCTGCTCAAAATCCTCCAATACTGCTACTGCACTCAAGTCAAAACCCAGAGGCTTATGGTGGCCCTGAATGAACTGTCCGCATTGCCTCTCCTCTCCTCCCATGGCCCATCAGCCTTTACATTGTTCCTGAGCATCCCAAGCACACGGGCCCCAGGGCCTTTGCACTGGCTGTTCCCGCTGGCTGGTTCACTGTACCTGCCGCCCAGCCCAAATCTGCATGGCTCCCTCCCTCACCGCCTTCAAGTTTCTGCTCAAATGTAACCTCTGTTCTCCCCTCCCGGTTTTCTTCCCTCACATGAATCCCTCGAAGCACAATCGTCTACTTACATGCCCTGTTTGTCATCTTGTCCCCTCACTAGAATTGATGGGGGCAAGGGTTCTCTGTTTTGTTCATTGCAAACAGTGCCTAGCACATAGGACACACTCGATAAATATTTGGTAATTGAATGAATGAATAAACATGTGTGAAATTACGGCAATAACAGTATGAAGTATGCAGAGTGGCTGTGAGGAGTGCATCAGATCGTCTGTCTCGTGCAGAGTGTGACATGTGCAGTCCTTCACGCGGGGCCCCAGACTTGGGGTTTAGTGCTCTGTGGTTGGCAGGTTGCAGTTCTGAATCATTTAATCTTTGAATTTGTAAGTGAAATCTGATAGGACAATGGAGCGTGCACCAGGAGCAATCCCACCCTCCTACATCCTCTGGATGGGTTCTTGGCCACCCACTCCTTGCCCCCACCCAGTCACTTCTGCTGTCCTTTGCCTGGGTTCAGGAGGGCTTAGTGTCAGGTGTGCAGTGGAGTGGCCCAGGGCACCTGCGAGGATTTGTACTAGCTGTCTGTATCCCTGTACCCAAGGGAGCCTGACATCAAATAGCAAATAAAAAAAACACACCATGACAGGCTGAGAGAAAGACCTGGGTAGAAAGGAAATGCCTTTATTCAGCTTTCTGAACAAGAGGCCCTCTTTCTAAAGCTAGCCCTGGTGTCAAGTACTGACAACTCACAAGTGTTAAGCGCTCTCTCCATGGGAGCTATTGTTATTCAGATAAACCCGGCTCAGGCTAGAGAAAGCCCTCAGGCTTCTGGGACAGCGGCTGGCCATTCAGGTGACTGGCACAGGCCAGGAGAACATTCCCCTATCAGTTGTCTCATCTATGACCTGGGAGGAGAGTCCTGTAGCTCTCCCTTCTGGCAGTGACAGTGAGTGTGCACATGTTTTGCAAACTTAATGATGGGGGGAAGTGTAAGCGGTGGCCGTGACTCCTGACCCAGAACAGGGATTGTCATGGCTGCTCTGAAGGGTCCCTGGGTCAGGGTTCAATATCTGTCCCCCTGAAATGGTCAAAGAGGATCTAGCTTTAAGCCCTGAGGGATGGATGACAGGGGACCAAGCCTCAATGGTGACTTCAGGTTCAGGTGTCAATAGCACATGAGGCCCTGGTGAGGGGCTTCAGACCCTAATGGTAACTTTAGACCAGCCCCTGGGAGTGGCTGCAGATTCTGATAGTCACTGCAAGTCTTGGTAGTGGCCTCAGTGGCCTTCGACCCCAGTGGTAGCTGCAGATCTTGGTGACACGGGAGGCACCAAGCATTTCATTCCCCTCCCTCCATCCTGCCTAAGCTCCATCTCTCCCCAGCCTAGAATTTGAGCCATTCTCCAGGATCCACTTAATTAGCCAAGCTCATTAACTCCCACAGGCTTCTCCTCCCCACCTAATTAACTGACTTAATTAGGGCTTGCAGGCCCAGCCCCCTCCTGCTCCCACCCCTGTCTCCTACCCTCCAGGCCCCTGGCTTCGCCAAGCCTCCAGCAGGCAGAGAATGGATAAAGATGTGGCCTGGGCCCCTCTAGCCCTGGGGCCTCCACCCTGCGTCCCTCCCCAGTCTCAGGGCAACAGGACAGTGCCCCTCCCCCACAGGAGTGGAAATCAGGACAGGGAGGTGGGTGGGGAGAGGGATGGAAACGGGATCAAAAGAATCAGGTTCCAGGAGTTGGTGAGGATGGCTGGTGGTGGATGGGCTGGGCAGTGGGTGGCTAGGGACCTGAACTCTACAGTCTGCCTATGGTTGAGTCCCAGTATGTGTGTGAACTTCAGTGAACTCCTCACCTCCCTCAGACACATGACGTTCACACCCACTGCAGCACTGTTATGAGGTTTAAGTGAGTTGATAAAGCACACAGGTCTGTAGAGGTTACAGAAGTGGGTGGGGACGGACAGAGGTTCCCTGAGAGCAAGGGGCTGGAGGATGGAGAGGACGTCCAGAGTGTGCTGCTCCTAGGTGCCAGGCGCACCCCCAGGCGTGCTCTGGGTACCAGGGGTGTGTTCCCACTCCAGGGGTGGAGAAGTCTGGCTTTGTTAGTTTAGGACCTGTACACTCTGTGCCTCAGTATCCCCATCTGGGGGAAGGCCTGGCCTTGCAGAAGTACCTGGCATACCTTAGAAGCTTACTAGATATCTAGAGACTCATCCCTGAGAAGGGAGGTGACATGAAAAGCATTTGGGGGGAGGTGCTCAACTGCCCTTCACCTTCCCCAGGGCCAAAGCAAGAAAAGTGGGCTGTGCGGGCAGCAGACAGGATGCAGGTCCGATGTAACGCAGGGCTTCCTGGAGTTGAGGAGTACAAGATCTTGAATGTAGGAAGGAGGAAGAGTATGTCTGAGCTGCTGGATGGGCTCCAGGGGAGGGACGGCTAAGCAACAACTGCAAGTGAGCGGGAAGGGGTGAGATGGGGCCCTGAACACTGGGATGGCCCTTTACCGACTTAGCTCAGAATTTTACACTTATTGGTGTGATGAGTATCTTTCCCCACTGGACTGGAAGCTCCTCAAGGCAAAGACTGTCTGCTTAGCCCACCCTTTTGTCCTAATGCCATCATATAGTAGGTGTCCATTAACAAGCGTAAATGCACCAATGAGTGAATGGATGCACGCACGATGCATGCCTGAAACTCCGAAGGGAAGGGGCCCCATGTGGCAGCCTAAGCACCCGCCCTGCATGCCCAGCTATGACCCCCTGGCTCCTCAGGTAGCACAAAGAACAACCTCCCCGAGGAGACAGGAGCTAGACTCCAAGGAGTCAAGGACTCCTGGGTAGGCTAAGCTCCCTCCTAGGTAGCCTGCACAAATTGGGACGCCGAAGAACTGGTGATATGGGGGACCGAGGAGAGAATCTTTAATTTACCCCTGCACTTTTAAATACTTTAGAAACCCACATGTATACATAGTGTAAAGAACATGGGGTTGTAAGTGACAGAGACCAGGTCCAACTGACCTAAGCACGAAATGGATTCTATTGATTACACACCTGTAAAGTCCAGAGTCTTTGGGCGTGGCTGGATCCAGGGACTCAGATGATGGCACCACGACTGTGACTCTGTCTCTTGGTTCTGCTGGCTGCTGTGTTGGCTTTGTCCTCCAGGAGGGTCTCCCTGGTGGTGGCAACTCCAGGCCTGACATCCCACCCTCTGTCAGTGCAGTGGAAGGAGAGTTCTGTCCAACTGGCCCGACGTGGGGCACAGACCCGTCTCAGAAGCAACCACTGTAGCCAGGGGCCTGCATTACACTGATTGGTGGAGGCTGAGTCCCAAGCCCACCCCTAAAGCCTAGCAGGTAAGCCCCACCATCAGAACCTCTAATGAGGAGGAAAGGGTATGGTCAAAGGATGTAAGCCCCCAAAGGAAAATCGGGGTTCCGTTGCTAAAAGATGGGGGACAATGATGCAGGATGGCAGAGTTCTACTCCGCTTGGCTTCGGTGGGCAGCAAGCCAGATCCAGGGTCTGTTCTAAGGGTCATCACTGGTGGCAGACACTGTTCCCTGCCCGTAGCTCCGCAGGCCCCCTCCCCACTTCTTCTTGGCAGCCCCCTTGTCTCTTCTCTGAGGGCCTTCTTTGCTCCAACCTGCTCTGCCCACATCCACAGCACTGCCCTCCCCCACCAGCTCCCACCAATGACTGCTGCCAGGAGCTGGGGTATAGTACGCGTTCTAGGCATGTCAGAGCATGATCTACACGGTCTCTGAGAGCTCCCTACTGCGGTTGGCTGCCAGTTGCTCAAAGCGTTGACCTGCTTGAGAACACACTCCTTGTCCCTGCCTTCCCCTCTCTCTTCTCCACGCCCCTACTTGGGATCACCTGCCAAATAAACTACTTGCTCTCGAATCAGCTTGCTCAGGGTCTGTTTCTCGAGAACCCAAACTAGGACATCATTAGAGCCAGCCCCCCAGGGATGTGCAGCAGACAGCGACTGTTTCCTTCCAAATGCCTGCAGTCCTGGGGGTGGCTTTGGTGACCCAGCCCTGAGGAAGGAGCTGGGACTGAACGGGCTCTGAGTAACCCTGCCTCTGGTCTGAGGACCCCAGAGGATGTTCCCCACTCCCCTGAAATAAGCACGGGGTGGCGGCGGAGACCTATTAGATCTGCACTCCACAATGTCCCTGAGAAACAGGCACATCAGGCCTCAGGGGCGCCAGCATTCAGAGCCACCATAGTGGGTATGGGTCGCAGGAGGCCAGGCAGTCAAACGTACCTCCCATGCCATGCCTCTCAGAGGGAGAGATGAGGTCGTTTTAGACGGTTCTTGGACCTGGCTTTAAAAAAAACAAAATCACACAGTGAAAGAGTTATTTCCCCCCCCTCTTTTTTCAAGATTCCACTTAAAAACACTTCCATTGAATAAATGTCAATAATTTGGAAAAAAAGGTGAAAGAAAATACAGAAAAATGAAAACCTTTGCAGCTCCACAGCTAGAATCAATGTTAACATTTTATCATACTTATGTCAAATATTTTTAATTGGAAAAAGAAAAAAACATGATAGATAAGGGCCAATTCCCATTACCTGCGCCGCCCCAGTCCCATTTCCTGGATTTCGTCCCCGAGGGCAGCCACTGGCAGGATTGCACAGCCTCTTCTCAGACCAGCTGGCAGGCTTTCAGCTGCAAGGAAGAGATTCCCTTCAAAGCAGCTCAGAGTACAACTCAGCATCTCTGCGAGATTACAAAGCAGGTCCTTCCCTCTCCGCGCTGCCATCGCACTGTACTTCCCATCATCAGTGGCATCCTGCTGGCCGCGGTCGCACTTGTATTTTGACACGGGAGGTGGGGAGCTGGTCAGAACTCTTGCTGGAACACTGTTTCTCACTTCAGAATAAACTCTCCAAAAAGGTACTGAGTGATGTGAAGCTCCGTGGCCTCCAGCCACTGCACAGCCAGGGCAGCCCCACCATCTTCTTTCAGCTCTTTCTTGGGTTCTGGTGGCACTTGTGGTTTTTCTTTGTGGCAAAAACTTGACCTGTGTTTCCCAGTGGCCCTGGAAGCTCCTGCTCTTGGCTGTGAGGAGCTTCCGTAAGCTTTGCCCCAAATCTCCTCATCTTCAGCTTTCTAAACCTGGTCAGCTAGCTCTCTGAGCTACTCAGTCACCAGTGTCACCAGGGCCCTGATCATGCTGCATGAGCCGGTCACCAGCAGCAATGTCCTGGGTATGACGGTGGCTCTCCGGAGGAGGGGGTTCTTCCTGTGTAATGAGACCATTGTAACGCAGACCAACAAGCCAGGAATGCCTTCTTTCTGTCATGACTGGAGACATGAGCAGGAAGGAGCATCAGAGAACATAGAATACGCTGGGGAAATCCCCAAACACCATCATTTTCCCCCAGCGTGGAGACTATCAACATGGCTGAAACGATGTCCTAACAGAGCATTTTCAGAACAGCTGATAGAGTTCCCCAAACTCATGCAGTTTGAGATGTTATGATGTAGGTTCTAGAGGACAGGGATCCTATTGTGATCTCTTCCCCATCTCCCCAACAGTAGCAGAAACTCTGACACATCAGTGAATATAAAACGCAGCCAAAGGGAAGGTGCCTAATGATCAGAAGTCATGGGTTCCTGGCCTCACGTCTTCTTTGCGCAGGAGGCTGCTGCTGTCCGCACAGGAGCATGAGGACATGCAGTACTGAAGAGGGTTGTGGGCTCTGGGCAGAGGAAATCTAAGTGGAGATCTCGGTTTTCTGATGTTTCTTCTGTGTTGCTATGGAAATCATAGCCAAGTTTTATCTTTGTATTCTGTTGTCTAAATTACATCCATGGAGACCCTCTCTGGAAAGGCAAATATTGCTGTGGATACTAAACTTTGAGCTGGCAAAGGTGGATTATCCCTAGGTGTTAAGGGAAAAGGACTGTGGCATTGCAAACATCTGCCTCAGGTCCTCTTCGGATATGTTTGTGTTGGTTCAGTCACCTTGAGAAGCGGGCTAAGATGGGGTCAGATGCACAAGCAATTTCTTGGGTAGAATGCTTGGGAGAAAAAAACAGGGAAGGAGCCAGAGGAGGCTGGGGAAACCGTCAGACTGCAATAGATCCAATGTTTGAAACAAGGAAAGGGAAGGAAGGAAGGAAGGAAGGAAGGAAGGAAGGAAGGAAGGAAGGAAGGAAGGAGGAGGCAGGCAGGCAGGTAGGATAGGAGGAGTCTTAGACTGCTGTGAAATGGTAAGAAAGTTTCTACAAAGCCAAGGGGAGTCCTTGATCCACAGTTGCCCATCAGAGAAGCCCTGTGTCTCCAAAAAGTCTCTGCTGCGCTCAGTTATTGCCTCCTGTCAACCCTAGAGACTCCAGGCTGCTGCCCTCAGCACTCACAGTCCTTGCAGTGGTGCATTTTCACAGCTGCCACATCCCACCCCTTGTGCCATACAGCTTCTCTGTGGATGCCGAGAGCCAGTCTTTCTAAAGGGAAACTTCGAAGAGGGAGGTTCTCAGTAGGAACTATAGCTTCCCTCCCCCTCACTGCCCTTGACTCAGGGCCATAACTGGTAGCCTTGGTGTTCCTCCTTCCGCTATCCATTTTCAATTATCCACACCCTCAACTGTCACCTTAGCGGGTATTGATGGGCCATCTAGTGGCGTGACCCCAACCTTTCAGTCCTGAGGGGACACTGGGTTCCACATTCTAGTATTTCTCCCTGCTCCCACTGTGTAAAAGCATCCCTGCTTTCTTCTAGTAACTGATCAGGGTACTTCTAGTAACTTCTAATAACTAAGAGTCAGTTACTGAGAGTCTAGTAACTTCTATTAAATGAGGATCAATTACTACCACTAGAACAGTGATTCCTCTGCTTACCTGCTGGCCCCAGAACACATGGAGTCCAGTGTCATTTAAGCAGCCGTAGCTTAAATTTTCATGGAATTCTTGCTCTGCTCTGATAAAGAGTAAGCCTCCTTTGGAGATCAGGACTTCCTACCCTGTGGAGCTCAGTGTGGGGAGATTTGATTACCAGATGCATTTGGGCAAAACTTCTAATCACATTGGTAGTAATCAAATCCCCCGTTGAGAAATCAGGGAAGACTCTGCAGAAGGTGGCCTTGAACTGTGTTACCCTTGTCAACTATGGCTGGGAGCATTTCAAGGCCTGATTCTACCTCTGCCCCTCTCTAGGCTTCAGTTCCCTCACCTGTAAGGAAAGGAAAGTGCTCTCTAAATTCTAGAGTTCTGGTACTCGGTTGTTCGACACAGGACGACATTCCCTTCCCTCTTCCTCTCTCTACTGCTGGCCCAAAAACTCATATTCCTCCATTAGTTTGTTTTGCACAATAAGACCTTACTTGACTCTTCTAATCCTTTATCAGAACAAAGTTAGGGTGAAATTTGAAACTTGGGAGAGGGAGAGTGAGAGAGGGAAGGGAGATATAAAGGAGGTGTCTTGGAGGAAAACTTGTTTGGGGAACAATGTTCTAGACAGAGGAGGAAATAAAGTAAGGCACAGAGGCATGGGAAAGCAGATGCTCTAGGAACACCGGCTGAATGGAGAAGAGGGGCTCTCAATAGGGTGAAGGTAGGAGACTCCAAAGGCAAAGGGGTTTGAAAACCAGGATAAGAAAGTTAGATTTTTACTCTAGATGTAACAGGAAGTCATTGACAATTTTATGCAGAGGAGCAACCCAATCTACTGTTTATTTGACAGGACCTGGATTCTAGAAAGATTCTAGGCAGAGGAAGGAGGACAAGTTAGGATCTAGGCAATGTTCTCACTAGCAGAGGTTTCAAACCAATGGCCCGGGGGCCACGCTTAGCCCCAAAGAATGTTTCATTTGGCTTGTTTAGTATTTCTGAATTTGGGGAATTAGTTTCAAACATTTAAGTGGAGGATTTTATGTTAGAAGATGGATTCCCTGCTTTTTTTGGAAAATCATCTATCCACACAGGACCCACAATGCTGATTTGCTTCATCTCCACCACTCCCTATCACCTTACACCTGGCCCCAGTCACCAATTAATGTGACCTATAGATGCTTGAGCTTGCAAGTACACCTGGCTCAAATACTTCTAGAAATAGAGTGATGGGAAGAGTATGGTGGGTGGAGAAAGCAGCCTGAACTAACAGTTGGAACAGGGAAGATGCAGGGTGTGGTGGGGTTTCTCCTTCGGGAAAGTGTGGCTGGGTCTGCATGGAGAAGGCTGAGAAACAGATGTGCTGTGAAGCTGTGCTGTCCTAGTTCATCTCCATTTTCATCCACCTCACTTCTTTCCAGGCCACCAATGTCATTAACCAAACAGACAATACCCTTCACACCCAGGTGGTGCCTTTGCACATGCTGCTCCCTCGGCCTGGAATCCCCTTTCCTTCCTTTTATCTGGTGAGCGCTGTGCATCCTATGACTAGTCACTGCCATTTACAACAGCGGTCCAGAATAAGACCTGGGCTTGCCATGACCCCCAAAGCCCCAGTTTATGACCTCTTCCCTGAACAGACTTTGTTCTCTGCGGTCTTGCTCAAAAAACGATAGATGATAGACAGACAGACGGACCAACGGGTGAATAAATGCACATCCGATTGCAGAGCTTGAATATTTCCCTCCTTAAAACAGACACAGGCTTCGCCCCACAAGAACAGACTGGGACAGTCTGGGGCAGTCTGGTCCCGCAGGGGCCTGGAGGATGGACCAGGTGACCCTCTCAGACTCCCCCGAGTCCTCTCTAACCTCTTTCTCTCCCTCTCGTGGGCTCTGACCTAGAAAAGACCGGGGGTGGGAGGATAGAGAGGGAGACCATAGGCTCTAGGACCCAGAGCGGCCGGAAGGCTGGGTGGGAGCGCCGCGCGCCGATCCATCCACGCGAGGAGAATCTGCGCCCAGCGGTGCGCGGCGGGAGAGCGCGGCGGGAAGGAGAGCAGGGCGGGGAGGGGAGAGCGCGCGCTGGGACTAGTGCGCGTGCGCAAGGGCGCGCGCCAAGCGGGGCGGACAAAGGGGCGGGCGGCGGCGCGCGGGCCGGAGGGAGGAGCCGTGAGACAGTCGGGCAGGTGCGCGCGGGCCGGAGGGCGGAGCCGCGATGCCGCGATGGAGCGCAGCCGGGCGGGCGCCGGGGCTGGGGCCCGAGCACCAGGCGGAGCGCGAGCCGGAGCCGCAGCCAGTGCCCGGACCAGGCCGGGGTCTGGAACCGCAGGGCCGGGCTGCTCGTAGCGGCGGCGACGGAGCCCCCCAGCGGCTGAGGGGCTTCCTCCAAGCCCCTTGCCGGTGGCCGGGAGTCAGCAAGTCCCCGCAGCCGGGGAGCGCGGGGATCCCCCACCAAATCCAGGACCCAGAGACCCCCCAAGAAGGCGGGGGCCCCTCCAAGGCCAACACAAAACGACTCCCCAGCCGGGGAAGGCGAAGAATTCCTCCGTATTCAGAAGATAGCGACGTTCCTATGGTGCCGCGAAGATTCCCCCTCTTCAATCTGGGCCCCCCCCAAGACCTAGAACGCAGTGATCCCCCCGTCTGAGATTGCGGGCACCCCTTCAAAATCCTGGTCAGTACAACTCCACACCTCAAGACACGAAGACCCAGCTCAGGACGCCCCTAGATCGGGGGTCCGAGACTCCCCCAATTCCGGTACACAGAATCCCCAAATCTAGGGACCCGAGGATAGCAAGAGCTACCCCTCACCAGCAAGAGGCCTCGGGGATCCCCCCAAAGCTCCAGGACCGGGGCAACGGAGCCTCTTGCGGCACCCTTCGCATCCCAACCCATGGTTGTGGAGCCCTGAGCCCCCGGGGCCGGGCTGACGAAAATCGAGACGGCGCCCAGGCCCCCTGCCGCGGCGTCCCCGCGGCCCCAGCCCAGGTAAGCCGATCTCAGGTGAGTGGCCGCCAAGGCCCCTAACCCTGCAGGTGGGAAAGGAAGTATCCGGTGCGTACTGCTCCCATGGAGCCGAGGCTGAAGGACGTCTCTTTGTGTCTAGCTAGAGGAGCCGCCCCCTCCTCCTCCCTTCCCCCACCCCACACCCTAGCCGGGGGTTTGGGCGCAGCTCCTCCGCCCCATGGGGGTGTGGTGGTGGAGCCCTTGCGCCACGGAAAGGGGAGAAAAGGGTAGAGTCCCCCCACCTCCAAAAAAAAGCCTGTGAGCCTGGAGCTATTAGGTCCTCATCCCTTGGAGTATATGTACCCCTCCCCCCAAGGCCAGGCTGAGTTCTCAAGTGAAGTCCCCTCGGGGAGGAGAAGATTTGGGGAGTGTCCACAGGTGAGGGGGCCTGCAGTGTGTGGCCTTAGGAAGATGGCCAGGGATTTGAGTGTATGTCTTTGTTTGAGGGAAAGGGTGTATTTGAGAGAATGAGTGGAAATCCCTTATTTTCTGATTCCACTACCCCACCCAGGCCACAGTGGGGGTCTTCACCCAGGCCATTATTGTGCTCCCTGCAGGACAAGGAGGGGGCAAGCCTTTCCAAAATGAGGCGCTGGTTTCTGGGGAGGGGAGGTAGTCTGGATGAAGAAGCCATTTCAGGTCAGGCACTTTTCTGTCCTCGTGTGCCCCGAGAGCAGCAAACCCACAGCCTTCCCTTCTGACCTCCAAAACACCCAGGGCCAAACCTCAGGTTGAGTCAGTGTGTCCTGGACAACCAGGGGGACCATTCTAGGTTTCACTTTAGCTTTCTAGGCAGTATACAAAGCAATACCCCAGCCTGGTCCTCAGTGAGTTCCTGAACCCTAGCGTCATAGGAAGATGAGAGGCCCCGGGATGCTGTACCCTGAAATTCTGGGTCAGAGATTCTGAGAAGTAGCTGGAAGGTGCCAAGGAAACACGCTGTGGACTGCTAGGGTTTCCACCAGTCTCTTCCCTCTGAGCCCTCTGCAGGCAAGCAGTGATGCTGAGGAAGACAGGATTCTGGGTACAGGTAGCCATACCACGAGTTCCTTTGTTCATTTATTCATTCAACAAACCTTCAGCTAGTGTCTGTGAGGTACCAGGCACTGGAGTAAAAGTCCTTTTCCCTCTTCATTCTGATCTCATTTCCTGATCTTTCCTATTCATCAGACCCCAGGGCTGTTCTCAATTTCCCCAGGCCGTGCTCAGTTGTACCTGTTGAGGTGAGCCTGGTCAGGCCCAGCTGACCAGTTCTGACCCCACACCTGAAGCACCTGATCCCCTGATCCCCATCCTGCTGCAAACTTGGGGACTCCGAACCTGGATGGCCAATTCCTCTTCTTCCCCCTTTCCAATACTAAGTGCCCCCACCCCCACCTGCTGCTGGCATTGACCCAAGGGGGAGGATGTAACCAGCAGAAGAAAAGGTCAGGGGTGCTTCTAGCCAGACCTCTGGCAGCTCTTCTTGCAAATTCAAGGACATTTGAGGCAACTCCCCTCATATGGATTGTGGAGGAGCCAACTGCCCCGAAGACTGGGTGACCTTGGGCAAGCACGTGGCATCTCCCAGAGATAATGACAAAGAGAGAGCCACTTACTCAGCTGGAGGAGCGGTGTGGATTGCAGTTGGGCCTTGAGAAGCATCCAGGTGTATCCCCTCCATCTCTGAAGGAGTTCATTTCCCACAGTGGCTTCCAGGAGTCCAGAGCCTTGTCATATGACCCGCAGGCAAGGGAGTGGAGTCAGAGGCTAAAGAGCAGAGATTTGAGTCATTGTGAAGGAATGTCATCAAAAGGCCTGGGGGACAGCAAGTAAGATCTCTCTTCCTCACTAACCTGCACTGGCTCCCTATTGAGTCTGGACTAAACTGCAGTCAAAGCCCTTTGCAGTGTGGCCCCAAACCACCTCCCAAGCATCATCTCCCACTGCTTGCTCATCATCCTCTGCTTCACTGCTGGCTCATCTCCTCCATGTCCCCTAACTCCCTCCCTCCTGCTATGTGCTGTTTCCTACCTGAAAAGCCCCACCATTGGATGGCTCAGGAGCAGCTCTCTGCCTCTACCTCCCCTTTTGATTTGACCTGGGTTGGCATGGAGTGGAGAGCTGCATTGGGCTGGTGATGGGTTAGTGGCTTGGAGACAGTGAGAGTTTGTCTCCACGTCTAGACCCTGAGCTCCAGGAGGCGGGACCAGATCTGTCTCATCCTCACTGCATTTGCTTTTGTTATAACGTATGGCTCATATTGTAAAATACAGCTTCTAGATACATTTTGTTAATCCAAACAGTGTTTTCCTCATATTTACATTTGTTGCCAATGCTCAAAAAAAATTTCACATACAAATACTGATTTTGATTTTTTGATCCCCTGAAAAAGCAAATGATGTCAAGCCCAGGCCAGAGCTAAAGAGTGACAGTGACAACCTTCTTTAGACAGGCCACCACCCTCCAGCCTGTCCGAGGCCCCACCTGACCTGTTCACTCATTGACATGACCTGCTGGCCCCTCCTGTAGGCCTGGGGTGGAAGTCAGAAGTGTTTGCTCTGTTTATGACCTTTGTCTGTGTGTGTTTTACACAACATATGTGTTCCCTGCCTCCCCCATGGCCAAGTTAGAACATGGCAGAGAGCAGCATCCCTCTGGGGTCTTTAGGGCTGTGGTGAAGAGAACCTGAATTCCTCCCACCAGAGCATCAACGGCCTGGTCTCACTTTCTACTCCTTTGCCCTGGCTTATGCCTCCTCCCCTATGTTAGAAAGATTCAACCACCAAAAACTTGTTTTAACTGTCCCACTTGCCCAGGAGCAAAAGTCCAAGGTCTAGGCCAGGTCTTGCTGAGGACTCTGGGCCTCAATTTACCCATGTGTCAGAGAGGAATTGGAAGCTATAAGCTTCACGCTTGTTCAACTTTCTAGGAGTGAGTCCAAGCTGCTCTAGTTTGGGTCTGGCAGGAGCGGTAGGGGCCTACGTACAGAAGTCACTAAAAATATTGACATTCCCTAAACATTAATGAAACCAGTGGGTGTTGCCAAGTAGCTAGCTGGGCCATGGGCTAGCACTGAGCCATTCGGCATGGCCCTTGGAGACACTGTGCCATTTTCCAGATGAAGGTCCAGGGTTGAAGGGATGGCAGAGCACCATAATTGAGGTATATGCTCTGGACCCTGCCGAGGTTTGAATCCCACTTAGCTGCTGTGTGATCTGGAGCAAGTCACTTAACCTCTCTGAGCTTTAGTTCGCTCCTGTGGAAAACAGAATACCTACCTCAGGGATATCATGGAGATTAAGTGAGCTAAAGCATGAAAAGGGCCTAGGACTGACAAGTTCTCAGTAACTTTTGGCTCTTAGGGCATTGGGAGGTTGAGCATTGGTAACCTCCTGGGTTTTCCTGTAGCTGATTTGGGGAGGCCATAGGGTTTCTGATGCTGTCCCCGTGAAGGAGAGGCGAGTGTTTTAGAGGCAGTACTGTACGGTGTTAAGAGCATGGAACCTGTCCCTGCATCTGGTGGGGTGAGATGAGGCGCCTTCCAGAAACTTGACCCGTGTTCTGTCTGAGGGGTGGGAACTAGGGCCACCTGGCCCTACCTAGTCCTGTAGTTGAGGTCCTCTTCCTTCCAGGCTTGGCTTTCTAGGTACTCTGCCTGTCCAGCTTCTGTTCCAAGGCTTTCTGTCCCCAGGTGGATGGGCCTCAGGCTTTCAAAGTCTGAACCAGTATCTCCACTAGACCTGGAGTCTTCCACACACTACCCCCTCCTCCCCTACTCCCCTGGTCTCAGGGAGCCCTGGCAGTTAGACCTGGAAAGGCCAGTTAAAGTCTCCTCCCCTTTCCTGTCCACCCACCTTCCCTTTTCCCTGCCATAGCTTGGCCACAGTCTGGAGAGGGGATGGGTCCAGACTCCAGCTCAGCCTCAACTTGGGGAACCATGTAATATCAGCGTTGAAAGGAAGCAGGGAAGCATTTTTCAATGTCAAGTGCCCCATGTTGGGCACCGGCCATCATTTTCTCATTTAGTTCTAAGAACATTAACCTAGAGCGAAGATTTGAGCCCAGCTCTGTGAGCACCCAAAGGTTCGTGTGAAGCTGGCGTCAAACTGCCTGGATTCGAATCCTACCTCTACTGTTTACTAGTATGTGACCTTGGGCACGGCAGTTGTCCTCTGTTCCTCAGTTTCTTCTGATGTAGAATGGACATAATAACTCCTCCTACTTCCTAGGGTTGTTTACTGGTAAAGCACTTACAGCAGTGCCTGTTATTTAAGTGCTTGTTTTCATTACTTCTGCCACACCCTGCTGGGATATGCAAATGAGCTGGTCTGGCCAGCGGAAGGCACTGTGACTCCCCACCACAGCAGCTGTTCCTCCTGTAGCTTTAGCTAGTCTTGGGAGAGGCAAGAGAATGTCCCAACTGCCTCCTGGTATTGGGATGGCCCTGAGGGGCACGGGTGGGAGGTGCACAGATCAGGGTTGCTTCATCTTCCTGGTCAGGACGCACTGAGCCTGCAGAAAGCACTGCCCCAGAGCAGTTCCCCCGGTCTGTTGGAACCCCCTCTCCCCCAACCGCAGTAGGGAGATCCTCCCATCCCAAGAGCTCAGGTGTCTCCAGGAGGAGCAGTGGGGCCTGCAGTTAAGATGGTTTAGTGGTAAAAAAAAAAAAAAAAAGTACAGTCTCTAGACCCTGCTTTGCGACTTTGTGCAAGGTGCTTAACCTCTCTGTGCCTCAGATCCCTCATCTTCAAAAATGGAGTCTGATGCTAGTACCTGCTCATAGGGTCATAGTGAGGACTGACTGAATGAATGTGTGTAAAGTGCTTCGAATGGCATTGAGTACTCACTAAGGGTTTGCTCTTAATATTAGTCCTTAAAAGCCCCTGAGCAGAAAGGGCACATTAGCACCGCTTTTACAGGTTAAAAAAAATGGAGGCTCAGTGTGAGGGTCTTCACTCAAGTTCCAATATCTAGGATTTAGAGAAGATTCTACTTACTTTTCCATCATTCACACAGTTTTCAGGGCAAGTCCAGCCCGAAAAACCTGACAGGATCTAACCTGGGCTCCAGCTACAATCCTGGACATATCAGCTTTCCTGCCCCAACACCTCTGCTCACATGGTGTTATGGCAGGTGAGAGCCACAGCACAGAGGCATCTGCAGCCCAGGCCCATGGGACTCTCTCGAAAGCCTCTGAGGTTTCCCTCACCTCTTCCCTCAGCCTCGCTCCGAAGACAGTGGTGGAATACTGCAAGGGGCTGGCCTCTGAGTTTCTGAGTGCAAGCTGGGTCAGGCCATGCGGTCTGTTTACCGCCCAGGGCCTGGCACATGGGTTGGCTTCAAGAAGGGTTTGCTCAGGTCCAAAGTTTGGAGTGTGTCTCACTCATAGTGAAAGGTAGGTCCTCACCGTGGCCTCCAACGCTCTGCACACTGTCACCCCCTCTTTACCTCCACCCTCATCTCCTGCCCCCCCTTATCCACCACTCTGAGCCATGCTGGCCACCTCACTATTCCCTGCACACCAGGCACAGTCCCATTTCCCCCCTGCCCCTTCTCGATGGGGACTCTCCTGACCACTGTCCAGAACTTCATCTCCTACCCCAGGCATTTCCTCACCTCTCCCTGCTTTATTTTTCCCTTCAGGGCTTCTTACTGTCTTACATACATCTTTTACTTATCTTTATTATTGTCTGCCTCCAAACTAGAATATAAGCTCCTTGAGGGCAGGGCTGTTTCTGTGGCTCATGACTGTATTCCAGATCCAAGAACAGCACCAAGCAAATAGTAGGTACTCAACAAATACGTGTGGAACGTTCTGGAGCCAGACTTCTATCTCCAAGCCACATCCTAGCTGTAACTCTGGATATGCCCCTTCATCTTTCCTTCTCTGAGTCTCAGTTTCCTGAACTGTAAGGGATATACTGTAGTGGGAATAATAGCAGCTTCTCCTAAGATGCCTGTGAGGTTTAAATGAGTCAATATATATAAAGTACTTATACTTTAAGTGTTTCCTAAATGTTAGCTATTATTAATAATTTTAAACCGCACCATTATTATCCCTGTTTTACTGATAAGGAAATGGAGGCACAGAGAGAGCAGGTGACTTACTCCAAGCTTCATGGCTAGAAATGGTGGTGACCCAGTACTACCCAGGAATGCCCATATCTGGACTCCAGGCTCATAAGCTAGGCCACATGCCCCATTCCATCCCTCTATTGGAGGTTGGGGAAGGGGGAAGAGGTGAGGGCTGTTGCTAGGGAAGGGCTCATTTCTTCAGGGAGACTGCTTACCCAGCTAGCTCTCGAGTGGCCACCACCTGTCTACTAGGGGACACCCATGCAAGGCCCCAGGCCCAGCAGCCAGTGGCAGGTGACTGTCATGTTCACCCTCCATGCCAGTTGAGACCTGAGTGCTGGGCTGCCCGCCCCACCCAGGAAACAAGGCTGAGCCTCCTCCCATACCTGTAGAGGCTGCCACAGGTAGGCTAAGAGGGGTGAGGCCCAGGGCTCCCACCTCCTCACAGGGCCTGCTGGGGAGGAGGGCCAAAGAGGCTGGGGAGCCTTTTCCATCTCTGGGCCCCAGCTACAAACGGACAGTGTCACAGCCTATTAATAACCGCCTAGAATATGTCCCGAGGAAGGGGCACAACTGCACCAGCGGGAGGGGGAGGGCACCCCTAGTAGAGAGGGCAGTGGACAAATGTTGTTCCCAGTTTCTGCTGCTTGATCTCAGAAAAGTCCCAGCACTTCCTCTCAGTCTCTTCACTTGGGAAATTTAAAAACTGGGTCACTTGACCTCTAACGTCCTTTCTGGCTCAAGTGGGGTTCAGGAGCCACTGGAAAGGTGTGTGTGGATATAGTGCCATTCATTTAACCAAACCTCTACTGGTAGACACTTGGGTCTATCCAGCCTTTCCACCCTGGGGGCCTGGATTCTGATTCTGCAGCACTTCCTCTATCCTGGCTGCTTAGCCTCCTCAGGCCTCCTCTGGCCTTGTGCTCGCCTGGGTGCTGTCCACTCCTGTGGTGCTGAAGATGACGGGACCAGAGGGAGGCCTGGGCTATAACCAGAGACCAAGAATAGAGAAGGGGCGATAGAGCAGAGGACGTTCAAGGTTCATTCTCTAGCTCTTCCCTTCACCTTGAGGAAATCGCTTAACACTGCTGAGCTTCAGCATCCTTATCTCTAAATGGGTTGCTATGAAGATTGAATGGCAGCAGTGATATAAAGCATTGGCATATTGAGAAATTAGGTGATAATTTTTACTCTATAATTGTAAAGATAGTAAAGCATCTTCACGCTTTTGGACACGAGTGATAACACCTGGATTTGAATCCTGGCTCTGCCATTTACTGGACAATCCTGATCAAAAGACACGACCACCCTGTTCCTCAGTTTCCTCATCTATCAGTTGGGATGAATAATAGTCCCTGTATCATAGGATTAGATGAGTTAATTTATGTGCGGCAATTGGCACATGGCAGGGGCTCCCTAAGTGTTAGCTATTATTATCACTTTCCTCTTTGTTCACAGTGACCAGTGTCACTCACAGCTGCTCCCGTCTCTGCGATGCTTGGGGCTGGGGCTGTTAGAGGAGGCAGCACCTTTTCCTGCAGACACCCTGGCCTCTAGCCCAGACCTGCCACTGACTTTCTATGTAATTTTGAGCAAATCACTGTTCTCTTCTGGTCATTAGCCTCCACATCTGTAAAATAGAGCTAATGATACCTCATACAGGATTCTGGGAAAATAGCTATGTGCCTGTAGGGCCACATTCAGAAAGCAAAGATATAAAAAGTTACGACTTCCCAAACATGTAAAGAATTATTCACCCAGCATTTGTCACACCCTGACTAAGTGTTAGAAATAGCAAGATGATTAAGGCATGGGGCTTGCTTTCAAGGAGCTCTTGGATTTCTTGCTGAATTGTTAATCCCCTTCAAGGTTCACCTCTTCCAGGAAGCCACACTGATCCCCACCACCAGTGGCCTCCCTGGAAGTGCTAGAACACCATTGCCTTCCTGGTTCCCTGAGCCATTATTTTATCTGCCTTCCTGATTTTGTAGGCTCATACCCTGTATACATTGCTCAACCCACTCACCCCATGCCAGTACCTAGCATAGTGCCTGGGCCTGAGGAGATAGGCTCATCTGCAATCTTTAGGTTGCAAGTTACAAAAACTCAAACCAGCTTAAGCCGAAAGGGAAATGCTTTGATTCATGAAAGAAACATTCAGGAGTATAATTGGCTTTAGGCATACCTGACTCAGGTGCTCAGAGCCATCAGAAATCTCTATCTTTCAGGTCTGCTTATCTCTTTATTGCTTCCTTCTCAGATAGGCTCTCCCCTCCTGGTGGCAAGGCCAGCCCTCAGCAGCTCCAGGCCTGTGTTCTTCAGCCTTGCAGACCAGGGGTCAGAAAGCATCTCTTTCCTTAGGACTTTAGCTACAGCAAAAGTCCTAAGGCTAGATCTCAGTGGGTCTCCTTTGGTCACATGTTCATCCTTGAACCAGTCACAGTGACCTGGTAGATGGGGTGGATCCACTGGTTGGCCAGGCCTCGGTCAGGCCCGCCTCTAAAGCTGGGGTGGAGACAGTCCTACTGAACCACATGGGCCGAGAGAGGCCATTCTTGAAGAAAAGGAAATTGGTTGGTGCTGAGCAGTAAAACCACAGGTCTATTCAAGAAACCACTGGAAATGTGTGAGCTAGGCAAGAGTCTGGTCCCATCTCCTCGTCAAAAAATTTATCTGACCACATGTATAGGGCGGATGGAGGGGAGGAACCTGGAGGCAGGTGAGGGAGTGTGTGCGGGTGTATAGAGCTGACTCAGTCAGGCTAAGGGAATGAAGCTCCAGCCCCTCACTTTATAGAGAAACAAAGTGAAGTGGGTGAGAGAGGGCAGAAGGGCTCCCTGTCCTCACTCAGTACCTGAAATACCATCTGGTGGCTACTTTTCAGAGGGACTTTTAATCACAATACAGCTGACCCACCCAGGAACAATCATCCATTCAATGGCATCCTTCCAGGTGACTGCTTTATTAAGGATACCCTTGGGATTTGCCTGTACTAAGGGATAGTATTGGTCCAGACACCTGACAGAGGGGACCTGGGCATGGGGACAGAAAATTTTAGTAAAAAAGGTCTGACTCACATCTGTCGGTTCTACCTTGCTCGTCACTGATCACTGATTCGCCAACAGACAGACATCTGATGTCTGCATCTCAACCCACCCCACAC
The DNA here is from genome assembly GCA_003508835.1 of Eonycteris spelaea. Classification (NCBI taxonomy): domain Eukaryota; kingdom Metazoa; phylum Chordata; class Mammalia; order Chiroptera; family Pteropodidae; genus Eonycteris; species Eonycteris spelaea. The sequence goes on along the minus strand of PUFA01000186.1, from coordinate 1,328,255 downwards.
CACTGACCCCTGTGATGGGGATGCACTTCCTCCCCACTTCAACTGTCAGCCCTGTCTTACTTTGAGTTGCTATCTCCCTGGGTCTGCCTTCAGCCTCAAAGGACACTGCGTGGGATCCGAAGCTCAATGGCGCAAGTTCACATCCCAGCTGTGCTAGTTATTAGCTCTTGGGCAAGTTACTTTTATCTGTGCCTCGGTATCCCTTTCCGTAAAATGGGGGTAATAATAGTAGTGCCTACCTCCCAGACTTGTGGTTGTTAAATGGTATAATCCACGTTAGCACAGCACCTGGCTGTGCTAAATGCTCAATAAAAATTTGTCAGTATTATTATTCTCCCACAAGAGAGGATAAGGACAGGCCCCCTTCTCTTACTGGCTGGTCACCCTTCATCTACTCCTGTAAATGGATTCTTATTTGGCTGCCAGCATTACCACTATCGAGTTACCTTCTCTGGCCACACTCCTGGCAGTTGGACACACTGAGGTTCAAACCTTAGTCTTCTGCTTATACTTGCTATATAACCCTTGAATTAGGTAGCTCTAGCTTCTATAACAAATAAGCCCCAATATCTCAGCAGCCTAACACCATAGAAGTTAACTTCTGGCTTAGGTAAAATGCAGAATGGGCAATCCTCATCAGCAGGTGGCCTCCCATAGCCCGGGACCCAGGCTCATCCTACCCTGGAGCTCTACCACCTTTTAGGGCATTGGAGTCCTCTTCATCAAGCCAGTATACAGAGAGAAGAAAGAAATTCTACCCATTCTAAAAGCCCCGGCTTAGCAGTGACACACATCATTTCTGTTCACATCCCATGGGGGAAACCAGTCATGGCCCCACCTGGTTACAAGGGAGGTGAGAGATGTAGTTCCCTGCCACAGCTGTCTTCAAGCAACAGCTCTGTGTTACAGAAAACAGAACAGTTTTGGTGGGCAGTTGGCTATTCTTTCAGTTAGCGCAGTGAATCATCAAACTCTTGGGCTCTGTTCATCTATAAAGTAGAAAGCATCACACAATCGTGGCTATGGCTGCACAGCTCTGTACCTTTACTAAAATTGAATTGTACACGTTGGGAGAACGTGGTGGTATGTAAGTTATACGTCAAGCTGTTTTTAAGAAATAGGAAGTATATTGCCCCCGCTTCTCAGGGTCTTTGTGAGGACTCAGTGATTGAAGTTTTGCCAAGCTGGCACTGTGTATGTGGAGGGCAACGGGTTCCAAAGTAAGCCCAAGTTGTCTTATGCATTTGGTGTAGTTTTCAAAGGGGACCCAGCTCGAGCCGCCTGCCAACAGGAAGTCACAATTATTTAGTCTCGCTTCTTACTTGGAAACTCTCCCCCAACTCTACGGCCCTCTCAGCCTATGGCGGAAGACCCAGCCCGCAGGGCCAGAGCCTTTATGGTCAGAGCCATGCCTGCTGCCATGAATAGTGGGTGACACTCTCGTGCCTTCAGCAACAGATAGAAAACCGAGGGCCTCCCTTGGGGCCAGCAAGAACGTACATTTGAGTGTGGATAGACGCAGTGCCAACTACGCAGGGTCAGCCAGGGGCCTCACTGCCTGGTGCTGGGAAGTTCACAGCCTTCAAGCCCACAGCTGTTCCTCAGAGCAGAGGCAGTGACAGTGATGAAGGTAAAACACTTTTAGATCAAGTTCCCCGCTGAGGCTGGCCAGACAAATGCCTTCAACCACTCTGAGGCAGATGTGTTTACTTCATTCTGGGCTTGAGTCCCCATCTTAAGAGAGGAAATGGTCCTTACCGCCTGGACTGTTATGAGGATTAAGTGAGCTAATACATATGAAGCACGTATACCAGGGCCTGGCACCCAGTCACCTCTCAACAGAAGCTGAATGAGTAGAGTACATGCACATTTTTGGCTGAGGCTCTGCCTTCTTCTGGGCCTCAGTTTCCCCACTTGGGTATTGAGGGATCTGGAGGAGATGGTCGAGCATTCTTGGGGAAACAGAAGCTAAAAGCACCAACTTCCCAGCGCTAGCTGTATGATCCTTAAGCAAGTTATTTAGCTTCTGTTCCTCACTCTCACCCCCAAAGTAAGGGTAACAATAATACGTACCTCACAGCTGTGGGGATGACGTGAGTTCATCCTTAGAACAGGGCCGGACACATAGCAAGTACAGTTTGTTAGCTGTTGTTGTCATTATTATTTTCTTCATCATAGAGATATAGAAACAGGCCCAGAGAAGAGATGTGACTTGCTCAAGGTCACCCAGCTAAAAAGTAGTGCACGTTAGACTCAAGGCCCATGCTGTTTCCATCGCTCCCCACTGTGCCTCTTAAGTCACATGCATGGTAACTAGGTCAGAGGCAGCGGGCACCGGGGGGATGACGCAGCAGCGGGGACCGTGTGTGGATTAATTCCTCGTCCCGCCGACACCTTGAAGAGAACGAGCCTACGGGGAAAGGGAGGTGGGGGAGGGGGCAATAGGGGTGATCCCCCAAACTGGACTCTGGGAACCAAGGAAAAGGATGAGGGAGAGTGGCTATCATGTAACCCCAGCCCCTGGGGAGCTCATGGCCTATTGATGGGGACAGAGAACAACTGAGACCACCACCACCACCACCAAGGTATTCAACAGGGGCCTGAAAGACAGGAATCGGCACCTGGGATAGCAAGGAAGGCTTCCTGGAGGAGTGGAACCTGAGGATGAGACCCAGGAGCTGGGGTTTAGGGAGGGAGAGGGGCATTAAAGCTATAGAGAGGCATTTCAGGGCAGTGGTCAGTGCATGAGCTGAACCTGGGGCGAAGGGGCAAATGGGCCTAAACCCACCCCTCTGTGGCTGTGCCCCTGACCCAGCCCAATGCCTACCCAAGGCAACTCTGAGGCCAAAGTAACAGGGAGGAGCCAGGCACCAACCTGGGGGAGGGAGGAAAGGGGTTTCTCACAACTCGGAGCTGCCAGTCAAGCTCCCAAGGGATGTGGAAACTTGGGGCCAAAGCCCAAAGTGGGAGCATTGCACATGTGTACACATGCCTACACACACGTGGCCCACCCACCTTAGCAACCCTGGGGCGTCCACACACATCAGAAGTAAGTGAGCAGAGCAGCCCGGCATGTCTCCCTGGTGGGCTTGTGCTTGTCAACACCCCTTGGGGAGAGCCCCACACTCTCCACAGAAGGCCCAAGGATGCCGGCACACAGCCTTACTGTTCCCTCCTGCATCGGAGCCATCTCCTTGGCTCTCGGGATCCTCTCCACTCAGACAGTGGGTGGACATTTGACAGGGGTGGGAAGAGGGGACCCCTTCCAACCATGAAACTGTAGTGGGAAGATGGCACCCACTTTAGCACAGCTGGTGCCTACAGAGACTTGATAACGGTGCCATGACAGGACTAGGTCTCTGTGGACCCGCCATCATCCTTCCCTCTAGGGTCTGTGAAATGGACTGGAGATACTGAAGGCATTCATGTGACATTTCAGATGATGCCTGGTATATATCCTCTCTCGAATGACTGAGGAGAGGAAAAGCAGTAGGCAGGGTAGGTTCTATCAGAACAGGCTCGTTCATGAATGGAGGGGAAGGGGGCTGAATGGAGGAGCAGGATCCTGAGGAAGCAGAAGGGGCGGGAGCCGGGCTGAGGAAGGGAGGAGGGCTCCCTGCTCCCACAGCCAGCTGGGAGGACGTGCAGATGGAGCTCCGTTTGGGGCTGGGTGGGAGGCCAGGAAATTCCCTCCTGATGTTCCTCCTCTCCCTGTGAAGTGGGAGGCTGGGTCGTGCAGAGACGGAGGAGAGCAGAGGAGGAGGGGAGTGTTTGGGTTTGGAGGGGGAGCGGCTGGTGTACAGCTCACCCGGCTCCCATCCTCTGGTCATGCTCAGCCAGAGAGAACACAGATCATACTAATGAGAACACACCCACACCTGACAGTGACAGAACACTGACTGTGGGCCAGGTGCCAACCACATCACGTCTGTTAGCTCAGTCTTCAGAACAGCCCCTAGGGAGAGGGAGAAGGTACTCGTATCCTTTTTAATAGATGGGAAACTGAGCCCCACAGATGAAGTAACTTGCCCAAAGCCAGCTAGCAGGCGACAGCTGAGATTCAAAGCCAAGTGATCTGGCTCCAAGTCTGTGCTTTCTCGGAGTCATGGGGTGCTCTTGCAGGAGGTAGCTGCCGAGAATGCTGGTGACACACCTGGGACTGGAGGTAGAGGGACTGAAGTGATGGCAGAAGAGGCGCACCAGGAGGCGGGCGCCAGGGGTCAGCTTGCAGAGAATTCGGTGCTGGTGCACAGACAGGCACACGTGCTCACGCACACCTGCTCACGCACACCTGCTCCTGGAGGCTCAGCTCTCAGTCAACACTCTCCGCATCCGACAAGAAATGCAGGCCCCAGGCCCGGACTCTCCTCACTGCAGCTCTCTATCCTCCACCACCTGGAGGCAAACGGTACCTCTGAGTGGTGGTCACACGCAGGGAGCCCCCTCCCCAGCTTGTGTGGACACTGAAGGGATCAGTCAGGCCGTGAATGTGGAGGCTGGCGGGTGGAGGCGGGCTGAGTCTTTGTAGGACAGGTCTTTGTGCCCGAGGGCCTGGGTTGTGTCCTGAGACAATAGCTGTGGTTGTGTGTACCTGAGCAGGGTTCTGTTGTATCTGGTGACCATATGTGCACCATCCTGCCAGTTTTCTGAGACTGCACGGCTGAGGTGTTCGATACTGTTGATCTCTGCCCTCAGACCTCACCTTCCCCACCCCCTGCCTTGTTTTTTCTACAGCCCATATCACCTTTTCTCATAATATATAATTCATGTGTTCACTATGTTCATTATCCTTCTCCCTAGAATGTAAATCCCATGAGGCGGGATTCTTGTTTGCTCAGTTCTGTCCCCAGGGCTCTGAACAGTACCTGGCCAAGAGCAGGTGCTGATCAGCACTTGTGAACGGGAGCACTCTTTGTGGAGTCAATCTATGGCATGGCTTTGTGTCATTATCATCCCGGACACTGTCTGGATGACAGCATGAGACAAACTGGTGGTACCCAAGTGGGGGCCAGATGGCAGCGACTGTCTCTGGGAGGTGTTGACACAGCCTGGTCCTGAAGCTTTGGGGAAAAGTGATACAGCAAAGGCGCTTGTCGCCCCCTTGTGGTCGTCTTGGGCCTGGCATCCTGCTTCAGCCCCCAGGGATCCTGGGAGCCCCAGGAGGGAAGAAGTGGGTGAAGGAGGGGGCCCTGGCCCGATATCACATTCCGTGCCACACCCCCTCAACAGGGAGAAGATGAGTGTGGGTTGCCCAGAGCCAGAGCCACCCCGCTCCCTGCCCTGCTGTGGGCCAGGGAGCGCCCCTGGACTGGGTGCAAGCGTGCCCCTCCTCACTGAAGACATGCAGGCACTGACCCTCCGAACACTAGCTGCTAGTGACGTCACCAAACACTACGAACTCGTCCGGGAGCTGGGCAAAGGCACCTACGGGAAGGTCGACCTGGTGGCCTACAAGGGCACAGGTGAGTGTCTGCAGGGTGGCTGGTTTTGAGGCTGGGTTAGTGACTTAGTGGTGGCTCCCGCGAGTGCCTCTGCAGGGGCAGGAGTCCCAGCAGGGAGGCAGAGTCCAGGTGAAGAGGATGTGCCCTGAGCGGCTCAGGGAGGAGGAGACCAGGCAGATGGGTCAAAGGAGGCATTGGGGGACATCCAAGGTTCCTTTGAGACAGCCAAGGAGATGCACTCAGGAACATCTGGAGTTCAGGAGATCAAGGTCAGGGCTGGCAGTGCTGTTTTGGGGAATCACCAGCATATTGGCGATAGCTGACCCCAGGGAGATGGACAGAGCTGAGGGTGGGTCCTCCAGAATAGGGCACTATACTTAAAGGGGAATGGAAAATGACGCTGTAAGGACACCATGGCCATCTCCATTTCTCAGGTAAAGACACAGACCCAGAGAGACTCAGTACTTGGCCAAGGTCATGCAGAAAGTTTGAGCTAGAATGAGACCCCAGTCATCAGCTCCAAGCCTCCTCACTTAACCACTGAGCTTGATGCCTTCCCCACATTATAGGCTCACAGCAGTGCCCACTCAGCCAGTCAGTAGTGGGGGCTGCATGAGCTCCCACACCCTAAGACAGGTGGCTCTGTGCCAACTCAGCAACAGGAGGAGCACTGGATATGGGGTCACTGAGCTTTGCCACTTGCTTGCTGTGTGACCTTAGGCAAGTATCTTATGCTCTCTGTGCTTTGGTTTCCTCCTCTGTAAAATAGGATAGCATTAGTGCCCAGCTCATAGAGTCATTATGAGAAGTGAGTTGTGAGTGTGGATTGCTGAAGGTAAGGCCTGTGATGTGTAAGTGCTCTGGACACAGGTGTGTGTCACACAGTTATGTACCAGATGGGTATAGGTGCCTGCCCAAGCACAGTCGGTGATATGTGCCTTGCAGGCTGTCACCTCTCAGTGTCTAATTCCTTCTTATTCATTTGTCCACTTAACAAACATTTGTGGAGCACGTACATACGCCAGACCATTATAGCCACTGGAGATGCAGCAGTGAAGAAGACAAAGGTCCTCGCGCTCAGGAAGCTGTGTTTGAGTTAGGGGAGACAGACAAGGCACATACAGATATAGTATTTACCTATGTGAGGAAGAAAATGAGAGAAGGTGGGGGAAGCAGCAGGCCCTCCTTGAGGGCGGCAGGCCCGGTGCAGAAGACCCAGGCTGCGCCCTGCCTTGCATGGCCTTTGGCAAATGCTTTCACCTTGCTGGGTGTGTTCCTACCCATAAGATGAGGATAGTCATGCCCACTGGGACGCCCATCATGTCTTGTGGCTGGACAGGCTGTGCAGACAGGCATGGGTATGTGTCTGATACGGGGGCATGGAAAGGGGGCTTCACCACTGTTGCCCTGCCAGGCACGAAAATGGCGCTGAAGTTTGTGAACAAGAGTAAAACCAAGCTGAAGAACTTCCTGCGGGAGGTGAGCATCACCAACAGCCTCTCCTCCAGCCCCTTCATTATCAAGGTCTTCGACGTGGTGTTTGAGACGGAGGACTGCTACGTCTTCGCCCAGGAGTACGCGCCCGCCGGGGACCTGTTCGACATCATTCCTCCTCAGGTATTTGAGGTGGGGGCCGAGAGAGGGGAGATGGTCTTCCAGGTCCCCAGAGTGTGACAGCTGGGGAGGAGTCAGGCCACTCATCTAATGGATGAGTATTTACTGAACATCTATTGTGAATTCGTCACTGGAGGGCTGGGGATTCCAGTTCACAAGACAAAGGTCCTGCTGTTGGCCCTAGTCGGGGACACAGACTTGTCAATAAAGCAGATAAGAGACCGAGAGGAGCGCTGGAAGGAAGCAGCCAGAGTGATGGACGAAGTCCAGCAGCGCCCTCCTCTGCAGCTGCACAGGACTGGGTGGGGGCGCAAAACAGGAGGCAGCAGGGCCACCAGAGGCTTCCCAGAGGAGGCGCCCTGGAGTGGGGAGAGTGCCGGGAGGATTCCAGGCACTGGGCTTTGCAGTTGCCCCGTGCCGGGCTTGAATCCGCTCTGCCGCCTGCTGGATGAGTGGCAAGGCCTCTTGGAGCCTCGATGTCCCTATAGGGGAAATGGGCATAATGGCAGCCTCCCTGAGGAGCCGGTGAGGCAGTGCAGGATAGGGCACTTAACACAGCACCTGGAACACGGTAGGTACTCAATACCCAGTCAGTCGCTGCAGTTACTGGGAAAAGGGAAGGAGGTGAAACCGGCGGGGCGGGCCAGAAGAGGAGGCGGGGAAGCCCATATGGCGCAGGGGAGGGCAGCTGGTGCTGGGGTGGGGGCGGGGCGCAGGAGGGGCCGGGCGGGGCTGGAGGTGGGATCCGAGCGGCAGCACCGGCTGCTACTGCGGGTGTTGGGGTGAATGGAAGGAGCACCGAGATGGGGGAGGGGCTGGCCGCCCTGAGTGCGCCCCGCTTCCCTGGCCCCAGGTCGGGCTCCCCGAGGACACGGTGAAGCGCTGCGTGCAGCAGCTGGGCCTGGCGCTGGACTTCATGCACGGGCGGCAGCTGGTGCACCGCGACATCAAGCCGGAGAACGTGCTGCTGTTTGACCGCGAGTGCCGCCGCGTGAAGCTGGCCGACTTCGGCATGACGCGCCGCGTGGGCTGCCGCGTGAAGCGGGTCAGCGGCACCATCCCGTACACGGCGCCCGAGGTGTGCCAGGCGGGCCGCGCGGATGGCCTGGCGGTGGACACGGGCGTGGACGTGTGGGCCTTCGGCGTGCTCATCTTCTGCGTGCTCACTGGCAACTTCCCGTGGGAGGCGGCCTCGGGCGCCGACGCCTTCTTCGAGGAGTTCGTGCGCTGGCAGCGCGGCCGCCTGCCCGGGCTGCCGTCGCAGTGGCGCCGCTTCACCGAGCCGGCGCTGCGCATGTTCCAGCGGCTGCTGGCGCTGGAGCCCGAGCGGCGCGGCCCGGCCAAGGAGGTCTTTCGCTTCCTCAAGCACGAGCTCACCTCCGAGCTGCGGCGCCGGCCCTCGCACCGCGCGCGCAAGCCGGCGGGGGACCGCCCGCCGCCCGCCGGGCCGCTGCGCCTCGAGGCGCCTGGGCCTCTCAAGCGCACGGTGCTGACCGAGAGCAGCAGCGGCTCGAGACCCTCGCCCCCCGCCGTCGGGCCCGTACCCGTGCCGGTGCCCGTGCCCGACACCGGCCTGACCCCCCCGGGGCCCTCCAGCAGGACCGATGGCCGCCCCGACAAGAGCAAAGGGCAGGTGGTGCTGGCCACGGCCATCGAGATCTGCGTCTGAGACACCCCGCCGCCCTCGGGCCGGGCGCTGTGCACGCAGCCAGGCAGAGCATCAGAGCTGCCCTGGGCCCACGCCAAGGCCGGGGTGGCGGCCGCGGCAACAGCGACCAGCCCCGTGGTGGCAGGAGGGAGTAGTGGTAGACTAGACAGGATGGAAGGCCTGGGTGCCCGTCCGTCCGTCCGTAGGGCCGGCAAGATAGCCACCAAAAGGCCTCTGGCCCAGCCCGCAGGAGCCAAGCCCCACAAGACCCAAGGATTCAGAGGTACCCTTGACACCAGGAGCAAGGGAGCTTGCAGGTGGACTCCCCAACACCTCCCTGAATGCCGGAGCCCTGACTAGTTGCTCCTGGCCCTTTGCACCCCCTGGCAGACCATCCCACAGCCCCATTCTAGGTCCTGCTCTCCTGCCCCCCTACACACCATAGGCACAGAAAGGGGCTGAAGTGGTGGGGGGAGAAGAGGCTTTAGGGTCTCTGGGCACTGGCTAGGAGGAGGAAGATGAGCTGAGGACAGAGTTTTACTTAGCTGCATCCTGCCCCTTTCTTGGGAGGCTGGAGGGGAGAGGCCAAGCCCCCTGCAAAATGTAGCAAATGTCTGGACGTTGCAAAAGTGTGTGCAAGTGCACGCACTGGGGCACAGCCTCCAGGAATCTTGTGACTTCCTCCAAGCCATTTCCCTGATGAGGACACGAATAAGAGGGCAGCTTGCCTTGGGCCACACAGCCACTGAGGTAGAGCTGATAGCCCTCCCCCTCTCCCCAGGGGACAGAAGGGCTCCCGGGGCAAGGGCCTCAGCTCCCTGGCACCCCTGGAGCAAAGGTGTGAGTGCAAAGCCCACAGCAAGAACGAGCTCCCCTGACGGCAACACCTTCCCCACGCCCAGGGAACCTCTCCAGTCCTCTCCTCGCTGCCCTGCCAGACAGTGGCCTGGGCTTTGGCATGTGGCGAGGTTTGTGCTGGGGAATCTCCTGGGTTTCTGCCTTGGGCTGACCCCACATCTCCCACGTTTCTAGTCCTGTAGCCTGGAGTGTGCCGCTGTGGGCATGAGAACAGGGTGCCAAGGAGATGTGAGAGCCGTGTGTGTGTGCTGGAGGTGTGCGGCCTGAGCATTCCCGCAGTGCATACGTGCACATGTAGCCTTGTGTGCTGAGTGACTGTGTCCAGATGACTCAGTGACTCCGCCCTGCCCCAGGATTCTCACCAGGCAGCTGCAGAGGGTGTCCCGGCCTGCTTTTCACCACACCCCTCAGGGAATCCGGCCAGGAGGCATTTGCAGGTTGGTTCAGGCCCCTAGGCAACAAAGAGGAGAGGAACCCAGCCTCACCCAGCGCTCCCTCCTGAGCCCCGCCCTCTCTGTGGAGGCCTGGGACCTGGCAATAACCTCAACATGGGTGAGGCTGCCCCCTCTGCCTGGCAGCACACCATCCACTGTCCTGGGCCCTACATCCCGGGGGCTCTCTGGGGTTCTAGGCTATTTGAGGGGCTCCTTTATGGGCCAGGCTGACCAGAGGGGACCCCAACAACCCTCTGGCCTGGAGCCCCCACCTCCTCATTCACCCCTCATTTCCACCGTGCAAAAGGGCTATGGGTCCCCCTGCCCTGCCTGGGTCCAGTTTACAAACAGGCTGCCCCAGAGCCTGGCCCCCTCTCCTTGGTGTGCCCACTCCTCTCAAGACCCACCTCTCCAGCAGGCATTGGGGCCCTCCACATGCCAGGTAAGTAGCAAACCCTCCCACCAAGGGCCAAGGCCCCCCCATCACTGCCCCGGCCCACCTGGAGCCCACCTGGGCCCGCTCCCAGCCGCAACTTCTCCTTTTGCCTTAGGCCTCTCAACATCCTGTTTCCTGCAATAACAAGGAAGCGAGATTCCAAGTAGATGTCCCTGTGCGTGCTTTCTTTCTCTGTTGAGATCCTTGTCTTAGTAGCTAGGATGTTAGAGTTGGGAAGGGACCGTAGTTATGTAGCCCAGCCCTGTTTCCAGAGGCACACACAGGGGCAGTGACGGCCTGACGCAGAGGCAGGACCAGAACTGGATCTCCTTCGCTGTCAGGGCCCCGCCGCTGCCACTGCTGCTGCCTATGCTGGTTGGGTTGGGACCCTTTGCCCCTTAGGGGAGGTGTTGGTCACAGATGTTTACCTCAGTTTATGTCACTGTTGAAGAAAAGAAAAATAGCAAAAAGTTAACACTGTAGACATGAAAACTTAGAAGAAAAAAAAATCACAAAAAAATCCCTTGCAGTTCTGTGAAGGTGTATGTGTGCGTGTGCATGCACATGCACACGTGCGTGTATGCGTGTACACACGTTTGTTCCACCCTGGGCAGGCCGGGATCTCTGTCTCAGCCTCTGTGCCCCCCACACTGCCCCCTGTCCTTCGGTGCTTCCCAGAGGCCCCTCTGAGCTGGCCTGTGGGGTGTGGGGAGCCCCCTTGGTGGGAGGCAGGGCCACAAGTTAACTAAAGGGTCTTCTACCCAGGCCCTGAGCAGAGCCTCAAGGCCACCACTGCTCCCTGAGCCCCACGCTGTGGCCAGTGGGACAGTTGTAGCTGGCATCAGTGTCCAGGCCTGGCTCGGGGCCTGGGTGGAATCCCAACCCCAGCACCGTCATGTATAACCCCACCACCACCACCACGTGTTTGTAAATATTTTGGCATCCTTTGGCCCTGAGGAGGTTTTTAAATGTGTTATTTACTTCTCTAATCATGACAATTGCTATAAAATAAAAGTTTAGAAAAATGACCACTCGGTGGCTGTCTTGTCTCAGATACAGGGTGGGAGGGGGGAGCTCATGACATTACTCTGGAAACTGAGGGCTTGACATACATTCTAAGGTGGGGTCTGCAGAGCCTGAGGGCAGCCACTCCAGCCTCCTGTGACCTCTCATACCTAGTAGGCTCAGAAGGGAACAAACACCCAGGTTCTGAGGGAGGGGTAGGGAGTTGTCCCTGGCCTGGAGTCAAGCCTGGAGCCCTTCAGACTGGGCAGGAAAAAGAAGCAAAGGCCCAGAGGGACAGAGTAGGCCAGGTGATCCAGTCACCACCACTCAGCAGATACTTGCTGAGCATGTTCTGCCTACCAGCTGCCTACTAGGGACCAGAGACAGCAGTGAGCAGGACCGATGTGGCCCTGTCCTCTGGCAAGCAGCGATCGAAAACGATGGAGCAGACATTACCCACATATAAGGCTGAGTGCTTGGAAATTATGTAAGTGGGAACTTCATCGAGTTTGGAGGCATTGAGAGCTCCGTGAAGATGGAGACCAGGCGATTCAGAGTTCTCTGGGCATCGGGTAGAGTGGACAAGAAGTTGAATGGGCAGTGGCTGCAGGGGCAACAGGCCAAGTGAAGCTCTAAAGCAAGGGAGCTGGGGTGGGCTGTAGAGTTTCATGAATCAACACTCATTAAGCAAATATTTATTAATCACCTACTTGTGTCAACAGAACCATTCTGTTGGCTCTGCTTTCAAATAGAGGTCTACCCAGAGTCAGCAGTCTCACCGCCTGCATCCCCCGCTGGATGCAGTCACCCCTTGCCTGCCTGTGGCAGTAGCTCCTCCCTGGTGTCCCTGCTCCCTCTCCTGAGCCTCTTCAGGCTCTTCTCAGTACAGCAGCCAACCTTTCCACAGATAAGACTGGTCGATCTGTCAAAGCCCTGCAATACTTTCTATTCCACCCAAATCAAAGCTGAAGTCCTTACAGTGGCTCCAAGGTCCTGGCCTCATCCCCTACTTCTCTCCCCTATGCTGCCTCCCAGACACATTGTTCTCTAAGACAGCCAAACTCCTCTCACTCGGGGCCTATACCCTTGCCTTGAACCCTCCCTGATCTCCCCAAGCCCCCTCTCTCCCTTAAAGTTCCTGCTCAAATGTCAACTTCCTGAGTGCCCTGCTTGGAGCAGAAGCCCCTTATTCCAAGCCCTCATCATCACTTGCAATACCATGTGTTTGTGCTCCATCTCTCCCCACCAGAATGGAAGTGCCATAAGGACAGTCAGTGTTTGGCAAACTGCTACTTCCTCCCCACCCCACGCCTAGCACAGGCCTGGCTCATCACAGGCCCTCCATAATGATTTGTCAAATGAATGAATGAATGCCCAACCCTATTTAAGGGCCAAGGATACATCAATAAAGATAATCTCTATCCCCTGAAGCTTGCTTTCTAAAGAGGAAAACAGACATTAAATAGGTTACATAATTATCTATGAATTAGGAGTTGGTGGGTAACTTTGAGAGGGAAAAAAAAATAAGAGGGGAAAAAAATCCAGCCAGACCAGATCAGAAGGCTAAGGAGTCCTACCCAAAAATTTGATTAAAACCCTATCATCTTAAAACGCCTGCCACTTATCTGCTATGCTAAAGATGGATACCTGGAGGCAATAATCCCTTAACGCAACACTTAATGGATTGTTAAGGAGTGGAGGGAGGGAAAATCACAAAGGCAAACAGTATCACCGCTTCCCCTGCTAGCTGTACACGTATCACCTCTGTAACTCCCAATGTGTCAAAGAAGTCCAGCACTTATCACCAGGGGGCCTCAGTTTTCTGCTTCTGTTGCTTCTGCCTGATCTAATGCATCCGCTAGGGTGATAAAGCCAACGTCCTGCCAGGCCAGAGGAGCTTGACCTGAAGGGTTTCAGCCTCACCCACATTGTACTGGAACCAAACCAACCCCTGTAACCCCTAAGATCCTTCCATTTACCTGGATCACCTGCCCTTAATCACCGAGAGATCCTCTTCTAGGACTCAGTGTCCTTTCCTGCCCATAGTCTTCAGTCTAGACTAACTCAGTCCATCAAGAGGGTACACTGAACTCAAAAGAGAAGAGATTGTATTCTTGTCTTGATTACTATTTTTTTTTTTTTTACCCGAGATGCCCCTTGAGCCCTATGCAAAATTTCCCAGCTCCTCACCAGCGACAGCTGAGCATGCCAAGACAAGTGATACTGGAAGGGGCAGCCTCAAAGATCCCATTATTCCCTTCACTCAGGGCAATAGATGCCTTACATCACTCAGCTTACCTCACTGGGGGAAAGAGTCCCCAAACAGCATCTCTCTTTCAAACATGTAAAACCCTACTCACCCGTCTAGTACCTGGTTCAGGGTGGAAATGTGGGCGAAAGACGAGTAATTTAGAAGTATTTACTGGCAGCTGGGGGAGGAGAATGTTCATCACCCAGGCTTGGGTTATTGGAGCTTTGCGGCATTGGAGAAATTTAGGGGTTTCCATTTGGTGACAAAGAAGGGCAGCATACAGGGAGAATTAGGCTGTATAATTCACATACTGTGTTGTATATGTGAAATTTCCAAAGAGAGTATATCTTAAGTGTTCTCACAACAAAAAAATTCTGACTGTGAGGTGATGGATACATACATGTATATCAAAACATCAAGTTGTACACCCTAAATGTAGTCAACTTTTATTTGTCCATTTTACTTCAAGAAAGCTAAGAAGAAGAAAAAATAAAGTAATAGGCTGGGCACAGCCAGACTCGATACAGTGAACACAGCTTGGGAATCCTCAGATCACGGAAGGGCCTGGTTGTCCTTAGGATGTGGTAAGGGGCGCTAGTCCTTCTATGAGTTAAAGGAAAATGGAGGTTGGCTGCTGAAGGTGGAGGATTTGGGCTTATATTTAATTACAGTTGTGCTAAGGACCATAGGATGCCAACAATAATATAAGATGTAGTGGACATCTGCTATATTTCCTGTTCAGTACCAATTTACCCCTCTTCGGGTGATAGCACCCTGTTTCCCTTTTGACCCATGTGGTTCATGTGGAGCTGACTTCACCCCTTGGTTCCATGGGGTGACCACATGACCCAGCATATTAATCTCCTGAGTTACAGAAATTGCCTCAGGCATGGATGACAACCAAGGTTAGGTAGCTCCTGGCCTTTCTCTATGTCTATTAGTGGGGGGAAAAAAGTGTTCTCTTTTCATTGAAGTTGCTAAGCTTATGGAATATAAGCCTGGACCTGCTGAGGGCCATCTTTGCCACAATTCAGGAAGATTCTGGCCAAGCATCAAACCTACACAGAGTGAATGAAGCAGAGCCAAGAAATGAGGAAAGATGGATTTCGATGACATTATTTGAGCACAAGGATCCGTGACTGAAATTAGATCTAAATGGGTTTTGCAGTTACATTAGCCGATATATTCTCACAAATCTGTTTGAGGTTGATATCTGTCACTAGCACATAAAGGAGTTCTGACTAGTACCCAGAGAAACCTCATCTGTAAGATCACTAAAGACTACAGTACAGATGAGGCCCTGCCCTATATATTTTGATCAACATAATTACTCCTGATCAACATAATTGTTTGATCACTAGGAGCCACTGAGTCCTTCTGGGACTAGATGCGCACTTCTGAGGCTGAGGTTACTGGAGTCTTCATCAGTTCCCATTTGGTCCCAAATAACAGAAAACCCAATGTAGAAAACCCTGGTTGATTCCAAACTGATTTGAAAAAGAAAAATCCAGAAGTAGAACCAGCGTCAGGTGCAGCTTAATGCAGAGGCTTCAACTTCAACACCAGGATGAGTTTCTTTCTCCGAAGACTCTGCTTCCTCTGGGTAAACTTATTCCTGGACTTCTTCCTCTCTCCTTGTGGTACAGGACAGCTGCCAGCCACCCCACCTTGCATCCTCTCAGAGCGATGCCCAGCAAGAAAGAGTGAGGGTCCCCTCACCATTCTCCCATTCCGATTGGTGTTTGCACTGTGTTTAGTTGGTTCTGGATCAATCGCTGATCCAGTCACCATGGCCAGGGCAATGCAGTTCTCTGAGTAGCCGAGGCTTATCGCTTGCTCCACTCCTGAGCTGGGGGTAGATCCCCACTCAAAGTCCTTTACACAGAGGCGCTGTTCTTCTGTGGAAAATCAGCTAAGGCTCAGTGGATATGTCATTTAGCCCCAACTCTTCGCCCTCCCCTACACCCATGCCCTTTGCCATGTTGTTTTGCAGTGCCCTCTCACCAGGGGCAGTATGGCCTGCCCCTTCTCTTGAATCTAAAATAGGACGGTCAGTGGGATGTCAGCAGGTGTGATGCAATCAGAGGCTTGAAACGGGGCTTGCACAGCAGTGTTTGTTGTCTCTCACCTTCTGCCATTGCCCTGAGACCACACGTTTGTTCTTCTTCATGGATGGTGGGTAACTGCTTTGTACTTTTCTCTATTTTCCTTTTTTCTTTATCTACATATATATGTATTTTAGGACCTGGAGAGTATGGCAATAGAGATCATTTTTAAGAATGTCCCTACCCTTCCACTGACAGGGACAAGGACCTACTGCCATGTTCCTATGATAGCTGATCACTTTAGGAGTGGTCCCAAGCTGTCCCAAGTTGGGCCAATTACAGCCTCCCTCTTAGAGATTTAGAACTGAGACTGAGAAGCCAGTCAATGTCTGCTTAAATTAAAAATATGAGAACTTAGAAGTTGTGGGACAGCTGTGTTTAGTGATGGGCCTAGAGAAGCAAAGAAAATCAGTGTTAGTTAAACTGGTGTTAGCTGCTGTAACAGATTAAACCCCCAAATCTCTGTGGCTTAACATCACTGTTCATTACTACCTCATGTAAGTAAGCTGGTCTTCCACATGGTAATTCAAGGACCTAGATCTTGTGGCTGCTCCCCTGGGGCTTCAGCTGGTGGGTGGCAAACAATACAGAGAGAAGAAAATATATGCATTCTCTTAAGCATCTTAGTCCCAGAAGTGAGACAAACTCCCCATTCACATTCCATTGGCAAGTACTGTACCTAACTACAAGGAATGCTGGGAAATACATGCCCAAGAAGAAAAGAAACCATATTTCTTTGCCACAGTAGGACTGACAAAGAAAAGCAGAGAGGAAAGGCAAGAGACAATCATGGCTGGGTACTTAGCAATTTTCTGGTTCCAAATTCCTACCCACATGAGGCCTGACTTCTATCCCTGGATCTCATGATATAGTCTGGGCCCTCATAATATATTTATGTATTTTTTAATAAATTTATTTATTTATTTTAATTGGTTTCAAGTAATATATCTATGTCTTTGCCTTAAACTAATGTGGATTGGTTTTCTGTCACAACCAAAAGGGACCTAAGACACGTTTACCATTTTGCATCTTGCTTTTGTTCCTCACTTAATGTCTCATAAATATTTTCTAAATGGCTGTAGAAGCTGCCTCATAATCATCATTTCAATGGCCTGACAATGTCCTCTGAGTGGATCTCCCCTAAGTTATTTAATTATCTTCTTACTCTTAGTTACTTAAGTTACTGCTAATTTTTCACTATTAAAAAGGGTGAAATTCTTCATAATTTTGTCTTTCTTTGGATTAGCTCTTTAGGATAAATTCCCAGAAGTGTAATTTCTAGGTCAATTGGCATGAACATTTTTATGGTTCTTTACAGATGTAGCCAAATTGTTTTCCATAGAGTTGTACCTACCTCTTTGGAGGGCAATCTGGCAGTTGTATTTTAAAATCCTGGCTCCTATAGGATACCAGAGACTGAGGGGAGGCTTAGGTTCCTGGAATATGAGGGTCATATGTCTGTATCTTGGTCCTACAGTCCCGGAAGGATTCAGAGATGCCCTCTCTTCCAACTGCAGACCTGATGCCCTGAGCCATTCTCTATCTGGGCTCCCCAGGTCCCTCATCAAGATGGTCCCTCCCAGTCTCAAGATGCCCCCGCTTCCTCTGTATTCATCTGCTACCCCTTTCACCCCTGGGACAAACAATCTGAGTGACTTCCCTTCAGCGACCTTGGAGGTGCAGTGCTGGTTCCCTTCCTGGAATGGCGAATGGGGAAAAGGGGGTTTCTTTCTTAACAACTCGCCCATGGTGTCTCTTGTGGAGCTCCAGGTCTCAGAGCTCTGCTGGCTGAGGCCAGAAGTTTGTCACTACCGTTCTTAACTTGGCTGCTCATTAGCATCGCCCACGTGGTGAGGTTTTTAAATATTTAAGGATAGACGAACAAGGTAAATGGCACTGTGAGAAAGAATCTGGCAAATCCAGAATGTGGAGTATTCTACAAGACACCTGTTCTCCTCAAAAAGTAAACACCATGGGAGCAAGAGAAGGTGGGGGTTGTTCAATGCTTCTCAATCATGAGCATGAGTAAGACTCACCTGGCTGGTTACACACATTCTCCTTAACCCCACCCCAGAGTTTCCAGTCAGGCCATCCAGAGTGGGACCAGAGAAGTTGTTTTCTAACAGGTCCAGGTGCGTCTGGTCCCAAACCTCACCATGAGTAACTGTTCGAGACTAGCAGACAGCGAAAAAACATCACAACCCACTGCAATGTACCAACCTTACTGAGTCTTGATCTAGGAAATAAACATCTGTAAAATGCATTTTGTGAACAACTGGGCTCATTCGAACGTGAACGTGGCTTCAATATGTATTAGAAGATATTAGAGACTTACTGTTAATTTTCTTGGGTATGATGATGGCATGTAGCTATGCGGGAAAATAGTCATACTTTTAGCTGATTCATGCTGAAATATTTAGAGGTTAAGTGTCACCATGTCTACAACTACCTTTCAAATGTTTCCACAAAATACACAGAGACAAAATGGTAATTATCGAATCAGGTGATTACTGTATGAGTGACCATTATACCACTCTTCCAGCTCTTCTATGTTTGAACATTTTTAAAGGAAAAATCTGGGGAGGGGTCCGGGAGAAAGCGCAGGCACACTAGTGCAGCTGCAGCATAACCGAGTGATGGGACCCGGTTGGCCTGCTCTTGTTAGCACCCCGGGTCTTTTAAGGATCTTGGATTCTGTCGTCATTGGATTCTGTCCTGAGTATGCGAGGAAGCCCTCAAAGGTTTTAAGCAGGGTGTGACATGATCTGGTTTTTTAAATTTTATAGATTTTAAAAAGATGTTTTTCTTTTGAATCTTGGCAAAATAGATGACATAGAAAATGGTGTATGGCCCAGCACCAGGGAGCTGCTAACGTCCACACCAGGAAAGCATAATTATCAAGCTACAAACCAGAAGCTGCCTCTTGTGTTGATCCTTCTCAATAAGTGTGGATTCTTTGGTTCCCCAACGCTGTGTGAAAATCAAAACTCATATTTATTTTCAGATAATAACACCGTTGACCAGGCACCACCCAGACAAATTAAATCAGATTCCTGGCACCAGGATCTGTTGAAAGACCCCAGCTGATTCTTCCTTGAAGCCTGGCTGAGCCTACTGGGTTGTCCTAGGGTGACAAGTGCCAGCAGACCTTGACGACTCTGCTCTCAGAGTCCCTGAGACTGAGGCTGGCCCTCAGTGAATACAAAGGCATTAAACTGCAAAAACACGTCATCACACTCTGGACTTCTCCCAAGTAGACAGACTTGGCTCTATAGCACCAAGGTCAAGGAAACCTGCCCTCCCAGGATTTCAGGACCTCTCACTCTTTCTTTTCTTTTTTGCTTAATTGATTTCTCTGATTATCAATTAAATAAGCATTATTAAAAAAATTAAGACAGTATATAAAAGTATAAGAAAATAAAATCACCTTGAATACCAGTACCCTGACACAGCCCCCATTTTGCTTGGTGACCACCCTTGGGGTATTCCTCTAGATGCATGTGCAGACACAGAGAGCTGCTCATCAGTGGGGTCGTACTGTACTGGGGCAAAATAAAATTTGAAGGATGTTGGCTGAAAACATCCTCAATTGGATGAAAAACATTAATCTATCCATCCAAGAATCTTAGTGAACATCCTTACGACATGCAAACTCTACTCAGAACTGGGCACTGTAGTAAATTATAATTTCCTTTTCTTTTAACTCAATCTTTTGTTTTCCAGGTGTTAGTCATTTTTTTTAATTTGCTTAGAAAAATCTACATACTTGTTATTAATTCAACTCTAAACTCAACACCAGCTCTTTAAAACATTTCTCGAGATTTCAGTTGGATTAAGTGGTTTACAAATTTAATCTTGAAAAACTCAGTGCTAGTGCCCCCTGCCCTGCCCCAGTATGGCCTACCAGCCCTCTGTCACACAGTGTCATCCTGGGGTCTTCCTCATTTCACATTTCCCCGAGGAGGAGTTCCTTTTCATCTTTTTAATGTTGGTGTTCCTATTTGTTCCTTATACTTGGTTTTCTCTTTTATTTTGGTGGGGCACCAATAAAGGGTGCATAAGAAGTCCATTTTTTTAGATTTTGCAAAACGAAAAATTTTTATGAGCTATTGCCAGGCTGCTTTCTAAAAGGGCCGTTGACAATTTGCATCTCCATTAGCCGTGTAAGAGAGTCTGTATGTTTCCCCCAAAACCCCGCCAGCTCTTTCATCTTTGCCTCCCTGCTGGCTGGAAAGCTCATGGGGACTTTAACTTGCCATTCCCTGCTTACTGGTGCCCTCTGGGCTTCTTTTCTCGGTTTCAAAATTTTCCCCAATCCTCCATTGTAAGTATGGTTTCCTGAGTTTTCTTCTAAGACTTTCATTAAGTTTTGAATTAATCTGTAATTTACTTTTGCCTATGATATGAGGTATTTATCCTATTTTATTACTTTATTTTTTCCCAAATGGATAGCCAATTGTGTTGACATCTATTGCAAAATAGACTGTCCTCTTCTGACTGAATTGAAGTTCTACTTTTGTCATTATTGAAATTCCCATTTCTGAGCTAACTTAATTGCCCTGATTACAGGTTTTTTATATTTTCCATGTGAAATTTAATACAGTGTTATCTCATTTTTAAAAGGCCTCATTGACATCTTCATTGGAATTTCATGTGGGGACTTCATATTTTTCTGATGTTTTAAGTCATCCCTTTTATCTGACATTAGATCTTTCTCTTTTGTCCTTCAACAGGTTTTTTTCCTTCTTAAGTCCTGCACTTTTCCTGTTAAATTTATCCCCTAGTAATATAAATGTGAAGGCAATTTTTTTTTCAATTTCTAGCCAATGATTTCTTACAATAGCAAGTTTGTCTGACCTTTTCTTTTTTCAGCAGTGAGCATTTTTTAAAATTTTTTCTCCTGATGTATTTGATAGAACCTCCAAAACCCTGTTTGTTTTTTTTATTCTAAGGGAAATGCTGTTGGTATTTAAAATAATGTTTACTGTTTTTGCAAAGAAAGTTTACCATACTTAAGTGCTTTATTGCCTTCTTATTCACTTTTAGTATTTTCTTGGCAAAAACTATTGAACTTTTTCAACGACTTCCACTTCAATTGATATGATCATATTGTTACTGTCCTCTAGTGTGAGGTAAAGAATTATGTTGGTCAATGACTTGATATTGAACCTGTCCTGCATTTTCGAAGTAAGTTTTAATGGCTCAAAATATATTATTGTTTGGATATACAATTATGTTTTATTGGTTAGTATTTTATTTAGAATGTTTGTATCCAAATCATAGAGGGATTGATCTATGATTTACTGGCTTGTGTTTTTTCTTTGTTCTTGTAATTTGTTTGTTGGTTTACTGTTTATCAGGTTTTTATATTAAGGTGATGTTGCCCTCGTAAATAAATTGAAGAGATTTTATCTTTTTTTATGACCTAGAATGTTTACGTTTCATCGGAATTATCTTTATTTTTATCAATTTAAACCATCTGAAGATTAGCTAAATTTATCTTTGAAATCGCTTTACACGTACAAAAAAGATATGTAACATAAATGTAAGTTAGGAGACAGAATGAAGACCCAAGAGCCAAGTTAAAGTGCCTTTTCAACTTAACGGGTCCCTGTCACCAAGGTTCAGCTTGTCTGAGAGGGCAAGAGCCCCTGCCTTTTCCTAGCTGCGGGTTCTGGAGCAGGCCGAACCGTCCTGCAGGTGCCGAGGAGGCGAGAGCTTGCAGTGCGAGACATGCTTTTCTCTCCTTCCCTCTGCTGTTGTTCTTTGTAATAACAAAATACCCACATTTAAACTCAATTTTATCGACTGAGTGAAGCTACGCAAGCAAGGGAGGGCAGATGAAAGTTTGAACCCCAGCTTGGCCTGCCCCAGGCAACCTGAGCACCTTTGTGGGGTTGGCTCTGGGCCATGAAATAGACTTGCATGAAGTTGAACTAAGATAAAGCGTACAGCGTCTGCAGGCCTCCACAGCGCTTCTCCTTGTCCCCACCCACCTCACCCCTAACAGAAGGCCACACTTCGCTGTGTGCACAAGGGGGAAGCCATGGCAGGCCCTTGAAGTAGGGAGTCACCAAGATCCAATAAGCACCACCATAGGAAGGGTTTAGTGCTGGGCGATGGATTTAATCAGCTTGATGTTACAGGTGAAGAAACTGAGGCACAGAGAGGGGAAGTTCTTTGCTTCAGTCACAGAGCTACAGTGGAACGGTGCTGGAATCCGAACCCAGGTCTTTCTGATCCTGGGCCTCCCAGTCACAGGGCCTATCCTCACCACCCGTCTCCAGAAACTGAGAGACACCCCCAGCCCTCCATCACCCACTGTGCCACTAACTTCTTGGACCCCTTGTGTCCAGGCACCTTTTGTACCTGCCCCCGCATGAGTCACTCACCAGAGCCAGAGTGAAAGAACCCACCTCCTGGGGGAGTTCTGTGTGAATGCATTTTGGGTTCCCGTCTTAGTCACCACTTCCCTTGGTTCCCACCCCTCCCCCAAATGCCGAGAGCCCGCCTGTGCCCCTACCCTCCCCGGCAGTGGGCTCAGGGCCTGAGTGTGGTAGAGGCTTGGTGGTGGGGCTGGTGAGGCTGGGGCAGAGTGGCTGGGGACACTAGGCCCTATAAGCACCATTGGCTTCCCTGAACCTAAGTGAAAGCAGCAAACCTGATGGGCGAACACAGACAGCTGATACTTCCAGAGGGCTGACTTCAGCCAGGCCCTGCTCTAAGCCCTTTGCATCTATTAAGACACTGAATCCTCTAAAACTCATTATGTACTATTGTCTCTAGTTTGTAGATGAGGCAACTGAGGCTCAGAAAGGGGAAATGTCACAGAGCCAGCAAAAGACGGAGCAGGTAGTCTGAGTCAGGGGTTCTGAGGGCTGAGGCCAGGCACGGACTGACTACAGGACCCTGCCTCTTTGTCTTGCTGGCTTCCCCTGCCTTCCCCTCCATGATCTGTATCCAGCACAGGCCCTGCCTCAAGGGCAGGGCAAGACTGGGTCCCTGCCCTGGGCCTTGTCCTGCCCCTTTAGCCCAGCCCAGCCAGAGCCCCTGAGAATGGCGAGTAGGGGCCACCCTCTAGGGAAGGCATCTTTGCTTGGAACACCCTCCTTCCCTCTATTGGACCAGTCCCCTCCTCTGGGAAGCCCTCCAGATGTGCCCCTATAGAATCCTGCACCTCCCCTGGTGAGTCCCAGATTAACCATTTGCTCGCTGTGACCCTAGGCAAATGACTGAATCTAAGCCTCAATTGGCTCATCTACAAAATGAGGCCAGTGATATCTCAAGGGGTCTTACAAGGATGAAGAGATAAGCTGAGCAATGTGCTTCTAACAGGGCCTGGCTCACTGATGGGCCCTTTTGAGAGCATTGATGTCTATCCACTGGGTCATCACTATGAATGTACCTCTCACTGGACCAAGTGCTCTGCAAGGGCTTAAATGGTGTCTGTCTTGTTTCTGTGCTTGTCCCAGAACCCAGCCCTGGGACTGCCCTGGAGGACATCTCAACACTTCCTGTTTCCTGACTGAACCGCAGGGTCCAAGTCCCTGCAGGTGAATGGTGGCTGAGGCCTGGGGCCCAGTTTTTACTGGATGCTCAGGCTGGTGTGGGAGTTCAGAAGGAGTCACCCCAGATACGCTCCTGTGGTATGCGGATTATTTTGAGCTAAGAGAAATTTTAGCTTCAGGCTCAAGAGAAACTTCTGCCCCTCCCTTAACTACCTAGAAGAACTTGAGTCCCAGACCTTCCCATAATAAGAGTTAACCTCTTTTGCCCTATCTGTAGGGCAGGGCAAACTATTAATACTGAACATCTGTTCTCCCTGCAGTGACCCCTGGGAGCCCCAAGGCCCCTTGCCTCGTCCTTACCTCAGGATGTCATATACACCCGTGTTCCCTTTCTGTCTCTGAATCTCTCCTGCATGTGGGGTCTCTGACTCTCTCACATATGCCAGGTTCCCATATATATGTATATGTTCAATTTGTTTTTTTTTCTCTCACTAATCTGTCTCATGTCTATTTGATTATTAGATTAGCAGAAAGAACCTTGCGGGTAGAGAAAAATTTCTTCCTTCACCACACTGGGCTTGGCCTAGACAGGGCTGCCCCTTCCTGGTTGTGTGACCTTGGACAAATCACTTAAATCAACCTCTCTGCAACTCAGTGCCCTCCCGGCCAAGTGGGGACAACAACAGCCCCCTCCCCCCGCCCCACTGTGGGCTGTGATGAGGATTAATCGAAATGATATCTACAAAGCACTGAAGACAGGGGTGGCCCACCGTTGGTGCTGCGTGAATGTGGTTGAAATAAAAATAAGTAGCTTCATCCCCTTCAAGACTATTGTCAACATCTGGTCAGCTCTCACCTCCCGCCCGGCCACCTCAAGGTCTAAGTCACTGGGAGCACTTCTGCAGGCACCCCCTTCTTTATGCTATACCCTGGTTTTGCCAGCCATCCTCAAGGCTCAGCTCACAGCCGAGCCTCCGTCCTAGCTTCTGGGCCTGGGCATCCTGCACCATGCCAGGTGCCCTGTGCTTGGGGCAAGTAGGACGGTCAGGTCAGTCCACGGAACCCAGGAGCAGAAAGAAACAGCATAACTTCGTTTTCCAACTGAACATAATTTTCCTGACTCTGTCCCTCCCACCACTTCTGACAACATTATCAAGACACGTTGAGGAAAATTCAGTCCAATCTGGTGATCTTTCAGTCATGTTGAAGACTCTGAGTCCCAGACAATCTATGACGGTGTCACAGTGGTCTGCTCCACCGCCTGCCTCTGGGTGAGCCCACAGGGTTGGGAAGGGGTGAGGAAGAGCCCGCTAAAGTCATGGGCCACAGGGGGCAGGGAGAGCAGATCTGGACTGAGCTGGGCTGGCTGATGCTCCGGTCCCACCCCCTCCACCTGCCCTGGCGGCTCAGGGCAAGCAGGAGCGCTGTGGTTTCCCCTGCAGCTTCAAGCCTTTATTCTTCAAGTTCGCTGTTGCTGAGGTTTCTCAGGTCTCCTGCTCGACGCCTGGTTGGGCATCAGCCCTCAGCTACAAGGTCACATCACCCCTGAGAAGAGTGAAACCCCCTGCTGGCACGCACACAACCGTTCCCCCAGCTACCTTCTGTGTCCCCATGGAGCCTGCAGAAATTTCTGGAAGGTCTCTTCACTGTGCAAATGTCATGGGATACCTCCTCCCACTTCCCCCAGAAATATCCTTCCATTCCCCCTCTGTCCTGGCCCCTTCATGCTCATGGGTAGGCTTATCAGATAAAATACAGGACACCTGGTTAAACCTGAATTTCAGATAAACAACAAATAATGTTTTGAAATAACTATGTCCCAAATATTGCCTCCTGAATTTTTATTTGACAGATCTAGCAGGATAACTCATAGGGCTGGATTTGTCTGTAAAGATCTGGCCCAGCAAATCGGGGAGAAGGTCGTTGGTCCTCCTTTTCCTCAAAGCCCCCATACTCCGTAGGGACCTTTTTTCCTTCATTTCCTTCCCTCCCCTCTGCCCTCCACAGCACTCCATCCCGCCCCTAGGCTGGCTAAGTAGGTGCAGGGAGGTAACCCTCACGCTCCTCAGCATCTCAAACGCTCCCTCGCCTCCCCTTGCCAGCTCACTTCCTTTTTCTGTCTCACCGGCAGAAGAAACCCTGTCCTCCCACTTGGCCTCCTTTCCCGGGCCCCTTCTGTCTCACACCTGGCACTGTCTTTTGAACTAGCAGTCTGGGCTCCCCGGCTCCATTCCCAGCTGCTTTTGTGGGGGGTGGTAGAAAACAGAACACATCATTTCATGTCTCACATTACTAGGCCACCATAAAGCAACCCTCCATGCCTTCCTGCTATGCACACACACAGCCTCTCCTGTGAGTCCTGCTACAATCCGCCCGTTTGACAGATGAGGACGCTGAGGCTCAGACAGGTCAGGGTCTCGCCCTGGGTCACACAGCTGGTGAGTGGAGGGCTGGGGGTCTCTTTCGAGGGCCTTGGGGCTCCTTGGAGACCCAGGCTCCCAGCAGCACCTCGGCAGGCCCTGTAGGGAGGTGCTGAGCTGCTGAAGCTGCAGGTTCCTCAACCCCACAAGGTCTTTTCACACGGGAGCCGGCGCTGCAGCGTCTGGTGCAGCCTCATTCCACACCGGAGGCTGGGGCCCCTGCCGCGTTTCCTCTGAGGGCCAGCCGCACCCGCTGGGCTGGGGGAGAGGGTCGGAGAGGGGACTCCTCTTGCCCATAGGAATGCGGAGAGATCCGACTGCTTGTGGTGGCCAGGCCCACTCACGTGAGGCTCAGGAACGAGCAAGGCCACTTTCACAGGCAGTGTCTTCACTTGCCAAGTCCCAGGCCAGTCATTCTGTGGCTCCAAATCTGTTTCTTCAGCCACAAAAAGGGTCACAATACTTTCTATATCGCAGTGCTGAAGGAAGGACTAAAAATGGCCTTAAATCACAAAAATAAATGGTTAACCATACGAGACACTGTTCTGGACATTTGATACATTAAATTATTTGATCCTTCCAATCACCCTATGAGACAGGTGCCGTTATCATCCCCACTTCATAGATGAAGAAACTGAGGCAGAGATGGAGTCACTTGCTCAAGGTCACTCGAGTCAGTATCCTAACAGGGCTCAAGGGTACAAGCTGTTCACTGCTGCAGCGCATGTGTTAAAACACAGCACGGAGGGGCTCCACGAACCTCCAGATCAGCGGTCCCCACCTAAAATGGCCTGTGAACAGATAGATGTTAGTGAATGGACCAGCAATCCAGGAACAGGCCGGGGGATCTAGTATAGGATATGGTACCATTTCAGATTAATAAAGAGAACCAGATTGTTCAGTAGATGGCATTGGACAAGGTTTAGCCACCTGAAAAAATACGAAAGCTGCTCTAACCTCACACTTTACACTGGGATAAATCACATTAAAGATCTAAATGAAAACAATAAAGCGCAGCAATCCTGAAATAAACCATGTCAGAATGGTTTTTTTTTTAATCTCAGCGTGGGAAAGGTCTAATATGACACAAAACTTAGAAGTCCTAAAACAAAATACCGATAAACTCAGCTACGTAAAAAGTAAAAAGCTTCTCGTGGCAAAAGCTCCAGTGACGTAGACGGCGCTAAACAAGTGACACAGGTGGCTCACTTTGTGGAGATCATCAAGCTGCAGGTTTCTGATCTGACACTCGCTGTGTACGTTATACTGCAGAAGGTTTTTTGTTTTTTTTTTTTTAAAGAAGCCAAACGGGGAAAGTGATAAACTAGAAAAATATATTTGTTTCTCATATCACAAATAGAGTTAATTTTCCTAATACATAAAATGTTCCTAGAAATAAATAATAAAAAGACTACTAAAAAAAAATGGCAATGGATACAAAACAGGCCACGGAAGAAGAAATACAAGTAACTGAAACACAAGGGAGGTGCTCATCTTTTCTCATAATAAGAGAAATGCAAATTAAAACTACAGTTAGATGCCAATTTGTGCCTGACAGTTTGGCAAGAGATAAAGAGTTCAATAGCACTCTGAGTTGGCAAGGATGTGGGGAGACGGCACCCTCGGAGATTGCTTGTGGGAGTGTCAGCGGCCCCCTCCCCCGGAGGGGAATTTGGCAATATCTATCAAAATCACACATGCTCGTTCACTTTGACCAAATGACTTCACTTCTTGGGATTCATTATACAGAAGTACTCCCACATGTGCTTAATGACTTATGTATAAGTTGTTCATGGCAACGTTTTGTTTTTTTTTTTGTAAATTATCGGAAA
Organism: Eonycteris spelaea; assembly: GCA_003508835.1. Classification (NCBI taxonomy): domain Eukaryota; kingdom Metazoa; phylum Chordata; class Mammalia; order Chiroptera; family Pteropodidae; genus Eonycteris; species Eonycteris spelaea. Next base: position 1,300,703 of record PUFA01000186.1, on the reverse strand, counting down.
CAATCTAAATATCCATCACTAGAGAACTGATTAAGGTGCATCCATATGATGGCAAACTACGCAGCTAGAAAAAGAATGAGCAGATCCGGTCAGGATGAGGGGAGGAAACATGGTACTTCACAAAACAAATAAATGAACCAATGTCCAACGACAACAACACAACAAAAAGAATGAGCAAAGTTTTGGCCTTTGATACAGAATGATCCCCAAGATATAAAGGGCGTATAGAATTTACCATTTACATGAAAAAGGAAGGGTGGAGAATATGCATATACATGCATTTGCTTATATTCACATGAAAAACTTCTGGGTGACAGTGAACACCAAGTACGCCTTGGGACAGGGGCTCCGTGACCAGGGATGGGGTGGGAAGAGTTTCACTGTATGCTCTTTAGTACTTTTGAGATTCTGAAGCACAGGAATGCAATGACTATTTCTTTAAATGTATTACATTTTAATTTGGAGCTAAGAGAAAACAAGGCAGGTACACAGCTCTGGCCAGCCATCGCCTTGCGGGAGTGCAGCCCCAGCATTGTGTGATGGTTCGTGTTTTCACAAAACGCTGGATCTGGAATTTTACGTGGAAATTACCTATGTTCTGACGTTGGCAACGGCGGAGCCCTGCGCTGCCCTCTCGTTACTGGCTTCTTCCTTAGTCACAGAATTCTCTGTATTTGAGGTCGCAACGTGCTTAGGTAAAAGAATGCATTTCCTATAGGGCCTTCCCTGCAGTTAGGAGTGGCCAGTGACACAGAAGCTGTGGTCTCCCTGAGTGGAAACGCATGAAATCTCTCTAGCGGCGGCTTTAAGTTGGTGTGAGAGTGGCCCATTTTGCTCCCCGGCTTTTCTTCTTCCTGCCAGAACACAGATGTGAGCATCAGCAGCCATCTCGTGACTCAGGACGGAGCTAAGAGCTGAGGTGAAGCAGAAACATAAAGGAAGCTGGGTCCTTGGTGATGCTCGGAGCTGGCACACCCCCCTGGACTGGGGGCACCGCTGGCCTCACAGGCCACGATGTGGGAAGGCACACCATTCACAGGGAGAGCTGCAGGTCTCTTCGTGTTTTCTAACCATTTTCAGGAATATAGTAGTGGAATGTCTTATTCAAACAGAATCAACGTATTACAGCAATGCTCCAATAGGTGTGGTCTCTTGGAGAGCGGACATCTTTTTCTGATGTCCACAAAGGCCCAGCTGCCTCCCTCAGTCTTTTTTTGCACCCAAGAGACTTAGACATTCGTTTTGCCTGAATCACTGTAGCGAGCTCTCTATTGCTTATAGGCAAATTTAATTCTAACTGATACAGAGCTTACTTTAAAAAAATTAAAATGAAAACAAACCCATCCTAATATTCAAATGGAATCTCAAGAAACCCCAAATAGCCAAAATAATCTTTTTTTATTTTAATTTTCAATTAGAGATGACATTCAATATTGTTTATATTAGTTTCAGGTGTACAGCATAGTGGTCAGACATTTATATAACTTACGAAGTGATCTCCCTCAATTAGTCTAGTATCCACCTGGCACTATACATAGTTATTGCAATATTGTTGACTATATCCCCTTTGCTGTACTTCACATCCCATGACTATTTTGTAGCTACCAATTTGTATTTCTTTATCCCTTTACCTTTTTCACCAGCCCCCCAGCACCCCTCCCATTTGGTGACATTCTCTGTATCTATGAGTCTGTTTTTATTTTGTTTGTTTATTTATTTTTGTTCTTTAGAGTTCACATAGTCTTTCTCTTTCTCAAAATAATCTTGAGAAAAAAAGAACAAAGTTATAAGACTCATGCTTCCTGATTTCAAAACTCATCACAAAGCTACAGTAGTCAAAACAGCATGGTACTGGAATTAGGTCAATGGAATAGAATAGAGAGTCCAGAAATAAACCTTTCCATATATGGTCAAGTGACAGGGGCACCAAGGCCACTCAACGTGGAAAGGACAGTATCTTCAACAAATCGTGCTGGGAAAACTAGATATCCACATGCAAAAGAATGAAGTTGGATCCTTACCGAACACCATATAGAAAAATTAACAAAAAGTGGATTAAAGATGAAATGTAAGACATAACACTATCTAGAAAAAAACCATAGGAGAAAAGCTTCATGACATTGGATTTGGCAGTGATCTATTTGATATTACATGAAAGGCACAGCAATAAAAGCAAAAATAGATAACTAAGACCACATCAAACTTAAAAGCTTCTGTGTGTCAAAGGACACTATCAACAGAGAAAGGCAACCCACAGAACGGGAGAAAATATCCTATATCTGATAAGGGGTTACTATCAAGACTGTATAAAAAACTACAGCTTAACAACAACAACAACAGCAAACAATTGGGTTTAAAAATGGGGAAAAAATTTGAATAAACCTTTCTCCAAAGACAATATACGAATGGCCAACATGCACATGAAAAGGTGCTCAAAATCACTAATCATTAGAGAGAAATGCAAATTAAAACCACAATGAGATATCACCTCGTATCCATTAAAATGGCTACTATCAAAAAAAAATCAGAAAATGACAAATGTTGGTGAGACTGTAGAGAAATTGGAACCCTTGTGCACTGTTGGTGAGATCTAAAATGGGGTAGCTACTATGGAAAGCAGTCTGGTAGTTCTTTAAAAAATTAAAAATAGAATTACCACGTGACCCAGAAATTCCACTTTGGTTATATATCCAAAAGAATTGGAAGCAGGATCTCGAAGAGATATTTGTACACTCATGTTCATAATGGCATAATTCATAATAGCCAAGAGGTAGAAGTAACCCAGTCTACTGACATATGAATGGAAAAACAAAATATGGTATATACAATGAAATATTATTCAGCCTTAAAAAGAAAGGAAATCATTTCACATGCTACAACATGGATGAACCTTGAGGACATCATGTTAAGTGAAATAAGCCAGACACGAAAAGACAAATATACTGTATTATTCCACTTATATGAGATACCTAAAGTAGTCAAATGATAGAAACAGAAAGTAGAACGTTGGTGAGATGCTGTTCAATGGTTATAGTTTTCGTTTTGCAGATAAAAATGTTCTGGAGATCTGTTGCACAAGACTATTGAATTATATACTTAAAACTAGGTAGGATGGGGAATTCTCTTATTATGTCCTTTTCTCGCCACTATCAGAAAAAAATTAAACAGCACAGTGAGCCACCAGTTTGCAATCTCTCCTGTAAATAGAGCTCCTCCGAGGCTGGGCATGTACCACGACCACGTGTGAGGGCTGCAAGGACCGTGGGGAACTTGTCACTTAGGGGCTCACATGTTTATCTTTATCTTTTTAATTCATTTATTCAACAATATTTACCAAGCACCGACTCTGCATCAAGCCCTATAGTAGTCCCTGGAAGGACAGAGATGAGCAGGGAGTTCACAATCTAGAGGGTGACAGATAATAAACGCCAAATACATAAAAAGATCAGCATTATGATGCCAATTCAATGGCTGTGACAGGATACAAGGTGACTGGGAGGGGAAGAAGATTATATGGAGTGGACAGGGAAGGCCTCTAGGAGGGAGAATTTTATCTGAGATCTGAAGGACAGAAGGAGCGGGCCATGTGGAAGAGCTCCAGGAAGAGGAAAGATCAGGCGCAAAGACCTGGAGGCAGAAATGAGCCTGGCCCATTTTGGGTGGACAGGAGCAGAAAGGCCAGGGTCACTGACTCAGGGAGCCAGTGTGAAGCAGATGTTTGAAATACTTCCAGTGGCCCCATGTACATGATAAGATAAAAAGCAGTCTTTATCAGCATAAACTTGTTTTGTGAGTTCAAATGTATCATTGTCTTGATAAAAAATAAATTATAACAATAAACTATTTTGTCTAAGAGAATGCCTGGGTCGACAGATACCCCTCAAAATCTCCTATTTGCCTCAACACATACACTGCTGAATCTCTGAATTAGCTCCTCGGGGTGATTTTAAAGCCACTGACCTGCTAGGGCGCATCACTCCCACTCAGCAGGTGGGTATACTGAGGCCCAGGACAGAGGAAGGGCTCCAAGCAAGACTTGAGCAGAGAAGGAGTTGGGCGGATGGTGAGGGGTGCCTGGCTCTCTGGTCAGGGGTGGGGAGCCCTGGCGGAAGAACTGTATAGCCCACGGCCCTCACTTACGTGGGAGGAGACTTACTGTGGGGCAGCGGTGGGCCTGGGTCCTGCTTCCCTTACGGAGAAAACCCCCTTCCGGACCTCCAAGCTTGGGGTGGGTGTGGGGTCTGGGCTGTGCCACGTACATGGTATAAATGACCAAAGAGGGAGAGACAATTCGGGGTCAAGCCAGTGACCTGCTGGCAGGGCTAGGAGTATCTGGGCACAGCGAAACAGCCACCTGTTGTTCAGCAAGACCATCCCCTCACTTCTTGCTGGTTTTCCACGCCTGCTTCAGCCCTCTCCCATGATCCTCTGGGTCTGACTCCCCCTCCAATGAATCTCTGCACTAAAGAGCCCAGCTGGTTTCTGTTGCTCGCTACCAGGAGCTCTGAAGGAACTGGAGCTTCTCCCAGGCTACAGAATCACAACAATCATCCCTACAGCCCCTGAGATGGCTGCTAGGGTCCCAGCTCTGCTGCTGACTGGCCATGTGATCTTCGGTAGATGATCATCGGCTCTGCCAGGCTGGGAGAGACATGACAGGGCCAGAAAAGGGCTCTCAGTCACCACTTGGCTCTACGTTTCCTAAAACTCTACTCTGAACCACATTCAAGACCTTGACCACATTTGTGACTGCCTTTTCATATTAGTTTTCTTTAAAATGACTTCCTTTTTCAACTTAAATTCATTTAAAAGGCAACTAACTACATGTCACACTCCTTAATGGAAAATCAGTGTTGCCTGCCCTAAGTATAAGGAAACCCTAAAATACAAATCCAGCAAAATCAAAACAAAGATTGGATTCCACAGAGCTGCCTGCTCGGGGCGCTGTGCTTGGGCACCCTCCGTCTCTGCAAAAAGGGGGACCAGCTGGGGTCAAGGGTATGCAATAGCAGCATCCAAGAGAGCCTTTATCTGTGACCAGGACCAGAACTGAGAGGGAAATTGTTTTCTCGCCCAGAATTTAAGGTGAATTGATGCTGCCTCTGTCTAAGATGGGCATGTGTATGGCACACTCAGACCTTGGCAATGACCAATCTCATTCGAGGTCATGGTAAATGAAGGGGTCCTAGCTGTATGACCATGGGCAGGTCACTCAACTTCTCTGTGCCTCAGTTGCCTCACCTGTAAAATAGAGTTAATAGCAGATTGCTCTATTACCTACCTTATAGTGGTGTTGAAGGATTAAGACAGCGAATAGGATCTGTCACACCATAAGTTCTGTCAACCATGGTACAGATAGGACCACCGAGGTAGGGGAATGAGAGGGGATGGGCTCAAGAGCACCTGAGAGTCTCCTTACTCTTGTCCCCTTGCCAGCCCCTGTCAGCCTCAGCCTCAGACACCCTGGACCGTGCCCTCCCTCCCGCCAGAGTTTACTGAGCCCGGCTGATTGATAGGATGCATCAGCCCCCATCCACAGAGGACGGGACTGAGGCCCAAAGAGGTAACACAATTCCTCTGTCTATCTCTGCGCGTGCCAGGGCCGGGAGGAAGACACAGTGGATTCTGGGCTCCCCCACCCCCATCCAGCCTGGCACCCCCCCCCCACGCATTATCTCTAGGCGGCAGCAGCTGAGCCTCCCGGTATCTCTCTGATCCCCCAAATTTCCGGTTCCCCAAAGACAACTCAGGATGTGGGGAGGGAGGGGCAGGGAGTGGAGGAGGGAGACAGAGAACAAGAGATATCACAGAGAGAGACAGCCAAAGGCGGGGTGGGGGAGAGAGAGAGAACAGAGAGACAAAGGAGAGATAGGCTTCCAAGACAGAGGGCGAGAGACAGATTGAGGCACGCAGAGATGGAGAGAGTGAGAAAGGGAACGGGTTACCCAGAGACTTACAGAAATAAAGGAGATGCGGGGAGTGGCTGAGAGGCTGGACTGGGGCAAAAAACGAAAGCAGCAAGTAGGACAGGGAGAAAGGAGGCCAGAGTCAGGGCTTGGGGTGCGGGGTGCTGGGGGGGTACCCGGAAGTAGAAAGAAAATTAGTGGGCCTGAGAATCAGGTGGGAGAGGGTGAGAAATGCTCAGGGGCCCACGAGGTGTCTGCAGAGACAGACAGGGACAGGGACCCCAAGCATGTAGGCAGGAGGGCCCTGGGGGAGGAGGCCAGAGGCCCTACATTCCCTCCCTTCTTTCTCAGAGCTCCAAGGGTCCTCCCAGTCCCCATGACTGCTCCAAGCATCCACCCCTTGGTCTCACACAGCCCTTGTGTCCTCAAGAAGAGGGGCTCAGCTTAGGCCCAGCCATGGACTGCCCCCAGCCCCAGAACCAGCAGCCCCAGTTTGAGGTATGGCGGGTGAGTGTGCTCTGAGTGGCTTCAGCTGCCCACGCTGCTCAGGGTGGACACGAAAGCCTGAGGAGGGATCTGGGGAGGACGGAAGGAGGCACTTGGGAGCAGAGGTTGCCTTGGAGTGAGCACCAACACCCTGCTCGGTCTGAGCACCTGCGCTCTCTGAGCCTCATCTGCAAAAGGTGATAATGAGAAAAACTTACTCAGGGTCACAGTAAGAACCAAACACATGTGAAGCGTGTGGTCCCGCACGTGGCTTATGTAAGTGCCCGAAGGTGGGCCTTGTTGAAGGTCGGTGCTCCACAGCATCCTGTCTAAATGAGTCAGGGCCCTTTCATTTGCAAATGACAGAAGCCCAGCTGGAGCTGAGCCAAGTGAAAGAAGGTGTCAATTAACTCCTGTAATTGAAAAGTTGGTGGATAGATCCAGTTTCAGGAGCCAATGGATCCAGGACCTCAACCCGCATTCTCAGGAACCATTCCCCCAGCTGTCACTGCTCTTCTCCGCGCCGCTTTCTCTTTCATGGGTGCCCTGCATCGTGGTCGCCTCTGGCAGTCCAGGCCCACGCCCTCCCTGTTCAGTGGTCCCAGAAGTGAGAGTGAATCTTATTCCCAAGAGTTCTAGCAAAAGTCCCTATGCAGAGTATACTTCGCTCTCTGTAGAATTTCTCTTCTGGTTTGCCTCTTTGTTTTCTCCTTTTGCACTATGGGGGTTCAGAACCAGCCACCCCAAGATGTGCTCCTGTGGTATGCGGATTATTTTGAGCTAAAGGCAATTTTAGCTTCAGGCTCAAGAGAAACTTCTGCCCCTCCCTTAACTACCTAGAACGTGAATCCGAGACCTTCCCATAATAAGAGTTAACCTCTTTTGCCCTATCTGCAGGGCAGGGCAAACTACTAATACTGAACATCTGTTCCCCCTGCAGTGACCCCTGGGAGCCCCTTACCTCATCCTTACCTCAGGATCTCATATACACCCGTGTTCCCTTTCTGTCTCTGAATTTCTCGTGTATGTGGGATCTCCCATACATATGTATATGTTTAATTTGGTTATTTTCTCTCGCTAATCTGTCTCATGTCTATTTGATTATTAGACTAGCAGAAAGAACCTTGCGGGTAGAGGAAAGTTTCTTCCTCCCCCAGCGCCAACATTTAACCTGTGCATAGACTTCCTACCCCCACACCAAAGCAGGCTGCACTGATATAAGTAACTTTAGAGTTTGCTCTGTGACCTTAAGCAAATTGCTTAACCTCTCTGAGCCTGTTCCCTTTTCTACAAAAGCGGTTCATCGTACCTTATAGACAGGAATGTTGTGAGACTCAGTGGAATAATGTGTGGCACACAATACATGTGGAATAAATACATCTCAACAGAAATCTCGAAATCCAGTGGCCATCCTCCCTTCCCAGCAACAGCCCCTCATTTTCCTTGGGTGCCTTCCCTAGTTCCAGTCTCTTAGAGTTGGGGGTGGGGCATATGACACAAGCCTAAGTCAGCTGGCGCATGGCATTCTCCTGGCCGGCGACTGGTTCAGTGTCCTGTGTCCAAACTAAGGTCATTAGAGTAAGTTTAGGGCTTTTGCTGGAGACTGTGACATTTTGCCCCCTGGGTGGGACATGGTCCCTGGAGCTGCTAGAATCTTCGCATGACCACATAGGGAAAGACTCTGCCTTGCCAGTCAATAGAGAAAGGAGAGCCAAAGAGAAACTAGAAGTTGGTGATATTTAGGCCTCTGACTCTAGTCATTTCTGACCTTCTCGGCAACAAGTGTTTCTACCCCTTTGGGGGCTGGAATAAGAAAGTTTTAAAATTTAAGTCCAACATCCTCAAAAGTCCCCAACATCCAGAAATCCAGTGGCAGAGTCGAGACTAAAACTCAAGCCTCCTGACTCGTATTCCAGTGCTCTCGCCACCAACACAGTCCTCTTTCTGAAATTATTGCTCATCAGCTCCGAGACCAATAATACCAATAAAGAAAGAAAAGTGAGGAAAGGCTAGAGAGATGTCTCTGAGGAGGAAGGTGGGACCCTGGGAGCTGTGTGGGCAGACCCCAGTGCCCAGGACAGATGAGTTAACCTGCCATGAAGTGTTCACCCAGGGATCTCCGAGGGCCAGTTAGATGAGGTGGAGGGTGAGCAGAATCTGGAAGTTTTTGCCTTGCCAGCTTCCAATAGCATCATTGGAACAAGGAGGAACAGATGCTGGCAAAGCAAAAACAAAAGGCGTCCTCTAGAGATGTTAAAAGGTGGTCTGCAAAATGCTAATAATAACATTTTTAAAGGTTCTGAAGTCAAATAAATTTGGGAAATACCAGATTAGGCAAAGAGAAAGATACTTATCACAGGATCTCTCAGAGCCATCAAGTGATTGATGTGCATTTTGCCCCTGCAAAGGGGTGTTTGTTAGAGAATGTGGCTTGTCTTAAACTACCCTAACTGTAGAATTCTTTCTTGAGAATCTTCTCCCAGGATTCATGGGCCGCATAATGCATTTTGGGAAAAACTACGCTGAAGGCCTGCGCTCCCGTGGCAGGCACCATCATGCCGTGGCAGCAGCCTCTCCGCAGTGACCTGCACAGCGCCTGACCTACCTTCCCTTGCCCAGGGCCTGCTCTGGCCACTGGAGCCCACTGTGCCCGTCCATACGAGTGGCAGGCCTACAGATCTGAAGCATTCGCGACCCCTGGGAGCAGCCCTCAACCAGTGACTACTGACTGGGAGGAGATGTAAAAACGCCCCCGCTCCCTCCCCAGGCAGGAGGGCCCACACCTGCCCTGCTCCTTGCTGACTCCCAGCTGCCCTCGCAGGATGCTGCCCCAGTTACCCACATGGCAACCGGCTCTAAAATGTACCCTTTGTTGACTGCTTTCTCCTTCCTGTCTCACTCCCCCACTGCCCTGCCAGTGTCTTCTGGAACCACCTCCCAAACTACTTGCACTGAGATCCCCAGCTCGAGAGCTGTTTCTGAGAGAACCCAGATCACGAGAGCTGTCACCTCCTGATGGCTTTCAGAAGCTCGCAATTTCCAAAACACTCTCACTTATCACTAAATCTACTTTTCCTCCAACAACAGACTTTAGGAATAAAGCTATTTCTGCTCCCCAGCTAATGGGAAGGTGCTTAGTGCCCCACAGAATGCCCCCCACCACCACGCACACACTAGAGCAAGGATCAGGGTCGTCCTGGACCTCCCCATGCCTCACGGCCCTCAGCCAACCTGTCACCACATCTCAAACCTCTCATTCGACCACCTCTCTCCACCGCCCCTGCCACTCCAGCTAGCCCACCACCATTTCTCACGTGGATTGCTCCCACAGCCTCCTCACTGTTCACACTTTAGGGCTTTTGCATACGCTGCTCCTAAGCCCTAGAGCGCCATATGCAACCCACCTGCTTGGCTTAGACAACCTGTGACTCTCAGCTTCCTGTCTACTATCTCCGCACCCTGCCCAACCCTCCCTCCCCCATCCATTCCTTCTTTGGGCCTTGGTCTTTCTTATTATGAAATCACTCAGCTATACAAACAATTTAGGGAATCGTATATCAAACACTTGTGTGCTCGACCTTGCTTAAGAGTAAGACATTACACAGATCACGCGGGCCTCCCCGAACTCCTGCCCAATCACTCCTCCCATCTGCTCCGTGCTCACCACAGTCCTGAGTCTGGGGTTCCTCACTCTTCCGCCTATTTTGATATCCTTGCATTACATGTGTGTCCCTGAACAATATATATCTTTTTTCATGTTTTTCGCTTTATATAAACAAAACAACTTGTTCTCCTTTTTTCGCTCTACGTTCTGTGGGTGATATTTATCCAAGAAGGTAGGTGATGCTCCAATTCACTCTTTTTATCCACTGGTGAGTCCCCCTGGGGTGACCGTCCATTCTCCTGATAATGGCCACCTGTTGTTTCCAGCAGCAGGCCATTGGTGCTGCCCTGAGCCTCTTGTACCCACTGGCTTAGCCTGCTTGCTAGTTTGTTAGGTAAAGGGACATACCATCTCGGAGCAAAGGTGCCTCTATCATTTTCTATTTCCTCCCAATAAAATGATTTAACTCTACCTGTTGATGTCCAAACCCCTCCTCCCACCTCTCTCTCTCATTTCTCCTTTGGACTGTACGAACCTCCCCATTTCAGGCAGCGGGCATGTGTACAACACCCAGAGCAGGAGGCTGGCGCAGTGACTCCGGAGGCTGACAGCCACAGAGCTAATCCCAGATGTGCCACTTTGGCCATGTGCCTTTGGGCTAATCACTTCTCTCTGAGCCTGTGCTTCCTCACCTGTGAAATTGGGATACCTATAGTAACCAACAATAGGGGAGTGACACTGATTAAATGAGACAGATAAGCGCCAGATAAAGAGAGCTGTTATATTACCTTTGGAGCCACAGAGGATGCCAACAACTTTGTTTATCACTCAGGACTACTTTGGTTGTAAGTGACAGAAACTCCAGTTAAGCCAATGGGAGAAAACTGGTAATTTATTGGCCCATGTAGCTGGGAAGTCTGAGAGGGTATCTCACTTCAGGTGTTACTGGATCTAGGGGTTCTGACACCATCAGGAAGCTGGCCCTGTCCATCTCTGGGCCATTCTCTCCTCCGTGGTGGCTTCGTTCTCAGGCTCTCCAGGTGGGGTTCCGGGACTACATCCTTCCAACTTAACTGCCAGGAACAAAAAGAGCTTCTCCTTCCTGATACTTCTTGCCCAAGTCCCAGTGCTGGTCCTCACTGCCCCAGGTTAGGTCACATGCCCACACTGGAGCTAATCGCAGTGACCTGGATGTCCACCAGACCCTGCTACTAAAAGTGTGATTCTCAGAACAGCAGTGTCAGGACCACTTGGGAGCTCCTTGGAAGTTCGGAATCTTAGGCCCCATCCCAGACCTACTGAATCCGAATCTGCATTTCGGCAAATCATCCAGGTGAGCCATCTGCACATCAAAGTCTGAAAATTGCCACACCGTACATTAACTTTTTAGACACTTAGACAATTTTTAAGTTTTGTTTTATTGAGAACCACAAAAGGTAAGAGCTAAGAAAGCCCTTCGAGGTCATCAAGTCCTCCCCTTGCTCTAGGTGTCCACCCTGTGCCACCCCACTCCGTCTCTCCCATCAGCACAGCCGTGGGCTCTGTGGACCGTCTCATGGGGAAATGCGTCTCGGCCCCAGAAGTGCCGGCCTGGGTCAGACATGCCTCACTCAGAAGGTGACGTGTCTTAGCCATCAGTCAGTCACTCATGCAGTACCTGGTCAGGACCCTCCGGAGCATGGAGGCCCTGTGAAGGATGGAGACACACACACACACACACACACACGTGCGCACACATGTGCACGCACACATGCACACACGCACATACACATGCCCTCAGGCACAGCCCACCCTCACCCTGACTCTGACCCATCGCACCCTCCCAAAGCCAAGAGCACTGTAGACCACAACAGCCTTTATTCTGTTACAGAGTAAAGCTGGGGTCAGGGCAGTTCATTCTCAGGCTGTGTCAGAAGGTGCAGAGTATTGGGGGCATGCGGACTGGACCCCAAAGTGACAATAAGTTAGGGGGAAATTCTCAGGCTGTTGTCAGGCTGAAGCTGGAGCAGGGTACCAAGTGGGCCCCCCCAGAGCCACTGCCCAGCTCCCAGATCAGCCCACCCAGGCAAGGCTGGTTCCAGGATAGGCTCGCCTCACGCTGAAACACAAGAGGGCAGAGGGCAGAGAGAAAGGGAGAGATTATGGGGTCAGGAAGGAGTGAGGGGGTAAGAGAGGTCCCCGGAGTCAGAGGGGGTAGTAGGGTGGGGTCATCAAGGGAGGGTCAGGAGCACGCAGGCTCAGGACAGGGCTGGGCTGGGCAGGGCCTCTTACCAGGTCCTCAGTTAAGCTCCTGCAGATTCTCGTAATCTGGAGCCCCCTCTTCTTCCTCTTCTTCCTCATCCTCTACCTCCTGGGAACTCGGGGTGGCTGTGGGAGGAAGGGAGGTTGGTCTTTAGCTTGCAAACCATCCCCACACCCAGGGAGCTCCCCAACGCCAGCCCCTCCCCCAGCATATACCAGGCTTGGTCCTGGCTGTGGGCTGCAGTTCCTGGGACACGTTCACGTACTCCCGGCTCCCGTCTGTGAGGACAGGTCAGAAGGAGGAATGGCCACACCGACAGCGGGGGCAGGCCATGCTGAGAGTAAGGGAGACGGAGGACACCCAGACAGAGGGCAAGGGACCCCAAGAGGGTTGTAGGTAGGCCACACTGAGAGTGGGGGTGGAATGGCGGGTGAGGAGGAGGGAGGGACGCTAGACCTTAACAGGGCACCATGGGGCACAAGCCACTCACCCAGAGATGCGTCTGCACTCTCCTCACTCTCAGGAATGTTCACGTAGTCTTCCCCTGACTCCACTGTAGGAAACGATCAGGGCCCCCCAGCACTGTCACCCGAAGCTTCCAGGCATAGTCTCAGAGCCTCCGCGTGCAGACACCAGAGGCTCCCAACAACAGCCACCAAAGACTTTAGATATAACCAGCCTGAGACTTCCACACACAGATGCCTGGAGAGGGTGCTCCGAACCAGCGATGGCAGTGACCAAGACAAGGGCACAGGCCGTGGCAATGGAAAGAATCGGGCAACTTGACCGGAATTGATGACAGGGAATGCAACTGCGGGAGAGTGGAGAGACAGCAGACCCCAGCAGTGCGCCAGGTTGGAGGGCAGGGACACAGAGCGGCTCGGAGCAGTGCAGCTGGGGGCACGTGTGGCGGGGAGACGACATTCAGGGCTGAGCCGAGTCGGAGGTGCCATTGGACTAACTGGCCCCTCTTGCTCAGCCTGCCCTGACCCCCACTTCTGTCTTCGCCCCTTCATGGCACCTATCGCCATTGCTAGTATCTCATCCTTTGTGTTGACGTGTTTCTCTGTGAGGATGTGAACGAGGAAGGCTAGGAAGCCAGACTGCCCAGGTTCAAATCCAGCTCCAGCACTAACTAAACATGTAACCTCAAACAAGTTACTCGGCCTCGCTGGGCCTCAGTTTTCTCGTCTGTAAAACAGGATGAGTAACGTACCCATCTCATAGGGGTCGTGTGAAGACTAAAGCAGGGTTGGTAGGTGTTAAGCAATAAGTGCTACCATGCCTCTGTTAAATAAATAAACCCTGCCATCGTACAGACGGGATAACTGAGGTGCAGGAGGGGAACGGACAGGCTCAACAGCACCTGGAAGTTGTGAGTTTTAATAAGCTAATCAACGCAAAACTTATTAGGGCATGTAGTAGGCCCTTGATAAAGTGGGTTCTTTTATCATGGCTCTGCCTCATGAGCTGGTCTAGCAGAGGCATCCAGTAAATATCATGAATGGATGAGTGAATGAATGAAAAGAAGCACCTGAACAGATGATCTGGAGCTCAGGAGAGCTCCAACCAATTGGAAATCCGGATGGCAAATCAGGCATGTATAGAGAGAGAGAGAAGAGAGTAACAGACCCCAAGGAAAGCCTCTACTGGGCAGGATGAGACCAAAATGAAGGTAGAAAAGCAGCTCAAGGAAACAGACAATTCAGGAGACAGAAACTAAAAAGACGACCTATAATCAACATCCTTAGCGCTTTACAAGATGATATTGCCTCCATGCAACAAGAACAGGAAGCTATGAAAAAGGAACATCCATTAATCAAGAAAGAGCTTTCAGGTAGGAGCGAAAAAATAGTAGCGTCAAGGAACGAGCCAAAGCAGAATGAAGTCGAGGAAATCTAGCAGACAATAAAAAGAGAAGACAAAGAGATAGGAAAGCGGAGTGAAAAGGTAAGAGAATCAGAAGATTAGAGAAGGGAGTCCACTCTCTGAAGGACTGGAGTTCTACAAAGAGAGAAGAGAGAAAACGGAGGGGTAGCAAGCATCAAGAAACAACAAGAGAGGGAAGAGCAGAGGGGCCACGTCACAGAAAGGCAGGGAGTGGTCAGAATGGCGACTCACTGGAGAAGGCGCTGTCTCGAAGGCCGCCAAGGTTGCTAGGCGCAGGAGGTGATGGGACAGTGGCCGGGGCAGTATCAGGAAGAACCACCCTGAGGAGAAGTCAAGGGATGAGTGAGCAAGGACCCCAGGCTTGGCCCCCTCCCCGCACCTGGCCACTCACAAGTAGCCCTCGTTGTGATCATCCTCGTCCTCGTCTTCGTCCTCGTCCTCACAGGCTGGCACTGGGGTAATGACACAGGAGTCAGCATAGCCTGGGTCAGGCTCCAGCCTCCCCCAGCCAGGGAACAACGGGGCCCAGACGCACCGTCATTCTCGTAGCTTGCCACACTGTTGGCTACGGAGAGGGAGAGAGAGGGAGACTGAGTCGACTTAGGTGGGGCCTGTCTTCTGCCCAGCCCTAGCCCCCGGGCGCCACTCCACACTTACCACCATCTGAGTCTTGCCGGGAAGACTGCATGTGGTGGGAGACCCCTGGGGGCTGTGGGGATCTCCTGGGAGTCAAAAGTCAGAGGTTATGCCTAGGATGGGGATCTGGGGCAAAAGGGATTACGACAGCAAAAGAGGCCCCCAATCCAAAGAGGTGAGGCATTAAGAGGGGGATTTGGAGGGGAAGAGGCTACTTACGGGATGGGGAGCAGGTCTGGCTGGCTCAGGGGTGGACAGGAGTTAACAGGGTATGTAGGGGTCAATGGCCAGGGGTTGAGCGTAGCTGAGGACACAGGGCCAAGCTGAAGGAACGACTCCAAACATCATGCCCCTACCCTAGTCGAGGCCTCGAAGGGCAAATTAACCCCCTGAAATCCCTGTGCCCTGGACAGGTCTGAGGGCGCCCACTTCCCTCTCCATCCCAGTTCAGATCAAGGCCATGTGGGCAGCCACAGAGGGGCAACCTGAACAAAGGTACACACTTGCTCACATGCCAGGGGACTCTTTTCCCTACCCCAGAGGGAGAGGACCCTCCATGTACTTACGAGGCCGTTTGATTATGATGCTATGTGGGATCGAACTGGCAGGAGAGACAATTTGGTAAGGGGTCGGGAGAGGCCCCAGGCCCAGCACCGCATGAGGTATTAAGGGAGACGCATAGGCCAACGGGGCAGACTCACCTATCTGTGGCAGCACTGTCGTATGAGTCTGTGGAAGAGAAGGCCAGTGAGGCAGGAAAAGGGGGTGATGAGAGGAGAGGGTGATGAAGTCTGGGGCTCTCAGCATCTTCTCGTGCAAAACAGTTAGGGGCAGTTCAAGATGAAGTAAGGGATTAGGGTCTGAGGCAAGGATCCCTGTCACTGTGTCCAAGCATCTGGTCACCCCACCAGCTCCCACTTACCAGGCAGCTCTCGGCAATGCACGCACAGCGCCATCAGTAACACGGCCAAAAGAGGCAGCAGCAGGAGGCCTAGCACCAAGGGGAGCAGGATGGCCGCCTCCATCTGCAGGACAAAGCTTGGACCAGGCCTGGCTGCTCACTGCTCACCCCTCCAGGGCAGAGCTGCAGCACAGCGAGCGCGGGGCCAGCGAGGTACAGGGGCCCAGCAGCACCAGGCTAGGAGCCTGATTGAGGGCAGCCGCGCCCTCGAGGGCTCCCTGGACCCCCTCCCCTCACTGGGCTGAGCGGGCGTTAGCGCTGCCTCCGGAAGACCCTTGATCCCAAGGAAGTCGGGCCAGGGCCTGGGCTGGAGTGGGGCACCAGCCGCCACTGCGTGGACCGTATGCCCAGGCCTACCTGCTCCTCGGCTCCACGCCTGCCTCTCCTCAGCGCCTGCCCTCCTGCCTGTGGCAGGAAGCTGTGGTGAGCGCCGGGTGAGGGCAGGAAATCATCCGGCTCCTCAACCGGCTGCACCCACCCCCTTCCCACCCCCACCCAGTGAGTAGGGAGGGGAAGGAGGCCTGAGGAGCCACCCCCAGGTCTTCAAGAAGGGTCTATTGGCCTCCACGACGAGGGGTAACTCCTATCGGTGGAAGAAAGGCAAGACACTTGCAGGCCAGCCAGATGTAGCTTCTACAGCTGTGGCTCAACGAGGCAGCAAGGAGGGAGGCTGACCCCGGGAATTCAGAGGGGCACAGGCTGTGCCCACCCCCATCTCACCCTGGCCAGCCTGCCAAGAGGGGCGGCTCCAGGGGAAACAGGGGCGTGACTCACAGTCACACAGAGCCAGCTCACTTCACCCTCTTGTTCACCCAGCCCAGAAGCCCCACAGGGGTGACCCGACAGGACCCATGAGCCCCGGTGCTGGAGAGGGGGCATCTCCCACAGTCCAGAGAGGCAGAGATAACGAGCACCAGAGAGACTCAAGGAGGCAGTTGAGATCTGGCTACAAATTTTATTCAGTTACAAATAGCACCGAGACCCTGGGGCTACTCACACACTCCTCCCAGACCCCTCCCAGACACCCAAAGTGCCCTCCGCCACCACCCCCCTCCCTGGATGCCCATGTAGTGTGTGGAGCTCAAACATGGCCCAAGGGCCCTCCTGGAAGCTGGGCCAAGCCGAGGGTTTGGGCTGGGGAGCCTCGTGGCGTAGGCCCAAGGCCAGCTGTGGCAGGTGTGCAGATAGGTGAGTGACAGCCCCTCAGATGAGCACGCTGGACACGGGGACCCGGGTGGAGCGGCCTCTCTGGGGCACCACAATGCGGTCATCTTCAGGCCCTGCCTCACGCAGCAGACCTGGCAGGGGAGGAGTCAAAGCCAGGGATGAATGAACAGACAGACACAGAGCCAGGGAAGGGACAAACAGGTATTGGGAAATGGACGGGGCCCCAAGCTGCGGACAGGCCAGGCCATCAGCTTGTTGGCTGGGCAGACCTGAAGCTGGATGAGGGGAGGGCTGTGGACTGGGCAATGCCAGTCACGCAGGACTAGGCAGAGACGGATGAGCGAATAAGCAGGCATCATGAAGCTGGGCAAGGAGCTGCGTGTGAACAGGGGGAGGCCCAACTGACCCTGCACGTGCAGCTGGGCCCGCCGGCGGTCACCCTCAATGAAGATGGCGGTCCCCAGGAAGGCCGCACCGCCTAGCGCCCCGACGAAGGCGCAGAGCATGAGTGAGAACTGCAGTGCCCGGAACTCAGACAGGAAGGAGGGGGGCCAAGTCCGGCGGAGGCGGTCGGAGATCTGTGGGGAGACGGGGAAAGGAAAGCCAGGAGAGACAGGCATGGAGGGGGCACTGAGGAGAGGGAGGTCCGAACTCCACCAGACAAAGACTGCAGCCAGAAAGAGAAAGGGGTCTGGGCCTCCGGGGAGAAGCCCGGGGCCTCCCTGTAGAAACCTGTGAAGGCAAAATCCTCCCTGTCAAGCTGAGGGCCCAAGGTGAGGAGTGCCTGGCACAGATGACATGGACACTTAATAGGGGCCACACCTTCCAATTCAGCTCAGACTCAGGCCACTCGCCACCAGCCAGTGCTAGGATCACAGGGTGCCCTGACCCCCGCCTGAGGCCTAGAGAAAGGGCAGTGCTTACCAGGCCAATGAGGTAGGGGCTCCCAGCATCACCCAGCAGGTGAGACAGCACGATCTGGAAGGCCTCAGCGGTGGAGCGTCTCGTAGGTATCACCACATACTGGGAGGAAGAGGGGCAGGAGATAGAGGGCAAGGAAGGGGCCGAGGCTCGGCCTAGGCTGAGGTCAAAGGTGAACTCCAGCTCAGAGGTGTGATTGGGGTGAAAGGTAGGGCAGGCCTGGCCTACAGGCCCTTCTGTGGCTGGATTCTAAAGTCAGTCTGGGGCTAGGTTTTGAAGGAGGGGTAAGGGCCACAATTCAAGGCAAGTGAGGCCTCCCGCCCCCAATCCCTGCTCCCGTCAGCCACCGGACCAACCCTGGAATGACCCACCTACTCACCAGCAGAATATCAGCCACAATGGCCCAGTTCATGGACAATAGTGTCTCACCAATAAAGATGAAAATCTGGGGACCAGAGGGTAGGGGAGAGTGGGAGTGGGGTTGATCTCATCACAAGAAGAGCAAACATGTGGAGGCCTATTAACTAATTTAATCCTCACAATACTCCTATGAGACAGGAGCTATTGTTATTCCCATTTTACATATGATGACACTGAGCACCAAGAGGTTAAGTCACTTGCTCAATGCCACACAGCTGGCCAGAGCCAGAGCTGAGATTCAAAATCAAACACTCCTGCTCTGGAGTCGGCTCTGAACCCCTATGCTGGTTGTCCCGTCTTGCCCCAGTGAACCATTCCTCCACCTTGAACCCAAAGCACCCCCGCCTCGATACCTGCTGGCTACTCACATAAGTGGCCACGATGCTACCACGGGCACAGGTGAGAGACAGGAAAAGGAAGGGTGCAGAGCCCAGGAGGCCGGCAGCACAGACCAGCGGGTCAGCCCGGGGGTTGGAGCGGCGGAGGCGGCGGCTGAACTCCACACCCAGGACCACACCCAGGACCCCAGTCAGGCAGGTGATGAGCCCAAAGATGAGGCTGGGGGCAGGCGGAGGGGCACAGGGGCTATTCCATCTGCCTGCAAAGCTTGCTAGCCTCTCCTCTATGGCCTGGAGAGGAAGACCATCCATCCCAGCCACCCTCACAACCCAGGGCTATCCAGGCGCAGCACCCTATGGTCCAGGAAGCTCCCCACCTATTCCCCAGACCAGGAAACTGAGAGTCTGGGAAAGGAAGCAACTTGTGGAGTTGGGATTCAAACTCTCATTGTCTGAGCCTGAATCCTACTCTTTCCACTCCATCCTCTGCCACCTGCAGGCCACTCAGCCCAGCCTCCATCTGGGTACCTGTCAGAGGACGAGCAGGAATCTCCAGGAAGGCAGGGTGGGGTCTCCCCCAAGACCACACGGGAACGCAGCAAGAATGCAGGAGCCCAGAGCGCCAGGGAGCCCGTGACAAAGGCCACAGCAGTGAAGCCGAGGGAAGACAGGATGAAACTAGGGCTGCGTAGTCGGAAGGGAGGAAATGTGATTTCACGGAGGTGTTGGATAAGGGGCTCTGTTCTCCCTCCCTGGCTTATTTTAATAAGGTCAGGGCGCGGGGCATGGAGGCTGTCTGGGCTCCCAGGATCCGGGAGCAGCTACCACAGGGGGGTCAGTGGAAACTGAACTCCTGACCATGGGGTAGGGCCAACTTGGGTTAGGATGGAATTAAACTCACTTTCTTGCCAGAGCTCTCAGATCTGCCCACCAGGAGGTGGGGTTCAGGGGTGGCGAGTCTGAGAGACGCTCCACGGCTCCCCTTGGCGGCTCCCGTACTACCAGGAATAGCAGCAGGACAGCCACCACTCCTAGACCTGGTGTCACCTGGGGAAAGAGTGGGCTTCAGGACAGTCTCAGGCAGGGACACACTCAGCCCCTGGGGCTGGAAGAAAGGGAGGGTGTGTAAAGGCAACTCAGGTCCCGAGACCTCAAACATCTGGATAAATACCTGCTCAAAGAAGCTGAACCTGTGACCAGGGGGAGGAGCGCTTTGCCACCAGGGGCCACCCCCATTTCTGCAAGCCTAACCATTCCCTCTGTGGTAACAGCACCCTAATTTTCTTTTGGGAAACCACTCTCCCAACTTTTCTCAAACAGGGTAGGGCTTGTAATGTAGACTTGGCCAACGAGAGTAGTGCTAACTTCCCCAGCCTCAGCGGCTGATTCAATGGCAAGCATGTGACCCATGTTTATCTACTCAGATACTATCCAGGACTAATATTCAGGGATCCAGGGTGCCGAAGTTTCTAAATGGGAAGAGAAATGTGTGAAGCTTTCTCTTGCTTGAGGATGAAGTTAACACAGAGGAAAGTAGAGCTAAGAAAAGGATGACCGAATTCCTGTGACTGTGGGCATCCTGGACCAAGATTTACCCGAAGCTCGCCCTGGGGCTCTACATTTTGAGAGCCAATACAGTCCCATTTGGGGGCTTACACTTGTACAATGAGCTTCTGTCACCTGCAACCAAGAGTTCTGTCTAGCACATGGCTTTGTCGTGAGGCTTCTTGCAGGCTTGGCAGAGTAAGTGCTGCCTTAAAAGGGGAGGCTGAAGGTAGGAAACAGGGAATCAGTGAGAATGTTGCTGACCTACCCAGGTTGTGACCAGACTTACCCTCAGGGCCCAGTGCCAGTCCCCAGCCATGTCCTTCACTTTGGAGCCTGCAATGTAACCCAGACCACTGGGGAAAAGGGGTGGGAAGAGAGAGGGGACAGCCAGTCAGTCATGCCTCACGCTCGGCCCTTCTGCCTCCCCACCAAGCCGACCCAAGGCCCACTCACCTGCCCACCGGGATGGCAAAGTAGAACACACTGAGCATCCGACTCCGCTGGTCTGCCACGAAGAGGTCAGCGATGAGAGTAGGTGCGATGGTGGAGTAACTGGCCTCCCCGACCCCCACCAGGCCCCGGGTCAGAAGGAGCAGCCAGAATCGCTAGGAAACGAGACAGGGAGGAGGTGGCACCCCGCCCTACAGCCAGCCTCCCAGTCTACCTCACCAGTCAGCTCTGGAGAGGCAGCAGGGATAGCGGGAGAGGCCACAGTTTTAAAATCAGACAGACCTGAGCTTGAATCCTGGCTCCACTACTTACTAGCTGTGACTTTGGAAAAGGAACTTAACCTCTCTGAGCCTCAGTTTCCTCATCTGAAAAAGGGGGATAATAACAACTTGTTCACATAACTAGTGTGAGGATTGCATAATAAAAGGTCTATTTCATTAAGCCCAGTAGGTGCAAAATAAATCTTAATTTCTATCTTACCCACCCACTTAAGACACCCCAATAGCAAATAATGATCTTAAAGTAGGGGTTTGTCTACCAAAGACACCTGAAGGGTACGATCACCCAAGGAGAATGCGTAGTGCCTGGGGCTGAGGACAGAGTTCTAGGGTAAAGAGTGAGAACACACAGAGGATTTCAAAGGAGCAAAGCAGCAACAGCGAGGGAGGTAGAAGGAAAACCAAAAGAATGGCATCACAGAAGTTAGAAGAGCATTTCCGGAAGGAAGAAGTGGGTCAACAGAGCCAGAGGCTCCCAGGAGATCTAGTGAGAAGAGGACTAGGAAGTAGGAGCTACATTTAGCAACAGAGAGGTCACTGTTGACTTTAGCAATGGAGTGGTGGGGGCAGGTCAGCCAGCAGTGCTCAAGGGGCGAGTGGGAGAGGAAGTGGAGACAGAGAGCTTCTCCCTGGCTGCTCCTTCACCCAGACTGGAGCTCGGTCAAAGGGGCCTTTCAGGAAGTCTGACTAGGAAGGGGAAGAGGGAGGGGACAGTCCAGGTAAAGCCTTTTCCATGGTAGAGAAAGAAACATGAGTGTTTGGGTATTGAGTGGAAGGAGTAAATGATCATGAGGAGTGGAATGATAGATGGAAGTTTATAAAAGAAAAGGGGAAAGGATTAGGTGGGCAGATTAACTCAGGAAACGGTGGTGTAGGATGGCATGGACCAAGGAAACTACCGAAGTTCCCCAGGCCCAGTCTGCTATGACTTTGAAGAGCAGCAGCAAAGATGGATGGGGGAGAGGGATGGGAGGAGCAGGAGCCATTGTGGGGCCTCACCTCTCTGGGGATGAAGGATGACCCCAGTGTCACCAGGGACCAGAAGGCAATGCCCCCGCACATGAGATACTTCCGATTGTACCTGTCACCCAGGTAGCCAAACACTGGTGCCAACACCATGTAACTGGAAATAAACACTGGGGGGAAGCAGAGAGTCACAGCCCAGCCCCAGTACCCCTACCTCGTCCCCCACTCCAGCTCAGGGAGGGCAAGGGGAGGCAGGAATAACTCCCAACCCTGAAACTATCCGAGCTTCCTGCCAGGTGGAGTCCAACCCTATCTTCGATGTCTTCCAAACCTTCCATTGTAAAATGGATGGCCCAGCTGACTCGTCACTTCCTCCCATAGAGCCAAGAACAAAATCCAAATGCCGTATCATGGCCCACAATGCACCATCTGCTCCAACCCCTCCCTACCTCTCCAATTTCATGCTCATCCTTTCTTTTCTCTGCACCCCAACTCTCGGCCCAACTGCCAAGCTCAATACCATCTTCGAGTTTTTGGCACCAGCTATTTGATCCTTTCTATCTGGAAGGTCTCTCCTGACCTCTGAGCTTCACAGAGCTTAGCTCCTTTAGGTTCCAGCCCAGATACCTTTCCGACCACCACACACCCAGTCTCTATCACAATCACTACTTTCTTTTACATAACGCTTATTCGTATGGAAAATTATCTCATCAATTTAGATTTTTATGAACTGTTGCCCCCTTTTGCACAGTACAATGTCGGCCCCATGAAGATAAGGACCTTGACTATACAGGCCATGACTGTGTTTCCATCACTTAACACATGGCCTAACGTAAAACAGGTGCTCATTAGACATGTGTTGAATGAAAAAGTGAATGGGGCTCCCAAGGACGACCTGCTTCTTCTCTCTAACTCAACAACTCTATTTAGAGTTTTGCAGACCTTAACCTATAAACTCATTCTCACTTCTCTACACTTGGCCTTAAATGCCTCCAGTTTCTTATTGGCCTGGACTGGAACAAAGAACACTGCAAGACCTGGATTCAAACTCCTGCCTCTAACTTGTTGTGTGACTCTGGACAAGTCTTAACTCTTCTCCAAGCCTCAATTTCTTTTTAGAAATGTAGATAATACCATACTTCCTCTATAAAATATGAATAACATCTAGGTGATGGAAGGATTAGAAGACAATGGGCATAAAAGTCTTGGCCAAGTTCAGTGGATATTATCAACACTTCCTCCAGGGTCTGGCACATAGTATGTGCTCAGAAACATTCGAGAAATGAATGGAGAGAAGGAAGGAAAAGAGGATTTGGGCCTGTTTTTCTTTGCCGCTCCCTCAAATCCCAAGTTCCGTACAAGTAAAACTCACATCTCCCCCCTACCAGACACCCTCTTCTGCCATTATTTATTGGGTGCCTGCCATGTTCTTAACACTATAACACACTTCACAGGCATTATTTCATTTAATCCTCACATCATCCCATGAGGTGATCTAGGTTATTACTAGTTCCATCTCACCAACGTGGAAAATGAGGCTTAGAGAGGTGGAGGGCCTTGCTTACCAACACACTGTAAGTGGAAAGCAAAGATTTAAGACCTGGTCTGTTTCAACCTTTACACTAAACTGACTCCCTCTTTATATAAGGTGTCCTAACTAAACAGAACAACTCTTGAGCAGAATCAAGGCCATCTCTCCCCCTAACTCTTGCCACTATACCTCCATCAGTGAGGCCCCAGGCACGCCAGCATGTGGCCCCTACCGAGGCTGAAAAGGACGAAGTGCTGCTGTGTGCCCAGGAGGGGCCGCCACTCACCGGTCTGGATGAGGCCGGAGCTACTGTCTCCAATGTCGAAGAACTGCTCGATATCCGGAAGGACGCCTGGGAAGAAGACAGGATGGGCTCGGAGAGGCAGCCCCACCTTTGGGACCCCTTTCCCTTCCCCTCGTCTAACTTCCTCCCAGAAATCAGTACCAGCTACGGTGAAGCGATCCATGTAGTTGAGGAGGTTGATGTAGCACAGCACGGCCACTATGAGAGCCGAACGGCTCGCAGACAAGCCCGTGATGCGCTGCAGCTTCTCCCGGTCCAGGACCTCCGGATTCTCGGACTTTGGGTTCCCCACGTACCCAGGTAATCCCGGGGTGCCAGGCACCGGCCCGTCCCCGGTGTCATCCGCCTGGCTGAGGAAGGGCGCGGTGTCGGACCCGGACATGGTCCCGGGGGGCCGCGCCCGCCCGCACTCGGATCCCACCGACGATCCTACCTGCGAGGGGAGGAGGCTGGAGAAAGGAAGGATGGAGAGAACCCAGGCGAGGGAGGTGCGCGCACAGACGGGTGGGAGCTTGCCCCGAAGCACAGAGCACGGCTGGGATGGAACCCAAGCCCTGTCATGCCTCCCCGTCCCAGCAGACACACCGCGCGGAAGGGACAAGTGGAAATAGGGTGATGGCGGGGACAGAGTGGGTTGAGGAGAGCCCGATCCTTCCTCCCCCCTTCCAGGTGGAGGCTAACCCTCACCCTGGGTATGAGCCCACTACACTCTGTCGCTCAGCCCAGACGCTGCACCACGGCCGCCGCCATGATGTCTAAGAGCCGGTCATGTGACGATAGAGCTGGAGTGACTAACGCCACCGAGTGCAAGCCCTTGACACGTGACACACCTCGGGACTACGGAAGCCTAGGCCTTCGGCCGCGCATGCCCCTTCGGCTTCTCCGCAGGCTCCTGCACCACGTGACCACCGCCCGGTCGCCAGGGTAACCAAGGAGTGGTCCAAGACTCCCGTGCTCCCAGTGCCTCCAAGTGCCTCAGCTGCGGCGCCACTACGGCAACCGGCGGCTGCGTCCCCTTCGAGAACAGGCGGAGTCGCCCAACCCACCCTCTGAATCTCGGCCTCCTTATCTGCAACACCCTCTTGGCAGACTTCTTCCCGAACGAGATAATGGAATCTTAAAAGGTCCTGGAAATAGTAAATATCTCTAGAAAAGCCAACGAACAATTCTTGCTCTAAGGGATTATTCTCTTTCTCAATGTCTAATTTGGGCTTCATACACGTTAAGTGTTGAATGAATGACTGTCGAGCAGCGGCCCCCTTCCTATCGTTCAGATTTCCCAACCCAGCTGCCTGAAAACCCTTGAGCTTTCCCTGTAGACACTGAAGAAAGCGTCCTCAAAACCCCACCCGCCACGCCTCGAGCTAGTTTTCCTCACGTCCCTCCGGGCACTAGCCCTTGCGCCCCCTCTGGTGGTCTCACCAGGGGATGCTTCGTTTTCAGAATCCTAAACCTGGTCTTCACTGAGGGTTTAAAGGAAAGAGATGGAGAGGAACTGCAGATTGTAGTCACTGAATTTCCTCAACGAAATATTATTAGCACCTACTATGTGCCTGGCATTCTGTCAGGCAAAAGGAGATTTAGTCTCTACCCCATGGAGCTTATCTGGAGGAGACTTATCCATACACATGTAAAACTGCACCTATGAAATGCAAAGACAAGCCATAGATTGGTAGAAAATATTTGCAAAGCATGTATCTGACAAAAGACTTATATCCAGATGTGTAAAGAACTCTTAATAAGACAAAAACCACAATTTTTACATGGGCAAAAGATTTGAACAGACGTTTCACAAAAGCTATATGAATGGCCCACAAATATATGACACCATTGGTCATTATAGAAAATGCAAATTAAAACCACAATAAGATACCACTGTACTAAAATAGCTCTTAAAAATTGATAATACCAAGTATTATAAATTATATGAAGCAACTTGAACCTTCATACAGTGATTGTGGGAATGCAAATAGTACAGCTACTTTGAAAAGTTTGGCAGTTTCTTTAAGAATTAAACATTCACTTCCTATATGACCCATCAACTCCACTCCTAGGTATCTATCAATGAGAAATGAAAATGTATCCAAACAAAAACCTATATGTGAATGTTCATAGAATGCTATTCATAATAGCCAAAAAAAAAAAAATAACCCCACATGTTTATCCACAGGTGAATAATATAGCCCTATAATGGAATACTACTCAATGATACACACGACATGGATAAATCTCAAAAACATGCTAAATGACACAAAAGACTGCATACCATATTATTCCATTTATATGAAAAGCTAATGAAAAAATGGAAAATCTAGAAAAGTCAAAATTAAAGTGACAGAAAGCAAATTAGTGGTTGCCTGGGGTCGGAGCGAAAGAGGGGCAAACAGGCACCAGGAAACTTTTGCAGGGCTGTGTACATTTCCTAACACTCATTGAACTGTAGACTTAAAATGAGTGACTATTTAGGCATGTAAATTAAACTCTAATAAGTAAAAAAATATTAAAAAGCCAGTAGTCCAGACAATACCACTGGACATTAATGAAAATAAAACTTTCTGGTTATAAAAGCAAATATTTTGATGTTAATGGGTTTTGCCAAATGGGAGGAACATTTGGTTCTTCTCTGAGTACATGTGCTTTTAAAATTTGATGGATCTTTTGATTAGAATTCCTTTAAGGCCAGATAAATAAATATGTCTGTATAGGTGTGTTGGTTTAAACTGGAGCTCAACTTCTTTCTTTGGAAATTGTGGTTTGTAAAATATAAGTACATATGGAAATTCTTGGGGGGGGGGGAAGTTCACTTATAGTTTTCCTGCAGACCCAGAAGTGAATCTGGCAGAGAAATGAGCTCAGTCCAAATAACTTACCTGAGACAGAACTCCAGTGAAAAATGAAAAAATGAATGGCTCTTTCTCAGAGATGGCTGACATTCAAGGATGTTTGCAAAAATCTCTCAGGAGGGTGGGGAATGCCTGAACCCTGGCTCAGAGGGCCTCGTGCAGGGACGTGATGATGTTGGAGAACTACAGGAAACTAGCTGGGTGAGGGCAACTTCCCTCCAGATGTGGATTTGCGATCAAGGAATCATCATCAAGAGAGGACATTAATAAAAGTGAATGATCCATCTAATGATATTGGAAAGAAATAATAGCCATGCTTCAAGGATTTGGTCCTCGAGGAAGTCTTGGAAAATATGCATGAGTTTGAGAATGAGTGGGGGATATGATGAAAAAAATTATAAGTGCCTTTGACCCATAACAGAAATATCACTCATAGAAAAGATCAACGATTTAATAAATCCTCAATTTCCCCTCAAAAAAAAAAAAGTTTGCTTATGAGAAATGCCACAGAAGAGAAGCCTGGTATATGGGTATTATAAGGACCTGATAACAGGGGGCATTTGACCTAGTCACAGAGGTTGAGAGCCTCTCAGGAAATGGTCCTTGAGCTCAGATATGGGGGAGGGACAATCACTGACTTCCCAGGAGGGAAAGGAGAGCAGTCGAGCCATGGAAAGCATGTGCAAGGCCCCTGCCACAGAAGGAAGCACGACGAACATAAGAATCTGAGAGAAGGGCAGTGTGAAGAGCAGTGAGAGAGGGAGGCTGGCCAGGGAACAGGCAGGGGCTGAGCAAGATCCATGTTAAGAATCGCCTTTATTTTAAAATCAGATTTGCATTTGCGATCACTCTGGCTGCAGTGCAGATGGATTGGAGGGAGACAAAGGGGCAGCAGATGGCTGCCTCTCAGTGACTGCAGCACTAGACTAGGTAGGATGTAGGCAGTGGTGGCTTGCAATAGGACAGGATGAAGGAAGAGAAGTGAACTGTTTTGAGAGTCCCATGGGACAGTTAAATTGACTTGTTGATGGAGTAGGTATAGGGTGAAAGAAGTGTCAGGGTGAAACTCAGATTCCTGGCTTATGCAGTGAGATGGATGGTAGTGGGATTCTTTGAGATGAGGAGCTTATTTATTTACTCAACATCTGAACTACTGAATCAGACACCAAACTAGGATCTTTGATAAAAACAAGGTTTAGTACAGTCACGCATCACTTAAGGACAGGGATACATGCTGAGAAACGGGTCGTTAGGTGATTTCTTTGTTGTGGGAACATCACAGAGTGCACAAACCTAGATGGTCCAGCCTGCTACACACCTAGGCTCTATGGTGTAGCACGGTGCTCCTAGGTGATGAACATGTATAGCATGTTTCTGTACTGAACACTATAGGTAACTATAACACAACGGTATTTGTGTATCTAAACACAGAAAAGGTACAATAAAAATAAGTATGAAAGATAAAAATGGTATATCTAAATAGGACACTTACCATGAATGGAGCTTGTGGGACTGGAAGTTGCTCCAGGTGAGTGAGTGGTGAGGGAATGGGAAGGCCTAAGGCATCACTTCATAAAGTGTGCATTACTGCACACTTTATAAACACTGCACACCTAGGCTACACCAAATTTATTTTTAAAATCTTTTCTTCAATAATAAACTAACCTTAGCTTACTATAATTTTTAACTTTAAAAACTTTATTTTTTTGACGTTTTTTGTAATAACACTTAAAACACATTGTACAGCTCTACAAAAATATTTTCTTCCTTTATATCCTTATTCTATTGATCGACAAGGTGGAGTCCCAAGAGGGACCCCAACCTGGAGCTCCAGTGACCAGGGTCTTGTCTTATGCCACGAGGAAGAATTCAAGGACACAACTAGCAGCAAACGGGAAAGCACAAGTTTTATTACAGTGAAAGTGCACACTTTAGAGAAAAGTACCGGCAAACTCAAAGAGCAAGTCTGCCTCAGCTGTCCAAATTACTGGGTTTTTGTTTTCTGAGGGGTAGGGGTGTCCCAAGGCTATCCATTCTGCCTCCTGGCCTTGGCTTGTTTATCACACATGAGTCTCGGTTTACCACAGATGAGTCTCCTGCTTGGAAAGGAAACAGGGAGAGGCTGAGTAAGGTGCTAAGGAAAAATTCCAGACCTGCATCCTGGGGGGAGAGGGATCTATCCTGCCTCATTATAAGCTTTTTTCCATTTTTAAATCTTATTTTTTATTAGGTTCAGAAAGTGCTGACTTTGGCTTTACCTGGACTACATCACTAGGCCACAGAGTATTTTTAGCTCCATTATAATCTTATGGGCCATTATTGTACATGCAGTCTGTCCTTGATCACGACATTGTTATGCAGAGCATGACGGTTGGACCTTACAGGCTAGTAGGAGATAAAGACATAGACCAGTGGGTGTAAGACTATACTGAGCTAGACCCCTGTTCTGGGCTGAAGTGGGACAGGAGAATGTGCCTTGATGGAGGAAGGGAATGGCTGGGTTGGGGAAATGGGAAGCTGTAGAAAAAAGGCCAAGTAGTATCCTGCTATTCAGTATGGTCAGCAGTATCACAACATGGGAGCTCATTAGAAACGCAGAGCCTCAGGTCCCACCCCACAACTGCTGGTCCACATCTGCAAGCTCCCCAGCTGATTTGTGTGCACATTAAGTGAGACGTGCTGACCTCATTAAGAATTATGAGTCATGTGTCAGGCCTACCTGGTTTTACATCTGGCTCTGCATTCATTCAGTGGCTATGTGATCTGGGGCAGGTTAATTATCTTTCTACGCTTCTGTTTCTCTTCTATAAATTGAAGTATTATAGTCTCCCCTTGAAATCTCCCCAGAGGATGCCTGAAACTGGATGGCACCGAACCCTGTGTTGTCTTTCCTATACATACATACTATAAAGCTTAATTTATAAATTAGGAAAAGATTAATAACTAATAAGAAAATAGAACAATTATAACAATATAGTCATGCACCACATAATGTCTTTTGATTGCGTCATTCTTTTGTGGCTGATTTAATCTCATGTTGTTTTGTAGTGACATGCTGTACAGGCTGCAGCCTAGGAGCAGCATGCTGGACCACACGGCCTAGGTGGATAGTTGGCTAGACCCACTGGCTTTGCTTAAGTATACCCTCCGATGTTCCCATGAAGACAAAATCACCTAACTACAAATTCCTCAGAATGTTTTCCTGTCATCATTAGACGGCTCGTGACCGTACTATAATAAAAATAGTGTGAATGTGGTATCTCTCTCAAAACGTTTTATTGTACTGTACTCACCCTTCTTGTGATGTGAGATGATGCAATGTCTTTGTGAAGAGATAAAGTGATGAGATAAACAGCACACAATTTAAAATTTGTGAATTGTTTATTTCTGGAATTTTCCAATTAATATATTCAGACTGTGGTTGGCTGCGGGTAAGTGAAACTGCAGAAAGCGAAACTGCGGATAAAGGGGTACGACTATAATAACAAAAACTACCTCATAGGATTGCTGAAGATGAATGAGATTATGAAAAGTGCCAAGCTTGGTATTTGGCACTGAGAAAGGGCTCACTATGGTTTTGAAGGTTTCTAATCAGGAGTTTTAGAAAGATCACCTCACAAGTGATTAATCTCTTTGATCGAAAAGATGAATAATCTCTCACATCACAGAAGAAATGCAAATTCTTTTACAATGAGCAGTCTTTCCCATATCACCCCCAGATTGCAGAGGAAGGTAAGAGGAAACTGGAACCCTCTAGCACTTGCTAGTGGACTTATAAAGGTCCAGCCACTTTGCTCAGTGACCTGGCAGTACTCAAAAACTAGGTAGGTGCATATGCAATGGCCAGTGATTCCACCCCTGGATATACACTTGAGATGGGTTCCCAATGAGGATCACTACAATCGTGCTTGCAATACCAACATCCTGGGGCTAGAACTGGGTTTGGTTACAAGGGACAGAAATCCTCAAATAGCAGTGATTTAAAACAAGACAGAAGTTCCCCTTTTCTATGAAAGCCCAGAGGTCAGCGGCATGGACTGTTAAGAGGCCACACGGAGGCTGATGCTCAGACTCTCTCTCCCTGTCCTTTGCGTGGCTTCCATCCGCATGGTCACTTCATGTGCAATCAGCAGCAGGAGGAAAGCGAAGGAAAGGGGCACTCATGGTCACATCCTGGAAGCTGTACCCCTCCTCCCCATACACCTCATGAGCCTGAACCGGCACTTGGCCACACCTGGCTAGGAAGTAGTCTTTATTCTGAAGTCTCTGTACTTTGCTAAGAAACAGGGGTTTTGTTACCCTGGAAGGAGGAAGAATGGATGTGAGGGGACAACTAACGGTCTCGGTTACAGCAGCTGTAGTAGGAGTCCCATGAGGGCCACAAAGACAAAATCTTCAAGTACACACGAGTTAAAAGTCTCATTTACTCTGTTGATACAGAATACAAATTTTAATGTGCTCAACCTTATTAATAGATATAAACGATTGAAAAAAATGAGAGCTACACCATATCATGTATTATTTAAATGTTATAAAGGTTTCTTTCTGTTATTTTCCCACATTAAGTTCAAAGGAATGCCACATTCCAACAAAAAAAGTTTAAGTATACGATACACTTTTGCCAAAATTACACCACATATAGTGGGAAATTAATGGCTCTATTAGTAGACAGCACTGAGAAAACTAGCTCATTATATGGTGAAAATAAAACTTGGATTTCATATATGAATGTGAATTTCAAATGGTTTGAAAGTAATAGTGAATATTTAGCAGCCAGTACAGCCTATCATCAGCCAGCGAGAACAAATGTCTGACCATCCAGAGCAGATGCCAGCCATCGCAGGTACCAGCATGCACTGCTGGACTTCAGCCCTATTTAGTGGCCTAAATGTGAAAGGAAAAGCAAATAAGCTAACAAAAGAAAATATAAAATATCTTAAACATTTTTAAATAAGAAATCAAAAAAGAACATATGATATGACAAAATAGTTAATTCACTTACATTATAATTAAAATTTTCTGTTCATTCCTTTAAACCATACAAATTTGTATTGTTTGACTTACACATGCCCAGTTCCCTCAAATGAGCAAAATAAAAATTTTAACATGTAAAAAAAAAATTCTGTTCAGTAAAGGACGACCCTGGATAAACAAACCCAAGTGCCATTCTGAGCTTTTTGTAACTGCCCAGGAATATATGAGTAACTCTGGAGAATAAATAGAGACAGGAAGCCCCCATAAGAAAATGAGCAAAGATAAATGAGCAGTTCACAGAAAGAAAAACCAGAAAGGTATGTGAAAAAATTCCCCAAATTCCTAGTGATCGGATGAATATACATTAAAACGCAGTGCCACTTTATGCCCATCAGACTGGCAAAAATTAGAAATTGGGCAATAAAAATGATGGTGAGGATGAAGGGCAATGGGAAGCTTCCAGTAAAAGGGTCAGTAACCATCTAAAGAAAAACTTGGTAGAGCCATAGAGAAATTAAACAGTCTAACCTGTAATCTCATCCTGGACACCTCTGCCAGAGAATTTTACACACGATCATGGAAGGGGACACATAACAGGATGTTCACTGTGGCTTTGTCTACACGCCAAGGGGCTGGAGACACCGAGGCGTCCACCACTTAGCAAATGCGTAAGTAACATGCAGCTAACATCCCAGAGCAGTTCAAAGCAACAAAGCAGATATAAAACAAGCAACACATATTGAGTGAAAAAAGCGGCAGCACAATATCTATAGCATCACATATTTAAAAAGGATATTCATACATACAATGCTTCATTTTACAAGGACGCATTCTTATTCAAAGACGTGCAATTAGCACCCTAGAATGGATGTTTATGAGAGATGATGGTGTGAAGAAAGGGGGGAAAGCCATAAAAACCTGAGAAGCCTTTTATTGACTAATCTTAGATCCAAACAAAAAGGCTCAATGTTCTCAATTATGCCTTAAATAATGTGTGTGTATCAGGACGGGGGCTATAAACGATCCTGAGGTGAGTTAGACATCCAAGGCTGAGAACTCATTATATCTTTCAAAAAAGTAACCCACTGTCTGTCTGTGTTTAAGCTCATGTATGTGTGAGCTTGATCATTTATTTTCCTGCAAGCCAAGGAACCACATCTGTGTATGTGCCTCAAGCAAACTACACCACCTATCCCCAAACAACACGAAGGTCACTGCTGGTCCTAGATGTGGCATAAATCCCAGGCCGGGAACCCCATACGCAACCCTGTTTCAACTCACTGTTTAAATTTAAGTAGTGTCATAAAACAGACATTTTGGTGAACAAAAGGGTGATGGTGGAAGTGAAAGGGTATGGGTGAAAGGTATCCCAGGAGATTGCAAAACTCAGCACACCACATGAATGGAGCCACGGTCTACCCAGGGCAGCAATGGCGACCATAAAACTAACCAGGAAACTAATGACTTGAAACCAGGGTCAACAGGAGAGGAGGTCAAATATCATACCTTAATTTTTGCTTCAGCTTAAAAATAAGTTCTACTTCAGCTTCAGCTAGCCCTTATGGGGCCAAAAGGGGGCAGTCATTCTCCCCAAGTCCAGGCTGGGCCTCAAAACAGGCAGTGGGTTTTCAACCCCAGACCTCAATGAGGTCCCCAGATTCCATGCCCAGATCAGCAGGCAGCTCCTTGCCTGAAAGCTTTGTCCCATCAAAGAAGAAGGAAAGATTGCGGCCCGAGAGTCCCATAGCCTCCTCGTAGCGGGACATGAGGGTCTTGAGAGGAGAATCCTGTATAGACAAGAAAAAATGGATATAAGAATTTGAAAACAGAGCCTAGCAAGAACTCGTAGGGACAAAGGACCAGGACAGGGAAGACAAGGGGACAAGTAAAGGCACTGCCCATGGAGGAGTGGGCAAGTGGACAAAGAAGCAAGCACAGTGGGTTTCTCTCTAGGGAACCAGGCCACAGCCCAAGGCTTAGGACGGAGGCTTGGGTCAGGCAGGTCTCCAAGACCCAGGCCCTTACCTACCAATGGAGGCATATATTGCAATGATGAGGAGAGCCCAGACTCTAGAATGAGAATGACCCAAGTGGAGACCAGGCTCAGCCACTTAACTGGATGTGTGACCTTAGGCAAGTGTTATGGGTTGAACAATGCCCCCCCCAAAAAAAAGGTATCTTGTGGTTCTAACCCCCGATAAAATGTGAATGTGACCTTATGTGGAAGTAGGGCTTTGCAAATGTAATTAGTTGATACAAGGTCATACTGGATTAGGGTGGCACTAATGACTGGTGTCCTCATAAGAGAAAATGGAGACACAGAGGGAGAGAGCCGTATGACAAAAGAGGCAGAGGCTGGAGCAAAGCAGCTACAAGCCAAGGCTTGATGGCCATCACCACGAGAAGCTAGAAGGAAGGAATAACCCTATCCAGAGTCTGAGAGGGAGCACGACCCTGCTGACGCCCTGAGTGCAGACTTCTAACCTCCAGGACTGTGCGAGAATACATTTCTGTGGGTTTGAGCCACCCAGTTAGTGTTACTTCGTTACAGCAGCCCTAGGACACTACGAGATGAAGTTATCCCATCTCTCTAGACCTCGGTTTCCTTATCTGTTAAATGAGAGTAACAACAGTGATTTCCCATTTAAGATTGTTGTGAAATTCAATAATATCCGAAATGTGAAGTAATTATCCTTAGAACAGGAGGGACTGCCACTTACAAGTGTGGCTTTTTGTTATTTTGGTGGGTTTTAGTGGTTACTGGCCAAGGGTCCTTTCCATTTTAACCGGAAGGAGTTAGGAGACTAGAGCAGAGGTTCCCAGAATAGGGGAACACTGAACGGGTTTTTTTCCACTATCTTGGACTGGCAGGAACCCAAGACTAGGGAAGACAGTGTCTCCAGAGAATCAGAGCTAGGAGGAATCCATCTTCAATTAAATGACAAGAAAGACAGCAGAGGAAAGGGTGAGATACATGGAGAGTCATCTTTCCTACTCACTCGAGACAGGGAGACTTCCAGCATCTGGTGTTTCTCCTTGCCCTGTACCCGCAGCTGGAGCAGATGGGATGTCTCTGTGGCCTCTGGAGAACTTGCTAGCACCACACAGTCTGTAGGAGGCAGGATCAGGAATCCAGGCCTAAGCAGGGGCTGGAAGCAGGGTCCTATATGGGACTTTCCCCTTATCCCCTCCCTGTGGCAAAAGTCTCCTCAAGGATCCACCGCCCTGCCTTCTTCTCACCAATGATGTCAGCCACTCCAAGCTTTAAGGTTCTGGGAGTGGCGGTAGGGGACAGCTCTGTCTCTCCAAAGAGCAAGAGGATCCTGCTTGGGGACACCCCGAGATGAGCAGCCATGTGGTCCACCACTCTCTGTAGGGGTTCCGACTGGGGAGGAAGACGAGAAGCAAAAGAGGTCTTCCTGCCTTGATGTGCTCCATCCCACCCAACTTCCCTTCCACCCCAACACAAGCTTCTGGCCTTTGCTACTATTCACTGAGCTACTCAGCTGTAAGTTTCATCATATTTATCTAACAAAGTATAGAATAAAATAAGGGAAAAAAAAGGGGTTTCAGACAAGCAACACAAAGGAATGAAGCGACCATGGAATAGAAGGGAAAAAAAGGAGTGCTGGGGACTGCAGCAAAGCGGACCTCACACGCCCCATCTAAACAGGCGAGCTGATCCACAGCACCGGCTGACTGGTACCAGGTGAGAACACAGCCAATGTGACTACAGCTTCCTATTTAAGAGAAGCCAGACATCTGGACCTTTGTATGAAATTATCCTGGGCAAAGGTTGACAATGAACTCACATGTTTTAAAAGCACTCTACAGGG
Source organism: Eonycteris spelaea (assembly GCA_003508835.1). Lineage (NCBI taxonomy): Eukaryota > Metazoa > Chordata > Mammalia > Chiroptera > Pteropodidae > Eonycteris > Eonycteris spelaea. Next base: position 1,265,402 of record PUFA01000186.1, on the reverse strand, counting down.
CCAAAAAAGAAGGTACACTATTGATAGGTCCATGGGTTGCAAGTTTGCAACCTCTGGCTTAGTTGCCTGCTCGATGCATGGTATGGCTCACTAAATGGTCATTTCTGTTATCATTCTTGTTTTCGAATGGAGTCTTCCCTACAAAAATAGGAATCTTCACCAGGAAGCTGGGGGAGTGCAGAATGACCGAGTGACATATGTGTGTCGAATGCAGTAAGAGTATTACACATATTAAGAGCATTAAATAAGAGGGAAGCACAGGATCGGAGGGAAGGAAAGAGGGAGGGGCAGCACCCTGGGGAGGGGGCCAGCAAGCAAAGCTTCTTAGGATGCTTAAGTGGAGCCTGAAAGAATGGTGAGAAATTTGCCAGAAAGTGAAGAGTGAGAAAAAGATAATCTGGACAATGGGTACAGGGAGTGCAAAGGCATGGAGGCCTGAATGAGTGCTGGGCAGATCCAGAGGGCAGGATGGGCAACAGAAGACAGAGTCAGGTCATGGGATATAGCTCAAGGATAGAGCATTTGACTGCAGAAGACAGAGTCCATTCGCCCAGACGTCAGTCTCTCCACAGGTACCTTCTGGGACCCTTCTCCCACAGGCCCCTCAGGCACTTACCATTCTGATGGGCAATCTGACCAGGTCAGCACGGCACCGGATTTTGAGCGGGAAGAGTCGGGTGCTCTCTGGGAGAATGGGCCCCTCCACAAGGACCACCTCATCATCTTGGCTCAGGTGGTCCTGGCCCTGGCGCTGCTTGGGACTCAGGCAGGAACGGAGATCCTGGAGGCGCTTGTTCACTTCCCTGGGGTACAGAAAGGACTTCGGGTCAGCTGGGGTGGGCCACTCTCCATACTGCCCCTCTCCACCCCAGCCAGAGCCTCCTGCCCTTGGCACCTTAACTTCTGGAGTGCCCGAGTATGTTTTCTGCTTTTGGTCCTTGGCAGAGGTGGGGGCAAAGGAGAGGTGTCCTGATCCCTGCGGAAAGAAGAAAGGGGCAAGATGGAGGAAGAGGAGACAGTCCACCCACACCCCTCCTCATGAGCGATGGACCCCTGGGAACAGAGGGGAAGTTGGAGAATCAAGAAGGAATACTTTCTACTAACATCTACCTTACTGGAAAACAAAAGGAGGAAAATGCTTAACTTTTAAAGTAAGTCACTTCCTAGGTGAGTGTCTGCCAACATCTAACAGACACCAAGCATTTACCATATATCAGGTGTTAACTCTTGATCTATTCAAAAATTCTGACACAGGTACCACTATCATCCCCATTTTACAGAAGAGGAAAGCGAAGCACACAGATGACAGTTAAGAGCAGCTGGCCAGATGTGAACCACAAAGGCAGTCTCCAGAGCCACATTACTACCACATCACCCTGTATCACTACCATCTCACTCTACTCCCATCCTGAAGGGTCCACTGTCATCCTCTCATGTGGACCACCTCTTCTCCCAAGAGCTTCACTCCTCACCTAAGCCTAAAGATTCCTTCCATCCCTTCTTACCCTTTCACGAGCCGCTCAAGGATCCTGCCTGCCTCAGACTACTCCTCCAATTCCTCTTCTGCCCCTAGGGCTTCAGTGCCCCGGCCTTACTCACAGAGACACCTTTTTCTTTTCTTCTTCTTCATCCTTACTCCTCAGCTTCTTCTTCCAGGGAGAATCTGGACATGGGGATTCCTCAGTGTGCGGACTGCTAGAATCTGTCGCATCCCCCTCTGGGGACAGAGGAGAAGAAAGTGGAAAGGGTTAACCAAGAGAGGGCAGCAGGAGGCCAAGGAGACACAAGTCACAGGATACAGAAGGTCCTCAGAAAGGAGGAGATTGCTGTGGGGTACCCCAGACACATATCACGATACTAAGAAAGTGCTCAAGGTGCAAGAGTCAAAAAGGAAATGCCTAACTCAGAGACGAGCATGAGCTGGAATCTGAGAGATTGGAGCAGGAGTATCTGAGCCTCGTGCTAAGGCATGAGACAGTGTGGCAAGTGTGAACAACTGGAAAGTGGCCCACTCCAACTTTTTTGACCACATGTACCCCACAAATATTAAAGACTAGTCTACAGCCACGCTACCCTGAACAAGCCCAGCCCCATCTGATCTCGGAAGCTAAGCAGGGTCCAGCCTGGTTAGTACTTGGATGGGAGACCACCTAGGAAGACCAGGTGCTGTAAGCTTCAAAAATAAAAAAATAAGGGATTGTAAGCTGACAAGGTCCTTGCAATCTGTGAGGTCAACCAAGGGTTTCTTCACTTAAAAAATTAAAAAAATAAAATAAATAAAAACTAAAGTATTTTAAAAATATATATAAAATATTAGATATACAACTCAGAAAATACGTATTTACTCAATACTATAACACTATTATATTATGTACTATTATACATGTACATACTATTACATATATTATAAACTAAGCATTAAAACAGATGTTGTCAAAGTACAATTTTTTTAAAAAAATGTTTCTCTATTTTCTTCCTGTTCTTAATTTGGTGAGTATAGAGAGACTATGTGAGTAAAGCTTTGGGACAGGGAGGAATGAGGCAAAATGATAAGCAGTACAGACCTTCTAAACCCATGTTTCTCAAATTTCATCCACGAGTGTCGTTATCACATTTCACTATATCTCTGCATTATTTGTTTAGCATCTTTCTTTAAATCATTTATTTTAACTTAAATTCCTTATAAAAGGAAACTAGGTATTTCTTTCCTTTGTATTGAGGTATAATTGACATATATTAGTTCCAGGTGTACAACATAATGATTCGATATTTGTATACATCATAAAATGATGAGAAACCAGGTATTATTCTAGAATATAGACACTCTTTTCTATTTACTTGCCACAAATAAAAGATCATTGTTAACCATAAAAATAAATACTATGAAAACAAAACAATGACAATAAATCCTGGATCAGTGGTTCTCAATGAGAGGCAATTTTGCCTCCTATGGGACATGTGGAGAATATTTTAATTGTCACAAGGGGGAAGGGTTTGGGCTGTGATACTGGCATCTAGTGCACAGGGGTCAGGATGCTGTTAAACAGTGCACACAACAGCCCACAACAAAGAATTATCCAGTCCAAATGTCAATAGTGCTGAGGTTGAGAAACTTTGTCCTGGCTAAATATGGCAACTGCCAGTGGCCCAAGCTTCTGCATTTCCAACAAGCTTCCAGCAAATGCCTAACACTTCTGGGCCCATATTTTGAGAGGCAAGGGCAGAGATACACTTTATATAGTACTTCCACATGCCAGATACTATCCTCAACTATACATGTAGCCCAAGAGAGGGCTATATTCTCTTTTAATTAATTCTCACTAAAATCCTCTGACATAGGTCCACAATTTTATCCATTTTCCTGATAAGAAAATTAAACCTTTGAGAGATTAACTTGTCCAAGGTCACAGAGGCCAGCTGGTCCTTAAATCAGATCTTCGTCACCCTACCATACTCCCTCATGGTACATAAGTCTTGGTCCAAGGTCTGCCTTTACCCACTAGATCACTTCCTTATTAGACTTGATTCCTAGTCACTGCCCTTGGGTGGGTTGCAAATATCACAACACTGAGGGAGGACAAAGACTGGGCAGCCCTGATAAGACTCAAAGAACACACTGCTGGCTCCAGAGTGTACCCAAGAAACTTGTTGCAGACGTAACAAGATGTTACAGATTCTCAACACCTCCTCCTCCACTGTCCCCAGGATTACAGAATCAGAATCTCCAGGAATGGCACCCTGAAATCTGTATATTAGCACACTCATGTCTATTCGAGTTGGGGGAAGGGTGGTCTGACCAGACGTCCTGTGCCTTCTGATTAATAAAAAGGCTCCTTTTAGGACTGGACCTTTTTTCTGGCTAAGACTCAAGAGTCACCTCTCATGCATTTCCCTTAACTTCAAGCAACGACTAAGTACAGGGATGTAAACTCCTTCAGAGAGCCTAGGGTTGGGCGGCTCTTCCTGGAGGCCCTCCCTTACCTTCCTCAGTCCCTGGGGGAAAGAGTTTCAGGAGGGGCAGGTGATCTGGGATGAGGTGGAGGCTGCTCTTCACCTGCAAAGACAAAAGACTCAGTCCCGAGTCCTCCCTCCACTAAAAAGGAAAACACCCTCACACCTAGCCCTCCTCCAACTCCCAAATTCTCCCTAAGGATGTAGACACCACAGCCTTCTCCAGGGACTCAGGAGACCAGCTTCCCCAAGATCCAAAACTGTAGTGCCCTCACTCCTACACCCCCTTTCCCTAAGGCAGGCAGGTTTAGTTCTTTTTTTACTAGGTTGCTAGCCATCCCGCTATCTTAGAATCTAAGAGAATCCCAGCCCCTTAGCTGACCCTACCACCTGGGGACACAAGCCTCCTGAACCCCAAGTCCTCTCTGAACTTCTATGAACTCCAGTCCCAATACCCTACCTAGCTTCCTGGATCCTTAGCAATGAGCCTCAACCTCAAAACCCAACATGACCCAAATTCCAGTCCCATACTTCCATCCCCTCTCTGAACCCTCAGGGATGCCAGCCCCGTAGCCTCTCTATGCCCCCTGCGAGAATCCCAAACTCCCAACACACTTCGAACCCTCTCATTCCACCAGTCTGCAGAAGCCCCAGGAATCCTGCATCTCTCTGCATCCAAGGCCCTGGCCTCTACTTCCGTTTAGACCCCCAAGACCAACCCCAGAACCCTAGCCTCAGCAACCCATAAACCCAGCCCTTCCACGCCAGCCCTCCCGGGAACCAGGCTACACCTTCCCGGAGTACACTGGAACCACCGGCGCCTCCCCCGGATCCAGCAGCAGCCGTCGCCGCCGCCTGACCAGGACCGGAGGGGCTCCCGCCGGCCGCGCGTCCTCCCCTTCGCTGTCACTGTCGCTGTCGTCCTGGGGCGCGGCTGGCACGGGGGTGTCCGGGAGCGGGACTTCTACCGGGTCCACAGCGCCGCGCGCCGTTGCGACCTCCAGAATCTCCTCATCACTGTCGCTGACCAAGTCCACAATTACCGAGTCCAGGGAGCTCCGGGCTGGAGACCGCTGGGCGCGAGGACGCCGGCCTCGCCCGCCCCGGGCCCCCCGAGCCCCTCGCCCGACACCGCCGCCTCGGGCCCTCCGACCCCGTTTCCTCACGGGTTCCGCCATGGCACACACCCGGTCGCTAGAGTCGCCCGCCTCTAGTCGACTCGCGCGGCACCCTCCCGCGACTTCCGCCCTTCATTGGGCGAACCCCCTGCTAGTCAACACTTCTACCTCCTGCCCACACGCTCTGGATCCGCCCCCCTACGTTTTCACTGGTCTACTCACCCGCCCATCACACACCCACCACTGAGACCAAGGCGCCAAAGATTCCAACGAGCCTCCGCGCAATCAGCGTAGGTTTTAATTCGGCCGGGCTCACCCATTGGCCGGGCTGCCTCCAGACCAGCTTTCTCTCAGCCCCGCCCACTGAAGAGATCCGTTCTCCCGGTTAGTGGAGCATTCTGGGAATTGTAGTCCTCAAGCCCTCTGACTACAAGGAGGAGGAAGGCGAGCTAGGGATTGTTTTTTAAAATCGAAGAATTAGGCTTCAGACTTCACGGATACCCCCATTATTGTCTCCTTCAACCGCGTTCTGAGCTAATTTCACGCCACGCCACCCACTCTTGCAGACGCCCCTCACGTGCAGAATCCACACAGTCAGTACACAACCTGTACCAACACTTTAACATCACTCAAGTCTACGAATTGCCTCCGACAGCAAATAAACCTTCCCTCATACCAGACCTCCCGAAAGACACTTTTCACAAATGTCAACACAGCATACACCCACACAACACCCTCCCATCACATATATTTGGAAAAACATACAAATGAAAAATAAGAGTTTTAACTCTCTCTGCTTGAAATAAGGGACGTGACTTTACCCCACCCTCCTTTTTCTTTTAGAATTTCTCAGGCCTTTTCAAATGTATGCATATCTTTATAATGGCTAAATAAGCATCTTGCCAGCAGCATAACTCAGGAACTCCAGGACTGGGAGCCACCTTTTTGAAATGCAAACATCAAGGGAGATAGCTCTTCAGTTCTTGGAGAATAACTTCCTAACTTTGGTGGGGTCCTTGCTGCAATTCACAAAACTACTTCCAGACATGAGAGGTTTGTTTCTCTCCCTCCCCATCCAGGGTGGAAAGTTGAGAAGCTCTGGAGTGTGGCTTCCTCCTGGGTAGAAACCTGCAAATGGTCTTGGTGCCCTCTGGTCCCTGGCACACAGTAGATCCTTAATAAATACCAAATAGTAATAATAATTAATGTTTGACTGCTTACTATGCCACTGTCATGTGCTTTATATCCCATTTAAGATTAATTTGGGTAGCTGTATTATCCTTATTTTACAAACCAGGAAACTACAGCAGAGAAAGCTTGAGTCAACCAGCTAGCAAGGGAATTCAAACTCAGTCTGATTCCAGAACACTGGGCTGCAGTGGGCATACCTCTGTTCCTCAGCTTCCCCAGAGACTTCCCTGGGGTGGCAGAGCCCTCAGGAGTGTCTCCATCCTCTGCACACCTGAATCTCAGGACTTTCCATAGACGTTCATTCGCTCTTCCTTCCCTACTTATTTCCTGAGCTCCTAATCTTTGACATGCTCTGGGTGGGTACCAGAGGCACAGAAAAGATCCAGACATGGATTCATCCTCAAGAAGGCAGGATGTTCTCACCAGGGGTCACACACTCACATGCTTAAGGAACAGGCAGGAAACCTAAACAAATGAAGCAGGCTGGATGAAAGGTAATAGGAAATGGCAGGGATTATGGCAATAGGAAGAGCTTATTTTAGCTTTATGGTAAGGTAAGAGTGTGAATGCTAAGCTAGACCTGGGATTTTAATTTTTTAATTTTTAATTTTTTACCATGAGGACTGTGCTCAAGATAGAAGCCCACGGAAATGCTAGAAGTTTATACCTCACATCCACACTCCAAACACGTTACACAAAAATATAGCAAGGAATACTGTTTACTTGCTTTCTTTCTTTTTAAAGATAGTTGAGCTCAAAAGCAAGACAGAATCTTCCCCATGCAAAAAATAAAGAAGGAAATCAAAGCCACAAGAGTGGGAGGGGGCTGTAGTCAAGCAGGCCATGGGGGGGGGGTGCTAAGATAGATCCCTAGGAATGGAGTTTTAACACCTGTATGGGGACAGAGGTCAAGGCAGAGGCCATGGGAACAGCAGTGAGCTGAAACTGGGTGCACTGCACAAAACTAGGAGCTAAGAAAGGGCCGTCTCTTCTGGACACAGAAGACAGAGAAAAAAATCCATCCACAGGCCCTGGGCTACAGTATGGAAGCAAGGAACTCAACAGGCAGTAGTAGATGGGAAAAGTCATAGCAGAAAATCAGAACCCCCCCAAGACAGTCTACAGCCATACCACCCTGAATGGCGGATCTCATCAGATCTTGGAAAGCTAAGCAGGGTCGGGCCTGGTTAATACTTGGATGGGAGACTCCCAAGGACTACCAAAGTATGAATTTGGATTCAGACCAAACCTCAGGTGCAAAAATCTGCTGAGAAACTCATGAATAAAATAGTCAAACCTGTTATAAGACTGTGGCAGAAGCCAAAGTAAACTGCCCCCCCCCGGGGGTGGCTGCAGGCAGGAAAAAAGCAAAGTCAAAGAAAGTTTCCATGGTGACATGCCATGGAGGAATTCACCCCATTATATATAGAGTAACCATACCAGGTCCCTTCCCTAATGCTACAGTTGGGGAAACTGAGGGTCATTGAGTATAAGTATGTTGCCTACAGTTAGTTAGCAATTGAAGTATTTAATTCCTCTGTGTCAGTCTTCTCAGCTATAAGATGATAATAATTTTAGTGTACCTTCCTCATAGGGTTGTTAGAAAGGTAAAATGAGATGCTACCTGTAAAGCACTTATTAGAACAATGCCTGGCACATAATAATAGTGTTAAAACAAATACATTAAGTTTTAAAGGTTCAGAGATAAAGGATAAAGTCTCTAAAATAAAACCAGGACATTAGGAAGAAAGAACTGGTACATTAAGGAAAGGAATTTTAGAAATAAAAATAGAGATACTGAAAAAATCTAGTCAGTCTTGCAGAGACACTGACACTTCTTAAGCAGAAGAGGGACTGGGTTTCAGTGCCAGTCCTGGGTTTCAGAAGAGTATTGGAGCTAGGGAGACTGGCGGCGGGAGACTAGGCGAAGACATCAGGAATAATAGTGATTGATTTTTTTTTTTTTTTTTTTTTTTTTTGCCTGAGACAAGAATTTGGGTATGGTGGAGCTTGCTACATAATCATTTCAGAGCCTGGAGACTTTTAGTTCAGAAAGTCTTCATGTTCATGGTTTATATCAGAAGTAGGCAGTTGATAAGTGAGTAGGCACAGTGCCTTGAACTGCAGCCAGGCTCCTGAATTCAGATCCAGCTCTGTGAAATGCTAGTTGTGTGACCTTAGATATGTTACTTGGTCTCTCTGACACTTGGTTTCCCATCTGCAGAATTGCACCGAGGAAGGGAGAGTGTCAAGATTAAGTATAGGCTCTAGAATTAGACTGCCAGAATTCAAATCTGGACCCCAGCACTTATTAACTAGGCAAGACTTGAGCAGGTTATTTAGTTTCTGTGCCTTGGTCTCATCTATAAAATAGGGGTGTTGTGAAGATAAAATGAGCTAATATACATAACATAAATGTAAAATACATAAAATACTTTGATACAAACCTGGCACATAAGTGCTCAATAACCTTGTCAAGTTATTGTAAAGATCGAATGAGTTAATTGATTGTTAGAACATAGCAGATGTTCAACAAATGTCAGTGATGACTGCCAATTCCTGGATTGCTTCTTCATGGGCACCCAGCATACAACTGCTAAATGAACAACGACTGAACAACTGGGTGGTAGGAATGGCATGCAAGTGGGGAGATGGGTGCAGGCCAAGCCACAGGAGGGAAAAGGCCCTGTTGTACCTGGGATGCAGGTCTCCCTCCTCCCGGATTCGAGAGAGGATGGGAGTACACCCAGCCTCGCTTTCCCTTCCTCTCCCACACAAGGGCACTGCATCGCAAGATTGGAAGAGCTCATGGAGTTTATTTGGGTCGTGCAAAGAGGACTAGAAGTTTCACTTGTGTACACAAACACACACAGATACACACATCCTGAGCAACATCGCTCCAGAGGTTGACGCCGTCTGTCTGCATGGGAACCCCAGATTTCAGTCAAGTGCGGATCTCAGGAGCCTGAGGAGGCCCAGGCTATGCAGAAGAAAACTGTGATGGGGGTGGGTCTAGGAACCTCCCCCCACACCCCACTTCCATCCCTGCTCATCTCCCTCCTCCTCCTTCCTTAGAGAGCAGTCCCCAGCTCACCCGAAGGGAATCACCGGGTGCTCCAGGTCTCCATGAGGCCCTGTCCTCCCCAAGCTGGTTCCAGCCCATCAGGATTATCCATGTTCTCATAAGAATCTGCATCTGGTTATGATGAGGAAAGAGTGAAACAGCTGGAAGTAGAGCGGGAGGGGGTTAGTTTCAAGACAACAGGGGACAGCAGTAGAAGCACCCCCACCTTCCTCATGACTGGGACCAGGCTGGGCCCGAAGAGAGCGGAGCTGGGGGCAGCATACAGGATTCCTCTCATGTCTTCATAAGACTGGGACCCTGCATGGGCAGAGGATGGAGAGTTGGAGGTCTGGGAACCGTGCTCGGGGCTTTTGGAAGGGGAATGCAGCCTGATATGGAGGGGTCTGAGAAGCGGAGAGAGTGAGTGGGAAGGCTTGACCCAGTACTAGGAAGGAGTGATTAGGGTTAGCATCAGTTTCAGGGCCCTTATTAATTGTAGGGTTCAGTCGGGTATGGGTTAGATTATGGTCATGGTTAGAGAAAGGGTCAAGAACAGATTGGAAGGAATCAAAGTGAGGGTCATAAGGAGGTTGTAGAGAGAGCTGGGGTCAAAGCTGAGGTCTGTTTTTGCAGCTGGGGTGATGTGGAAGTCAGGCTGGAATTGGATTGGGACCAGGGCTGATGTTCACAGTTAGGGATGGGTAAATACTGGGGTCAAGGTTAGGGTTGGGGTAGGTATTGAGGTTAGAGGTAAGAGTCAAATCTAAGGTCAGGATTAGGCTTGGGTTTGGGGTCAGAATCTAGGTCAACATTCTGCCTGGAGTTAGAGCTGAGGCCAAATCAATTCAATCTGGACAAAGCTGGCAGATGCCAAGCATTTCTTACCAAGGGAGACTGCCTCTCGGCTGGGGTCCCAAGTTGTCCCATGGGGGCTTAGGAAGTCTGGAGAAGGAAGAGGGAAGTCACTATTTTTCCAGATCACATACACCACCACCACCACTTCCACCACTCACACTGCTCAGCAATATGACCATCCTCACACACACACACCTTTTGTCCTGGTGACTGGTTGAGCCAACTCTTCATCCCCATTCTCATAGGAATCAGATGCTGCAGAAAAAGAGAACTCCAGGGGCCACTCCTGCCCTGTAGGAGCTCCACAGCCCTGTGGGTCCTCCCAAGTCTCTGAGGCCCCCACAAGGTCCGTTGAGGCCCCCAAATTACCGTTGGAGAAGGAGTCTTCATCAGGACCTAAGGTGCCATCATCAGGGTTCTCATAGCCGCTGCCATCTGGTAGAGAGGAGGGGCGTTCCGTGAGGGTCCACAGACCCCGCTGAGAAGGTGGAGGCCTCACGGAGGAGGACAGTCTTACCCTGGGAGAGCCGGTCCTGCCCAAGATTGGAGTCGTTCTCGTAGAACTCAGAGCCCCCGTCACTGTCTGGCTCCTCGTAGCCTTCCCCTTCTTCTTCTGGACCTAGGGTTTGGGGATAGGGGTGAGACCCGAGTCACGGCCCCACTTCTCCAGGCCCCACTACCCTAATCCTGGCACAGGCCGCTCCAACAATCCAACAATCCCCGCTGTGAGTAACGACCCCTCCCCCATCACCCGCTCCGGTCGGTCTCTGGGACCCCTCGGCTCCGGCCTCCTCGATGTCGCTGCGCGGGTGTCCGTAGGAGGTGACGGCGGCCCCCAGGCTTGCAGCCCACCTTAGGGCGCGTCCTGGCGAGAGGAGCGTTGTATAGGGGCGAGTGAAAATAGATGGGGGCGGGGGTTAGGGCTAAGGGTGTGCGCGGCTGAGCCGCCCGCGAGGATGCTTCAGGATCGCCGGGAGGACTCCCGGTCTCCAGGGGGCGGATCTAAATCTAGGGACGTGGCCACAAGTTCTCCGGGCAGGTTCTGCTCTCGGAACTGGACTTCGGATCCCGAGTTCTGGGGGCGGGCCTTGGTCCTAGAGGCGGGACTCCACAACCCAAGACCCGCTCTTTTCCGAAGGCGGAGCTCAGAGCTCGGGGAGACTTGGAAACCAGGAGGCGGAGGGGTGGGGCGGGGGCTGGGGGTGGGGGGAACTGGAGGGATGGGAAAAATGGGTGGGACTCTAGCTCTGGGCCAGAGACCTGGCGGTGCCCCCTACCCGTGCCAGAGGTGGGCGAGGAAAGAGACAGCACGTTTCCGTACTGGGTGTGGGCCCGCTTCCCGGGGAGGAGTCACTTTGAAGAACCTGGCGGAAAAAGGGGAATTGCTCTGTGAGGCAAGGCCTGAAGGAACTCGGAGACACATACTCAAGATACAAGCCAGGCCCTCAGAGGTTAAAATGTGGTCACTTGTAATTAGCTTCTCTGTCCTGGGACAGCCTACAAGAGGGGTCTGGGATCACTCCACGGAGATCTTCACAGCAGAGGTAGCTTTGGAGCTGGGTTTTGAAAGTTGGGCAGAGATGAGGAAAAGACCCTGAGCAGAGGAAACAGTAAGTGCAAAGCATTAAGAGAAAGCGCAGGAGTGGGACTGAGGGGGCCTCGAATCGTACCTTCTGGTGGGATCAGTCATTCGCTTTCTCTTCCTCCTCAGGATCAGGGCTGGTGGGAGTTAAGGGGAGTGATCAGAGAAGGGGCTTCTTGGCAAGGTGAAGATTCTGGGGGTGGTGGGAGGTAACTTGGGTCAATGGAGGAAATGCGAGTTCCACTTCCAAGGGGCTAAGGTAGTTCAGGGGGTGTTTAGAGGAACTGGGGGCAGGATTCTGAAGTCTGTAAGGGAAGTATGGGAGGAGAGAGGGGTGATTGTCAGACTGGCCAGTGTGGGCTCTCTGAGGGAGATGGAATAAGGTTTGACAGACCAGATGGGGGACAAGACTCACCTCTTTGAACATAAAGAAAGCCTGCCAGGGAACCCATGCAGAAGATCAGATAAATTAAAGTTGCCACAGGGACTCTCCAGCCACCAGTCTCCAGCAGCCAACGCCTTACTAGGGGGAAGGAGCAATGAGATGGGGCTGGCATCTTACTTTCAGCCTGGAGACCTCAAATGGCCATAAATCTGGGAGTCAGGGATGAGACACAGATCCTCGAAGTTTCAAGCTACAAGGAGGGTTCTTCCCTCTGAGGACAGGAACTGTACCCCAGAGCCTGGCACAGGGCCTGGAACAGGCTTTATTAAGCAAATCATGAACCATGAGTACAGTCAGAGGCAATATTAGGAGTAAGAGGAGCATGACAATCAGCTTCCTGCTGTAGGTCAGGACAGCCATGGTCGAAGTGAAGGGCAGAATCCAGTTCACAGATTAGAGGTGAGAAGCAGCAAGGTGCTGAGATAAGTTTGAAGTGAAAGTTGAAGTTGAGTTTGAGAATTGTGCTTAGGGTAGCATGGTAGGATTGTGTGAAAGGAGACAGAATGGGGAGAACATTGTGACAAATTTGATGGATAGGGTGAGGGAAAGAAAGGGTGCCCAGATTCCTGGCTTGGGCACATGTAGGCAATAGAGTCCTTCGCATACACAGGGCCACCCAGAAGACTATGCTTGGGGAAGATGTTGAGTTTGATTTTGTATATGTTGAGCCCGTAATGTCCACGGAAAATCAAATGGTGATTCTAAGTGTGGGGGTATGGAACCTAGAATTCAGTCACCAAGGCATGGTGGCCCAAGGAGCCAAGGGAATAGAGGAGGTCAAATGGGAAAAGGGCATAGACAAGGACGGGAGCGTGTAGACAGGGATACGAAGAGAGCTCAGGGCTCCAACGGTAAAGAATGGGAGAGAGGGGAAGACTCTACCAAAGCTGATGGGAAGGAGCAACCATTTGGTAGGAGCAGATCCAGAAAAGCCACGTCTTACAAGCAAGGAGGAAAGAAGGGGAATCGGTGTTGAGTGTAGTGGTTGGGATTCGGGCTGAGTTTGGTACTAGCGAGGGGGAGCCAAGGTTGACTGGCTTCTAGTTCTTTCCAACAGCTTCACACACATGTCGCACAATTGGGAGAAACCCTACCTGACTGGGCAGTGACCTTCAACTGCGTCTCGATGGTCGTATTGCCATGGTAACAATGATATGTGCCAGCATCTTGAGCTTTGACCTGGCGCAGCCACAGAACAGCCCCTCCTCTGAGTGTATCCAGGACCCACATCTCTCTGACTGTGGCATCCTCACTCAGGGTTAGGCTCAGCAATGAGATGTTAGGCTTCTTGGGGTGCACGTGGATCCAGGAGATGGGGCCTCTGAACATGGAGGCAGAGGGCACCCCACAGAATAGACAGAGTGAGGAGCCAGGGCTCACAGTCAGGTCTGGTGCAGGGAAAGCCAAGGTTAGGAAAGTATAGGCCCAGGGGTTTCCTCCCCCACAAACCCTTCAGTTCCCAATCACCATCCCCTCCAAGGACCCCCCACTTCCTGGCATTTCCCAGCACCTTACCTTGGTTGAGGCTCTTGTTAGAACTGCCGTTAGGTAGGGCACATGCAGGGTCTGTCTCCCAGATCTCAGGGTGGTCTTTGGACCACACATACAGCTGAGAGCTTGTGGTGTGACCAGAAGAAAGCTTGGGGTCCTCTAAGGAACTATTCCCCAGGTCACAGTCTAGGTCTGAAGCGTTCCACCGGAACAGCTCCCCTGGGGAAAGACCCGGAACCAGATACAGAGACATCCAGAAGAGGTAGAGCCGTACAGAGACCTCAGAAAGACAGAGATAAGTAGAAACGGTCTCAGAGAGAGGCAAGACTGAGAAAGATATGGAGCAATTTAGTTTTGAAGTCACAAAGCCACAGGAAATTTTAGGAGCCACCTGTGACTGGCTCCCTGCTGCTCCTCAGCTCCTCCAGCCCCTCCCTCCAGATCCATTTTATTGGCCAGACCTTCATCCATGGTGAGCCTCCCTCTCCTCATCCAGCCCTCCCTGCCCTGCCCTGGACCTCACCGCTGCCCTTCACGCTGACTGTCCAGCCAGGCTGCCAGGCCTGCTCAGAAGGGGATCCCTGTTGACACAGGTAGAAGCCCCCCATCTGGTCAGAGACGTTGGAGATGAGCAGCAGGATGCCCAGGGGCCCCACCTGGATGCCCAGGCCAGGCAGCCTTGCACTCGTCTGTAACAAGGATTCCGGCTGGCACTTGCCATTCCAGGCCAGCTGATGGGGGGACCATCCGAGGAATCCTTGAGGCACGGTAGCACAGCACTGCTTCCCTCTGTGGAGAGAGAGAAGGAGAGGAGAGAGGAGCCTCTGGCTCCCTTCATTCCTCACACTAGGTTATAAACCCAATGACCTCAGATCCCACCGACTGGGAGTGGATGAGCCCTCAGAATCCTTCCAACTTCTCCCCGAATTTTACAATTAAGAAAATGGAGGCCCAGAAAGGGTAAGTTACTTGGGCAAGGGCGCCCAGCCAGAACCCAGTTTTCCAGCCCCGAATCCTTCTATTTGTGCCCTTCGGACATACCTTTAGTCTCCACCAGCTGTGGTTTCTGGAGCCTGACTCCCACAGGAGTAAGGAAGAGGAGGAAGAAGAGGCGGAGAGGAGGTGGCATGGTGGCCAGACTCCCCGAGGCACCAGCTTGGCCGCGCAGGGGATGCTGGGGCAGGCAGGACTTGGTGGGCACTGAACCATGGGGTGTCTGCGGGGGCGGTGGGCAGTCCCCCCAGGGAGGAAGGGGTGGTCATGTCTCAGGCCCCCTTCTCCATACACCCCTTCAGACCCACAAAACTCCCCTCCTTCCTGCTACACTGTTTTATTTTCATCCCAGCACTTACTGCCCCTGAAATGACCTTATTTGTGTCTGCTTGCTCACTTTCCGTTCCCCTCACTAGAGTAAGCCCCTTGCAGCAGAGACTGTCTCGTTCGCCACTGTAAGCATGGTGCCCTGGAACACTGCTTGGCACGTTGTAGACGCCCAATAAATATTGAATGGGTGGATCTAGTTTTAGGGGCTCCCTCCTTCCACTCCCTACTTCAGCCTCAGGCTCTAATTCCATTTCCCTTCACATACACACTTCATTCATTCATTCAACCAACATTTCTGGGGACCACCTTCCACTTCCATAGAAGCAGCCCATTACACACTCTGGGATCTGTCAGATCTGAGTTTGAATCCTCCACCTCTGTCACTTGGCCAAATTTCTTCATCTGTCTAAGCCTTCGTTTCTTTCTCTGAAAACTGAAAATAATGATGGTACTATCAAAATATTGCTTGTGAACATTACACAGGACAACCTAAGTTCAGCATTTTTAGCCCAGCACCCAGCACATAGTAGGCCCTTAATTAATGAGACACAGCATCAATCAATGGCTAAGAGCTCAAGCCAGACTGCCACGGTAACTCCTTTGCAGCGGTCCTGAGAAATGACTGACAGTTAATCCCCCTTTCTCTCCCAGTTCTTCTCCAGGAAGACATTGCTTCCTTATGGAAGGAACCCATTTAGAAATGGGAAAATTGAGGCCCCGGGAAGAGCAGGCTGTTGCCCGAGATCAAACACACGCAGGTGGTACAATGAGTACTAGAGCCCAGGAGTCCTGACTCTGAAATCTGTTCTACTCCCCTCTCTCTCTCCCTCCCTCTCGCTCTTCCTCCTGCTCCTCCTCTTTTTTCTTTCCTTTTCTGTGCTCTCTCTCCCCCTGCCTCCCTCTCTCCCTCTCACTCCCTCTCCCCTCTCACTCTCTCCCTCCCTCCTCTCCGTGTCTCTGTGCCTTTCACTGCTGCACTCAGGGAAAGGGTCCAGGGACCTAGGAGATCTGCTTTCTCAGTTGGCTGTTCCCAGGGCCATGTCACTGAGCTGTGGCTTCCTGTTTACCTCAGGCAAACCCCAAGGGACTACCCTCCAGCTGGCAGGGCCCCCTTCCCTTTGGTCAGGTTGGGGTGGCTGGCAGGGGGAAGAGTGGGGCATTGAGGAATGAAGAGGATGAGATGGCAGGACTTTTTTTTTTTTTTTTTTTTTTTTTTTTGCCTTTCATTCAACAAAATCTCTAACCCGGTTATTAGCTTCCCAGCTGCCTCATGAGAGTGCATCAGTTCCCTGCTTAGGCTACTTTCAGTAGCTTTTCATCTACGTAAAAGGAACACTCCAAACCATGCCCTCCAAAGGCCTGGTTGAGGCTGCCCCACCTGTACTTTCCACATCAACCCTCCACCACTCTGCCCTTCACTCCCCACCTTTGCACAGCTCCTTTTCATTATACTCAGGTCTCAGCTCAAGTGTTCCTTCCTCAGAGAGGCCTTCCTTGACCCTGTTTATTTCCTTCCCAGCATTTGCCTCAATCCTAAAGTATGCTTGTTAGTCTTCTCATCTGCTTCCTGCCCCTTAATGTTACCTCTGGGACAATGGCGATCTTCACTCTTATTCACTGACATCTAGTAGATGCTTGATAAAGGAAGGAAGGAAGGAAGGAAGGAAGTTAGGAAGAGTGAAAGAAAACTTTTTCTCTTCCTCCATGCACTGCTACCGAGGCTAGTCCATTTTCTAGCTTACACATTTCTAGAACCAACTTTTCCCCCTTTTTGTACTCTTCCCTTCCCAACCAGAACCATTTAAACAGCTTCTTTTGTGGGTTTTCTGTCTTTTACCTCTTTTCCTCCCCAACTACACTCCACGAAGAGAGAGCACCCTCGATATATTAGTCATGTGCTTCTGCTGTTCCACAACCTTCAATGGTTCCCAGTGCCTCAGGATAAAACCCAAGCCTGGTGCTTGACTGGAGCCTTATTCATATTCATCATTTCACCTCCTTTCCAAGAAATCCTGCCACCTATACAGGGAGTCCTGAGGACAAGAAGCTACCCAGGGCAGTGAGTTACTGGGGATTTATAAGCCAGCATTGACCTGGCCAGATTTGCTCTTTCTAAAACTCCCCTGGTTGCAGTGTGGAAGGGGAATTGGAGGGAAGCCAGAGAGATCAGTAAGGAAAGTGTTCATTCATTCGTTCACCAAATGTTTATTTACTATGTTTCAGGAACTGTGCTAGGTGCTGGGGAACAAGAAAGACAAGACTCTTGATCTCATAGAGCTTTGATTCAAGTTTTGGGACCACGGAAGGATAAAGGGGGACAGGTAATAAACAAGTTAACCAGAAAACAATTTCAGGTGATGAAGTCTCTAATGTAATCTAATAGTGGAGAGATGATTGAGGATGGCTAGTTTCGACAGGTTAGTCAGGGAAGACCTCTGAGCTGAGACCTGAGGTGGAGAAAAACTGGGTGTGTTCAAGGTTATACTTAGTTTTGTTAGAAACTGTCATACTCTTTTCCAGAGTGATTATACCATTTTATATTCCCATCAGGAATACATGAGAAAACTATGTGCTCACTAGCACTTGGCATTATCACTCTTTATTTTAGCCATCCTGGTAGGTGTGTAGTGGTATCTCCCCGTGGTTTTAATTTGCATTTCCCTAATGGCTAATGATGTTGGACATCTTTTCATGTGCACATTTGCTATCTGTGACATTAGTGACATGTCCATTCCTGTCTTTTTATTTTTTGCCCTTTTCAAATTGGATTGAACTAGATTTTAAACAGGGATGACATGATCTATGTTTTACAAAGATGATGCTGGTCGCTTTGAAAATTAACTCAAGAGGCCAAAAAGCCACACAGGGGGAACAGTGAGGAGGCAGTGTGGAAATTCAGGAGAGAGATGATAGGGACAAGGGCCGGTTTTTAGCGCTGGAGATGAAAAAAGCAAGCATTCTGGACCGCTCTACTCCTTAGGGGTAGAGTTTACAGGACTTCCAGGCTCTACAGAGGGAGGAAAAGGTTTGGGAGAAAGAGAATCAGACTATGGACTTCAATTTGAGTTGCTGGACATCATCCAATGGAAGATGTCAGGTCAGGTTGGCTGTTGGAGGGAGAGGTCACAGATAATTACAGACTGACCTAGGACACTGGAGGTGGGGAGGAAGAGGGGAGGAGAGGAGGGATTTAAGCGGCATTGGGAGGGGGAAGGGGATTAGCAGGAAGCGGTGACTGGATGAATATCAAAGTAGGGGTGGGGACGTGGAAGTTCCTGACTGCGCGGGGACTCAAGCGCCCAGAAAGTGGAGCCGACCCAGCCCTGCCCCAAGGGACGCTCCACGAGGGCGGAGGTACAGGGAGGCCCGGCCACAACTTGAAGTGCTGCGAGCCAGGCTCCGGCGGAAGGGCGGCCACGGGCCGAGCTAGGGGCCGGCTCCGGAGCTCGCGAGAGACCACAAGAGCTTCGCTGGAGGAGGTGTAACTTGAACAGAGCTTCTAAGGTCACGTGCAGACGCCAGCAGGCTTTTGATGCAAAAGAACTTTGGAGTTTGAAGGACTAGTATCCTTCTCGAACGGCAACAGCCAGAAGAGGGCGGAGAGGGGCGGGGCCTGGGACAGCAGCCGGGTGCCGACTCGGAAAACCTTCGGCCGCGGCTCGGCAATCCCCTACCCCTGACTCGGGCTTCGGCGTCGAGCCGGGCTGATCCGGAAACAGCCGAGCGGATCCGGAAACTGCCGAGAGGACCCGGAAGCGGCGAGCGCCGTCACCAGGGAGTGGCGGGACTCCGCCGTTTGCGGAGGCTATGGCGGCAGCTGCGCCGGCGGCCGCAGGCGAGGATGGCCGGCGACTGCGACCGGGGTCTGGTACGTGAGGCACGCCCCCGTGCACGCGAGGGGCTGCGAACCCGGAGGCGGGGCCGAGCTCAGCAGCAGGCGGATGGGGGTGGCGAGGAGATCCTGGAGCAAGGGGCGGGGCCACGCGGCCGGGAAAGAAGGGGCGGGGCATGGAGTCACCGGCGGAGGGGTAGGGCCAGCAGCAGGTGAGAGGTGGGGCCCGAGGAAGAAGGAGGCGGGGACAATAGAAGGAGGTCGAGTCAAAGGGGTTGGGTTAACTGAGGGACTGGAAAGAGGCGGGGCTATAGGCAACACGGGGAGAGCTCGGTGAGAAGGAGGCGGGGTGGGGCGGGGCCAGGTGAGGGGCGGGGCTAGGGAATGGAGTGAGGTTCTACAGTACTACTAGGCTGCAGGTCGCAGGACTTTCCGATTTGGTGGCTTGGGTTATTGGGGATCCTGGAGTGATGGGAAGAGAGGCTGATCTCTGTCCCCCACAGTGCTGGATCTCCAGCCCCAGGAAGGGGCAAAGGTTGAAGCTGAGTCAGGGGAGCTTGGCCGACTTCGGGCTGAGCTGGCAGGTGCCCTGGCAGAAATGGAGACCATGAAGGCTGTGGCCGAGGTGAGCGAAAGCACGAAGGCTGAGGCTGTGGCTGCAGTGCAGCGGCAATGCCAAGAGGAGGTGGCCTCCCTGCAGACCATCCTGAAAGGTGAGGCAGGGTCTCTTCCCAGACTCTCCATCAGCCCCATAAGGGAGGAATGCGTGACCAGAAAGGGGTCAGGAGGACAGACAAGATATGGAGTAGGGTTAGCGGGGCTGCCTGGACCAGGGCAGGCCTATGGGCCCAGAGAAAGGGGACCCCCTTTCTAATTTGCACAGAGGCACTGTCTGTGCCAGCAGCAGCTCTGTCTGTCCCAGCTAAGTTTAGCTCCGAGCTTCTCTACCTGTTACCTTGCCCCTCACTGATCACTGACCAACTCTGAAGACGTAACTTCTCAGTTCCTTGAACCATCCTTATGCAAGCCTCTGGGCTTCAGACTAAGCCCTAGGCCCTGTCTCCCTGTAAGTTTAATCCTCTGGTTTCCTTCCTTCCCCAGGGACCCCCTACATCACATCCATACCCAGAATCACTCCCACATGCACCGACTTCCTTCCCTCCCTCACAACCTCTGTATGTACTTGGGATGCAGCACCACCCTTTGCCTCAGATCCCCCAACTCCTTTTCCTAGTTTCCCCTTGTCCTCTAGTGAGAGGCCAGAGTCTCTGAAATAGCTTGCAGTCCTGTCTCACCTTTCTGCTTCCACTGCCACTGCCGTAAGTGAAACTCTCGACAACTCTCTGGAATGTCGTCCCAGCCTTCCCATAGGTTTCCCTCTATAGTATGGCCTTGGCTTCCAGAGTAAGCTTTCTGAAATTCTCCTTTCACCATATCATTTCCATTTCAAACATCTGCTCCTGGCTCTAGACTTCTGGGGCCGTATTTCCTATATTTTAGGTTTCCACCACCTGTGCAATGTGGTTATCTCCTCATATGACTTACCCTGTTATTTACTACATAATTGTTCTTTAAATAGATCCTCTTTTTAAAAACTTACATACTCTTATTTTAGAGGAAATTTTCTGTTCCTATAAGAGAAACTATCTTAAATCATCATCATAACAATACTGATAAAAACAATGGCTAACATTTGTTGAGTACTTATTATATGTCAGGCACTGAGCTAAATGTTTTTTGAGTGTTTAATCTTCATAACAATCTCTGTGAGGTAAGAACTATTATCCGTCTTCATTTTACAGAAGAAGCTCTG
Source organism: Eonycteris spelaea (assembly GCA_003508835.1). Taxonomy (NCBI): domain Eukaryota; kingdom Metazoa; phylum Chordata; class Mammalia; order Chiroptera; family Pteropodidae; genus Eonycteris; species Eonycteris spelaea. Next base: position 1,244,737 of record PUFA01000186.1, on the reverse strand, counting down.
AGGCCCAGAGAGGTTAGATAATTTGCCCAAGGTCATACAGCTAGAAATCAGCATAAGAGTTGAACCCAGGTATTCTGGTAGCAGAACCTTTATTTCCTTTTTTTTTTTTTTAAACAGGCTATATTACAAATTTAACTTAGTTCACACCATAAAATAAAAAATACATTATCAACACAAGCTTTCATAGGTCCTAAACTAAAGGACTTTTCTTTTTTACTGCAGAATCCTTAAAACCTGTGACACATATAATTTGTTAGCCTTTCTACTTGAGAGGTAAATTATACACAATGATGATGAAAAAGATTAACAGTTACTTGGCTATTATGAATCATTCCAGCTTTGTTCAACAATGGCGGAAACCTTTTTCGTATTCTCGTTTGTTTTCCTCATAAAGTTGTGCTGCCTGGCTATTGGCTGGACTGTTTGGATTTAGCAGAACTTTTACTTCTAATGTTAGTACACATTAAAATAAATAACTATGCAAATAAAAAATAAATATTACTATTACTACATATTGATTATAATTGGTATATATTAATAGGAATAGATTCATATTTTCAGCATTATTGTATACCAGGAAGAGGGCTGAACACCTTCCAGATATCATCTCCTTTGATCCTGTAACAACCCAGTGGGGTAATCATTAGTGTTCCCATTTTCCAGCTGAGGACACTGATGCAGAGAGGCTAACCGATTACCCAGGGCAGTCTTTCCACAAAGCCCACTGTCTTAATCGCTATGGTAAATTGCCTTGCAGGGCACGTCAGTGATGGAGAGCCCTCTGCTCGCCAGTGCACTGACCCTCTCTCCCCTCTGCCCTTCCTGCCCCTCCAGACTCCATCAGCAGCTATGAAGCCCAGATCACTTCTCTGAAGCAGGAGCGGCAGCAGCAGCAACAGGACTGTGAGGAGAAGGAGCGAGAGTGGTTCGCCTGAAGCAGCTGCTTCCCGGGCTCATCCCCTGGACTCCTTGGAGAAGCAGATGGAAAAGGTTGGGGTCGAGATGGCCTTTCCCCTTCTTCAGGATTTGAAAAGCTGTTGAGGCAGCCAGAGGTGGCTGTGGGGCAGAGGGACTGTTGGCGTGCCTCTCCCAGGCACCTGGGAGCAGGGCACCCAGTCATCAGTCTAGGTATAGCACATGCTGGTTTTCTACTTAGCAAGGTCCTGGCTTGCCACTACTGGTTTCCCCACAAATTAAGGACTGTCACGTAGGGGAAAGGGAACTAACACTTAAGGATACCTCTCATGTACGAGGCACTCTTGATAACCGCTTGACAGACTCAGGCTCTTCTGTTTTTCCCCTGAAAATGAGGTCTTTTAGGTCCAAGTTAACAGATGAGTAAATGAGATTCAGAGAAATTCAGTAATTCTCCTCGGGTTATACACATGAAAAAAGGATTTGGGACTTAAGAACTTAGGCAGTATGTTTCTAAAGTTTTTGTTCTTAATCTTTATAGTAGTATATCATCTCCTTTATTATTGTTATTAACAGTAGTATGAAGCGCATATTACCAACGTCTTCATCTTTCAAAGTGAGTTCACATTGTTACTTCATTTAATTCTCACAGCAGTCCTGTGAGGCAGCTACTTAATTCATTTTATGTATGAGGAAACAGAGGCTCAGGGAGATGAAATAAATCGCCTGGTTAGAAAGATAGTGATCAAAACAGGAGCCCAAGAAAGGAAAGCATCCAAGGCACACTCTCCCAACAGAAGCTGCTGCTTGCATTCAGAGTATTCCTCCAGGAGCCATTACCCAGGATGGTGAAGGAGAGGGCTCTGCTAAGTGAAAGCCACTTGGGACAGCGGGAGGAGCAGCAGGCCTAGAATGAGGCAGTTCCAGTGTCTGCCCGACTCCTACATTCAGTCGTTGTCCCTCCACAGCCTGGGCGTCTGCAGAGCATGGGTTCCAGGGCTTCACATGGGATCAGAGTGTTTTGTTTGGGTCACATACGGGCTTACCCTGTCTCTTGCAACAGTTCACATAAGAGATTTGGAGGGTTAGACCAAGCTTGTTTAAGACGGCTTTTTAAGTGATTCAAGAAGTAGAAGTGGCATGAATTGGAAGAGGATGGGTGACTGGCAGTTTTCTGCCTTGGATAGCTGGGCGAATAGTCAGGCTGTTCTTGCTGACCTAGCACTTGTGGGAGGAGAAATGGCGTCGTGAGTTGGTTCAGATTTGGCTGTACTAGGGTAGGGGAGCCTGTGTGACATCCAGTTGGAGATGTCCAGAGGCTGTTGGCTGTGCAAGTTCAGCAGGATCCCAGACCTGAAGAAACCAAAAAGAAATAGCCAGCAAGGTGGTAGTGATGGGGCTGTGGGAGGACGTATCACTTAGGACGAGGCTTGAAAACCCAAGTCAACCGTAGTTTAAATAAAATAGGAGTTTATTTTTCTTAAAGTCCACGGATATTTCCAATACTAATATGGCAGCTCAACAAGTCATTAGGGAAGCTGAAAACTGTTACTCTCCATAGCATTTTGAGATCTTGCTTTCCGCACATGTTGTCAGTTTAGCTCAAATAAACTCCTATTTAAAAAAAAAAAAGTCGTCTATGGCCATACTACCCTGAACAAGCCCGATCTCGTCTATCTCGGAAGCTAAGCAGGATCGGCCTGGTTAGTACTTGGATGGGAGACCACCTAGGAAGACCAGGTGCTATAGGCTTCAAAAATATATTTAAAAAATAAGGGATTGTAAGCTGACAAGGTCCTTGCAATCTGTGAAGTCAACCAAGGGTTGCCTCGCCTAAAAAAAAAAACAAAAACAAAACAAAAAAGTCATTAGGAACTCAGGCTCCTCCTATGTTGCTCTTTTGCCATAGGTAGCTTACTGCTTCATGGTCCAAGAGGACTGCTTGAGTGCTAGCCATCATGTCCACATTTTAGCCAGCCAGAAGGAAAAGGAAGAGTAAAGAAAAGTACAGCCTCTTCCTTTAAGGAGTTGTCCTGGAAGTTGCACATGGTACATCTGCTTACATCTCATGAGCTGTAACTTAGTCATGTGGCAATACTTCGTCACAGGGAAGCTGAGAAATGTAGATGGCATTCTAGAATTTAGGCCATGTACCCAACTAAAAATATGAGGTTCTATAATAAAAGAAAAAAATGGGTATCGAGGAAGAAAAGTACGGTGAGCAGATGGGCAGCAGGAAGATGGTCGTGACTCTGGCTCCTTTACCTACCATGTGACCTGGGGCAGGTCATGGAGCCTCTGTTCTTTTCTCTAAAATGGGGGTGGACAGTGCCTTCTTGGGACAGTTAAAAAGAGCTGATATGCTTGGACAGAAAGCTCTAAACGAGCTTGCGGGCTCCTGCCGTCAGTATGGGGTCTGTTGCCGAGCACCCCCTACTCTCCTGCAGGCCCATGAGGACTCAGAGAAGCTTCGAGAGATTGTGCTGCCCATGGAGCAGGAGATAGAGGAGCTGAAGGCGAAACTGCTGAGGGCAGAGGAGTTGATTCAAGAGATCCAGGTGAGGGGACGGCCGGGGGGCGCTGAGGGAAGAAGGGGCGCTGCAGGACCCCTGGCTCCCCAGCCTCTCCTGTCCCCCTTTCCTAGAGACGTCCCCAGCATCCCCCTTCCCTGCACGATTCCGTGGAGTTGCTGCCCCTGTCCCGGGACCCGTCTCCCACACTGGAACCCCTGGAGGAGCTGAGTGGAGACGGGGGTGCGGCGGCCGAGGCTTTTGCCCACAACTGTGACGACAGTGCCTCCATCTCCTCATTCTCCCTTGGTGGTGGGGCTGGCAGCAGCGCGTCCCTGCCCCGTAGCCGCCAGGGCCTGAGCTCAGAGCAGGAAGAGACAGCCTCCCTGGTGTCCACGGGCACTCTGGTCCCTGAGGGCATCTACCTGCCCCCTCCTGGTTACCAGCTTGTTCCAGACACCCAGTGGGAGCAGCTGCAAGTGGAGGTGAGTGGAGTGGCCTGTCCGCTTGCGTGCATCCATCTCTCCCTTCACCAAATATACTTAGCAAGCACCTACTGTGTCTAGGCCCTGAACCAGATCTGTGGATGCCACAGTAAAAACTCCCACTCTCTTGGTGCTTCCTCCTCGAGGGAGCCAGACTCACACATGTACATGAGCATGTACATGGGGAAGTCAGTGTCATAGGATGAGGTGCCCAGAACAAAGGAATAGGGTCACGGGGTAGAGACTGGCAGTGCCGGAGACTGACTTAGATGGTGAAAAAGAGGTGCTCTTTGAAGACTGAGGGCAGAAGGAACTGTAAGTTCCAAGGCCCCGAGGATGGACAGGCCGCGTGGGAAGAGCACCAAGATGGAGAAGAGAGATGAGATCAGAAAAGAAGGCAGGGTCCACAGGTCAGCCACAGAGGCATGGAGCCTACATCAGCGGGAAGCCTCCAGGGGTTTAAGCCAGCAACAGTCTTTCTCTGCTTTAGACTTTTTTTTTGAATTAATTAAATTATTTTTATGCTGCCACTGGTTAACTACATCCAATAAGTTTCAGCTGCACACTTTAACAGAAAGGCATATATATATTTACACTGTGTGTGCACCTCCCAAAGTTAGATTTCTTTCTGTCACCACATATGCTTTAGACTTTTAACAGATCACTTGGGCCTCTGCATAGGACTGGACCACAGTCGGGGAACAGGTAACAGGAGAAGAAGTGGCCGGTTGGTTTAGAAGAAAGAAGTGACTAGGACCAGGAGATGGTAGCAGAGATGGAGAGAAGAGGGTAGATTTGGAATCTACTTTGCAGTCAGACTGGCAGGGCCTGCTGGTGGGTTGGATGTGGAGAGCGGAGGAAAGAGAAGAGTCAGTGTCAATTCCTGGGCTTTTGGCTTGAGTGACTGTGCAGGCAATGCCACCCCCGCTGAGATGCCAAAGCCGTGAACAAGAGAGTCCTCCCCCGGAGGCTGAGACTGAGGCCAGGGTCTGTGGCAGGGCCGGCAGCTGCAGAAGGACCTGGAGAACATCAGCCGTGAGCGGGACGAGCTGCAAGAGGGCCTGAGACGAAGCAATGAGGACTGTGCCAAGCAGGTGGGTCTAGCCTCTGCTTCAGCCCTAGTAGGGCCTCTGGCTGCCTGCCTCCTCCTGGTGTCCCCCTTGATGTCACCCTTGCCCTTCATTCACAGATGCAGGTGCTCTTGGCCCAGGTCCAGAACTCAGAGCAGCTGCTGCGGACCCTGCAGGGGACTGTGAGCCAGGCCCAGGAGCGGGTTCAGCTGCAGATGGTGAGAGCTTGGGGCCTGGGGTAGGAGGGAGAGGAATGTGATGAGATTTGGGTGGGGGGGGCACATGAAAGGCTGAGGCATCTGTCCTGCTCTCCAGCTGCTTTGGCTGTACCTGGTGCCAAGTAGGTAAAAGGGCTTCCAGGGTACCTGGCACTGTGGCCAGAGCAGAGGCCGTGCCTGAGATGCTTGACATTCAGACAGAGCCCACCATGCACCCACTCTCTGATCTTGGTCTGATCCCATGAGCTGGGAGCCTCAGCCTTGCCACTTTGAAATTGAGGTAATGGGACCTAGCTTACAGAGTCATGAGGATTAAAAGCAAGGACTGCAAAATCAGATACTTCCAAGATTAGACGGGAGTTGTGAATGATTGAATTGGGCCAGGTGTGAGGCAGGAAGGCGAAGCATGGCAGACGGAGGGGCAGTGCCTGGGGGGCTGCTGCTCCTCCACTCCGCTGACCGTGGCCACATGGGAGTGCAAGCTCGATGCCGCCAGCTCTTCTGATTTGTCGAGAGAAGCCAGAAAATCTGGACATTTGTACATAGTCTCCCAGTTTTCAAGTTAGCAACTATTTTAATGTTTAAGAAAACATGTGGACCGAAGAAAGCCCTTGACATGGCCGTTGCTGCCACTGTGTGACCTCTGTGTCACTGAGGAGGGTGTATGAAAAGCTTGAGAGCCAAAGACAGGTAATAAAGGGAGTTTCTTTTTTTCTCAGAAGAGGAGGAGTGTGTGGGTTTTCTGGCTGTGAGCAATGTCTGGAAGAAGATTCAGGGTTTGGCCTCACAGAGGACTAGAGACATCTTGTCCCCCTCCTCACCTCAGGCTCACTGTCTACCCCCAGGCAGAGCTGGCCACCTCCCACAAGTGCCTGAGCCACGAGGTAAAGCGGCTGACTGAGGAGAACAGAGGGCTGCGGGCTGAGCAGCTACCATCTTCAGCCCCCCGGGGCCTGGAGCAGGATGAGAGCCAGGAGGAGTTGCTGCCCAGCTCGGTCCCAGTAAGGGGAATGTGGGTGCCAAGAGCCTGGGGGCCACCCTGTCGGCCCTTCCTCTCCATGCACAGCAGAGCACTGACTTGGGATCATGGGACTAAAGGACAGATTCAGGCTGTTGTGTGTTAGCTGTGTCTCCTTGGCCAACTCGACTTTTCTAAGGCTGTTTCTTCATCTGAAAAATGGGACCACACTCCCTTCCCAGCATTGGCATGAATAGAGTTAACAGAATGCTTGATATGAAAGAAGCAGTAATTTGGTTTATTTTTAAGTGATGTGAGAGCCACAAAATTGAATTCATTATAACCTTTGGTTCATAACAAACTGTCATCATTGATCTGTTTGTTTATTGAATTTGTCATAATTTATTAAAAGTTTGAAGACTCCCCAGAACCCTTGCCCACCCATCTGGGTTTTTCCCCTTTTTAATGGTTTTCTTCCTCCCTTCCTTTCCCCGCCCCATAATCACCATCTTGCTGGTGGCCCCTGTGGCCTCTGCCCCTCCTGCCCCACAGAGAAGGTGACTTGCATCTCTTGCAGGAGCTGCAGCAGCTGGTGCGCTGCATGCGGCAGGAGGCGCAGGCCCATGAGCAGGCCCGGGAGCACGAGGCTGAGCGCCTTCGGATTGAGATTGTGACCCTGCGGGAGGCACTGGAGGAGGAGACGGCAGCAAGGGCCAGCCTAGAGGGGCAGCTGAGGGTGCAGCGGGAGGAGACAGGTGAGAGAAGGGGCCGAGCCACACCACCCCTGCTCCTGGGGAGGTGACCTCCCCACAGGGGACTTCCTGGGCACCAGGAGGGGAGAGAGGAGACTGTGAGAATGAGCCTTGACTTCTCTTTCTTTCTTTTCCACACAGAGGTATTAGAGGGTAAGTAGGCACTGGGGCCCTGCGGGGGTGGGGTTGGCGAAGGAGGGTGGGCGTGGGCCTGACATCCTTCCCCTGCCTGACTTCCCAGCCTCCCTGTGCAGCCTGAGGACGGAGATGGAGCGAATCCAGCAGGAACAGAGCAAGGTGAGGCAGTAGGCCAGACTGGGATGACGTGGATGAGGTGGCAGAGTGGAGAAGGCCCTAACGGGACCCTCCTGCCCTTCGTGTCTGTCTCAGGCCAGGTGGCGGAAGGCAGCCACCAAATTCGGGCCCCACAGGAGAGATCAGAGTCGGGTGGTGTAGATGAACTACCCCTCCAGCTAGCTACACACGCTCCCATCTGGCCCAAGGCCCCAGCCTGTGTCCTGTCCCCCCAGGCCCAGCTCACAGACCTCCTCTCAGAACAGAGGGCAAAGGTGCTACGGCTGCAGGCCGAGCTGGAGACCAGTGAACAGGTGCAGAGGGATTTCGTAAGACTGTCCCAGGCCCTGCAGGTATGGCATGTCCCCTCCCCAACAGACTGCTATGACTTCAGGTGACTTGTCCTGGGTCATGCAAGGGCAATCCCCCATTCGTGGAGTCCTCTTCCTTCTGGGGCCATACGATCCTTCTTCCTGAGTTACTGCTCAAAAACGTTAAACCTCTCGTGTGTCTTTGCTGGTCATGGCAAGCCCCTAGCCCTGGGCCAGGCACGTGGATGTGAGGCATGCTCATGTCAGCTGCACCTGTCCCTGTCCCATGCTTCCTCAGGCTGCCCCCCTAGGACTCATCTCTTCCCTTGAACCTGGTTTCACCATGGGTCAGGGGAGATGGAGCCCCTGGGTCCACTAGTCCTTGGCCCTTGCCCCTTGGAGGGCTGGCAGATGGGGCAGGGGCTGCATTTCCCCATCAAGGCCCGTCTGCTTCCCTCGCTGGACCCCACAGGTGCGGCTGGAACGGATCCGCCAGGCAGAGAGTCTGGAACAAGTGCGCAGCATCGTGGACGAGGCGCCCCTCAGGGACATCAGGGACATCAAGGACACCTGAGGGGCCAGAACCCACCCCCCGGGGAGACTGTCTTTCTCCAATGCAGAACCATGAGGCCTAAGCTTTGGGGGCCTCACGATGGAGTCTTCCCCTCTCCAAGCCTGGGGTTCAGGGGACAGGGCCATCGCTGTCCTGTCCCTCCAGGGCCTCCTCTCAGGAGTGGCTGAGCCTCTGCTCCCCAGGGTGACACTGGATGAGGGTCCCAACTCCCTCCTGGAACCAAAGGTGCAGGCTCAGCCCTGCGGCTTTCTGGCTGCTATGCTGCCTCCCGAGCCCCGACCGTCCCGCCCCTGCCCCCTGGCCAGACCGCCGGCCCGTCCTTCGTCCTTCGTCCCTTTCCCTGAGGCCGAGCCAAGCTGTGAGTGGTGGCTGGGAGCCTCCCTCCACATGTGTGCCCTGGACAGGCAGCTGCTTTGTGGACTGCATGACACTAAGATGCTTGTCCCCAGGAGCCTGACCCAGGCCCAAAGATGTGCATGGAGGCAAGGCCAGACTTTTCTGTCATTTATTTTCAATAAATAAGCAGCTCAGCTCAGTCAGTCGCCTTGTCCCTGCAAGCCCCACGGGGTTGGGGTAAAGGAGGTTTTTCAAGGGTAAGAGGGAGGGTGGGTTGCTGGAGCGGGGAGGAGACTGAAGGGAACGTGTTTATAAACAAGAATGTAGAAGGGGAAAGGGAACGTGGGGTCTGTGCCACAGCTCTGGCTGAAGATGCGTCACTATCAGGGGGAAGAAGGGGCAAAAGGGCTGGTTACTTCCTTCTTTCATCTTCTGGATCTGCAAGGAGGAAGGGGAGGGATGAACCAGGGGACAGGAGAGGAGAGGAAGAGTCCCTCCCGGGCTCTGTCCACATTCCCCATCGATTCACCTGGAGGGTCGCTCCACTGCCCCCCCCCAATACTCACCTGTGTCCCTGGACCCCACTCCTCCCACCACTGCAACCCCAGCAGCAGACAGCGCAGCGCCCAGCCCGCGCAGCGCAGCGCAGCCCAGCCCGGCAGACAGGTGGTGCCCAGAGGCAGGGCGGTGCTGACCCTGGAGTAAGGGCAGCAGAGCCCCCCATCCAGCTCGGAAGCTCCGCAGTGGCAGTGGCAGCAATGGCTCCAGGTGGAGCTGCGAGCACAAGTGACCTTGGGTGCCACCCAAGGGGGAGAAGGGGTGGGGTGGGGGGCACAGCAGCTGGGGCAAGGGCAAGAAGGGGGGCGATACCTGTGACACGGTTCAAAGAGATGGAGGAGGGGGAAACGAGTTATCCTATGGCCAGAGAGGACAGAGAGACAGCCGTTACTGAGGAAGAGAGGTAGGCTTGGAGGGCCAAGAGGGCTGAGGAGGTTGTGGGGATGCCAAGGAGAACGTGTCTGCACCGGGCAGAGTAGGGAGGGGAGATGGGGCCAGGCTGCACCTCCCTGGTGGACAGTGGTCCTGCCAGGACCGAGAAGAACACACCCACCTGGAAAGGAAGGGGTGGGGGCAGGCGCCTTCGCAGCGCAGATGGAGGGGGCTGTGCTCAGGGCCCAGGGGCTGACAGGGCTCAGAGGAGCGGAGCCTCTTACCCTCCAGATAGTTCCGAGCAACAAACTTGAGGAGTTCATCGAGCCCGATGACTGGCAATGAGATCTTGAGGACCATGAGCCACTGGGTGAAGTCCAGGGCCCGAAGCTTGAAGATCATCTGGGAAGCGGTGGTCAAAGGCAGTGAGAAGGACAAGTGTCCTCAGGAGGGGGCAGGCAGGGGCCAGAGGACCCGGCACCGCACCAACCTGACCCCACCTTCTTCCCTTTGTCAGTGCCTCCAGCGGCAGGGGTCACAGACCCCTACAGAGGCTCCGTGTGGGTTGGGGGACAGGTGGAGGTGGCCCTGGCCAGAAGGCTTACCGGCAGAGGGTCAACATAGAGGATGAGGAAGTGGAGGGACATGGAGAGGCAGATGGAGCCCAGCAGCCAGATGTTCACCCAGGGCGGCATCCGGATGAGGGACTGGTTCTCAGACAGGCTGCAAGTGGATGGCCAGGCGGAGGCACGAGTGGGAGACCGAAGAAGAAAGAGTGGTGAGGAGGAGGGCAGAGGACAAAGGCATCAGGGCGCGGGAGGGCGGGCCCCACCTGTTGAGAGCATTGCACATTTCGATGGTAACCAGCACAGACAAGGCCATGGTCATGGGCTCGGGAGCTTCAAAGATCTCACAGTCCACACCCTCGAAGTCAGGGTTGTCTTCAGTACACTGCATGAAGTGAGTCTGCAGGGGGAGAGGGCAGGAACTGGGACCCCACAGAAGCCTCCAAGCCATCCTCCTGCTTCCCGCCCCTGCTCTGTCCCCCCTCTTCACCCCTTCCCTACCAGCTGGCTGTAGGTGACATGAGGCCCGTCCTCTGCATACAGGAACCACCAGGCAGCCGCACCCACAGTGGCTGCACCCACATAGCCTGTGGTAGAGAGAAGATGGGGGTTGGGGAGTCAGGGCCGGGAAGACGGGAGGCATCGGAGGGCCTTATGGCCATGAACAGCTGGTTGAGGAAAAGGAACAATGGGGTAGCTGCACTGGGCGGGGGAGGGACTGGTATCCTGAGGGTTGGGAAAGATTGTGGGATCCCATCCTGCTCACCCCCAATTGCCATGTAGCGGAAAAAGAGCCAGCCACTGATGAGGGGCTCCTTGGGGCTCCGGGGGGGCCGGTCCATGATGTCCAGGTCTGGTGGGTTGAAGCCCAGAGCTGTGGCCGGGAGCCCGTCAGTCACCAAGTTCACCCACAGCAGCTGCACAGGAATCAGGGCCTCAGGCAGCCCCAAGGCGGCTGTCAGGAAGATGCTGCCCAGAAGAGGTAGTCAGTCACACGTCGGTCCTGCTCCCAGACCTGTGGCCACCCCCCACCCTCGGCCCCGGTTCCTTCTAGGTGCCTGCCCTGGCTGCTCACCAGACCACCTCGCCCACGTTGGAGGAGATGAGGTAGCGGATAAACTGCTTCATGTTGTTGTAGATGGCCCGGCCCTCCTCCACGGCAGCCACGATGGTGGAGAAGTTGTCGTCGGCCAGCACCATCTCAGAGGCGGTCTTGGCCACAGCAGTGCCAGAGCCCATCGCAATGCCAATCTCGGCCTTCTTCAGAGCGGGGGCATCATTGACACCGTCGCCGGTCTGACAGGAGAGGGAAGGTGGGACCCGGCCCTTCTCAGCACCCCTCCGTGCATCTGACCCGGGCCCCCGGCTCCCAGGGGTGATAGCCTCAATGGACACTAAGCAGACTGCCCCACACCGGACTCCACATGGGTCCCCGCCTGGGTGGCCCCACTGGTCTTCTCACCATAGCTGTGATCTCATCGTAAGACTGCAGATACTCCACAATCTTCGACTTATGGGCAGGTTCCACTCGGGCAAAGCAGCAGGCGCGACGGCAGGCCTCCCGCTGCTCAGCCAGGGGCAGGTCATCGAACTCCCGGCCAGTGTAGGCTCGGTCCGCCACCTCCTCATTCTCTCCAAAGATGCCAATTCGTCGGCAGATGGCAATGGCTGTGCCTTTGTTGTCCCCAGTGATCATGATCACTCGGATTCCGGCATCACGGCACAACTGGATAGAGCCTGTGACCTCCTTGCGGGGTGGGTCCAACATGCCCACCACGCCAACGAATGTCAGGTCCATCTGCAGAAGCGGAGCAGAGAGCAACAGGGTCAGGGAGGGACTCAGAGAAGAGCCAGGGAGGAAGCTTGCAGGGAGCTAGGGAGAAAGGTCAGTGAGCTGTGGGGAGAGCCAGCTCTGGACCTGATGTTCAAACCTCAGCAGGGCCTCGTGAACTCGGGATGGAAGACTCCTTGTTGCACGTGTACCTGCAGGCTTGGCGGTGCCAGGCCCACCGTAGGTGGCAGACCTCGGCTTTCACAGAAAGAACTCAAGCTGGAAGTTAGGGTGGTGGTTTCTACTTTCAGGACCACTCACTTCCTCTACAACTTTGAGCAAATCTGTGTCACCTGTGAGGCCACAGTGTCCCCTCTATAAAACAGAGGGAGTGAACTCTGGTGCTATTCAGAGAGCCAGTCCATTACAAGAAAAGTTGCTTATGCCAGAATGCAGGTCAAGACGCTGCTTCTTGCATCAAGATGATCTCACTCTGGAAACATGTCAGCTGAACCTGAGTATGTTGGTCACCGAGTTGATTTCTGTTCTGGTGCGAGCGCCTCACCTCATCGCGGACAGGTCCACAGATCCCATGCAAAGTAGCCCTAGATGGTTCCTAAGGTTCTTTCAGTCTCTAATGTCCTGTGATCCTAGGGCCCGTGACAGTGTAGGACATGACAAGGGTGGTGGAGGGGGTGAAGCAGATGACTCAGGACAAAGGAATGGGAGGCTTCCATCTGCTCACCTCATACTCCATGAACCTGGAAGAGTCATCCAGGATCATGTCCTCTCGCTTTGGCGGGGTGTCCCGGGTCGCCAGGGCCAGGCAGCGCAGGGTGTCCCGGCCAGTGCCCCACTCCTTAATCACAGACATGATCTTCTCCTTCACTGGCCCTGTCAGGGGCACCCGTGTGGTGCCAACTCGCACGTAGTTACAGCGGTCGATGACCCCCTCAGGGGCCCCCTAGGTAGACAGAACAGCATTCAGAGATGATTGTCTTCCTTCCAGGGCACAATGCGAGGGCAGGGATAGGAGAGGGGTTCCGGCTTAGGAAGAAGAGGGGTTAGGGCGCATTCTGATTTCTGACCTTGACAAACATCTTGTTGCCTACAGCGGCCCGGGACTTGGCTGGGGAGCAATAGACAGACATGGACTTTCTGTCTCGGGAGAACTCCAGAGTGAATTCCTTCTTCATTAGCTGGCGGATCACCTGGAAGAGAGGAGACAGGGAGGGAGGGGCCAGACGTGAGACTGGCGGGCAAGGAGGGATGCTGCTGTACGTGCAGGGCAAAGCCCCAGACCCCTGGAAACAGTCAAAAAGGACTGGGAGGCCAAGCAGACCCCAAACTGAGGCAAGCTAAGTGTGGTCCCTACAGCACTAATGGAGGGAATGCCAAGGCTAGTGCTGCTACTGTCTTAGTGTCTGGTTTAAAGCACAACAGCCACAAAACGGGTCGTGTGCACTGTCCAGTCGAACAGTCAGTGATGATCTGATGTTCTATTATCGGAATGGTCCAAAATGGTGAGACTGAACAATGGCGACTGAGCACAAGAAACGTGGCTGGTGCAATTGCAAAACCGAGTTTTTACTTACATTTGGGTTTAATTAATTTAAATTTAAATAACCACATGTGTGCTTCTAGAGACTTGTTGATGGACAGTGAAGACCTAGCGCCTGGAATGCAATAATAAGTGCTTGGTAAAAACGAATAAGAGCCTTTTTTATCAAAGGCATCATGGATGTTTCTCCACAAAAGAAAACAAAACAAAAAAACTAACAAATAAGATAAAAAATAAGTTCATGTTTAGGTTATCATTTGTACATTTTTTAAATGCTTAAAATAGATGTCAAATATCTATTGATATTTAGGTTATTTTTGTCATATTGAATAAAACAGTAATGAGCATCTCGCATATATAAGGATGGGTGATGAGGGGAACGTAACATCCCAGAGGAATTCAATGTGGACACTGAGTAAATATGAATAGCAAGAACTCAAGAGTGAGAGAAATAGAATTGGGCTTGTTCATTTGGACAAGGGAAAGTGGAGGCACATGCAGGAGTTAAATTTCCCAAATCCTAAATCAGGTCCTGAGAGCTGACAAAAACTAGTGCGCTTCTAGAGAGGATAATAAGTCGGGGCTGCCCCAGGACGGGTCACTTGTGGTTTCTATGTCTAGCTCTGTCCCTTTCAACTAGGGACCCAAGAGGAAGACGTGATCTTAAATTCATCGAGGACGCTGCCGCTGGGCAGCATAAAGAGCAGTATAGGTCAGGGGCGGCAAGTCTTCCCCAAAGTGAGCCCGAGCAAGGAAAGCTGTGGAGAAGCCATCTGCCTGTCCCGGTTGGGTTCCCACATGGAGCACAAGGCCCTGCCCAACCCGCTGGGGTTAGGGGAGTGGAAAGCCCTGCTTCCTGAGGTTCCTTGGGGCCGGGCCTATGCGAGGCGTGTGGAAAAGGACCCCATGGGAGGCAGCAGCCGGACTCACCGAGTTGCAGGCATTGGCCCTCTCCACCTTTGAGAGGCTTCTCACTTCAGTATTGAATACATTCATCTTCTCTACCAGGGTGGTGAGCGCCGTCTCGGTGGCCTCGCCTACCTTCTCATAAACACCTTTGGCCTGAGGAAGCAGAGGAGGAGGAGGAAGAAGGTGCCCTGGGCTCCTGGCCCCTTGCTCCCACTTATCATACCCACCTACCACCTAGAACGGGAAGGGAGCGAGCCACTCCCTTCCCCTTACACCCAGGGGAGGACTTGGTACAAGAGTCGGCCTTCCCAAAACCCCTTCCTTGTGACCTGTTGAGGATGCCTGGACTCTGAGCCAGTTGGAAGGGGAAGGAGGGACTGCTTCAGGAGTGTAGAGATTACCTCATTGAAGTCCAAGGAAGAGTCATTGCAGAGGGCACAAATGGTGGCCAGTTCCACCAGCCCATCATACTGCCCTGCCCGGACTGGCTTATCATTCTTCAGGCTGGCAGTGAGGTGGGAGGAAGGAAAGAAAAAAGACAAGTAGAGAAGAATAGGGCATGAGATGTAGAGAGAGCATGCGGAAAGCAGTGAGGCCCAGTCAGGGAGATGGCAAGCAACTTGGAAATAAGGTAGGAGACAGAACAAAGTCAGGGGAGGAAGAGAAAGGAAGACACGACTGGAGGGAGGGCCCCAGGGGAGAGGCGGGATGTGTGCGGAGGGGGTGTGAGGAGTTGAGGAGGACTTTGGGGGACTTACACCTCTCCTTCTGGAGCATAAGTGGAGCCAGTGATTGAGAACTCATTCAGAATGCAGACGTCGCCATCCACCCTGTCAATGATGAACATCTGCAGGGGAGAAGGGCATGTGCACTGATGTCTAGCTCTCCCCATCCTGAAGGTGTTCTGCACTGGGGGAGGCCTGGCTCCTAACGTCCCTCTGCTCAGCCACCTGCAGGAACCAACCAAACTTCCCACGTCCACCACACCTGCCTTTCCTTTTTCTCCCTGCATTCTCCCCTCTCCCACCAGTCCCCTGTAATCATTCTCCATGTTCTGTTAGTGGCCTTAAAAAAAGTTACTGCAGGCCACAGGCTGCGGGCTCCTTTAGATCAGTGAATACAATAAGACGTGCACGATGAGGTGTGGGGATTGTGGTTACCAGTTCACCTGTCAGCGCATCTAAAGCCCAGCCACTTGTGACCAGATCTTCTAGTTTTGCAGGAACAGCTAGAAATTCAGGTTATTTCCCTATGAAATCTCTTGACTTTCAAATGTGAGCAATGAATTCATTTTTATGAAACACAACAAGAACCCAGCTGCACAAGCCTGTGGCCTGGTTTGGAAGCCTGTGCTTTGGAGGTGTGTAGAGTAAGCAATGCCCAGAGCGGGGCAGCCCGGCATGACCCAGAGCAAGCGTGAAGGGACAGGACTTGAGATATGTTCCACCACAAAACAGTTCTGTGGTCAAGTCAGTTTGGGAAACTCTGGGTTAAACAAAGTGGAACCCACCCTTGAAAGCCTTCTCTGAGGTTTTCAAATGCCGAAAGACCTGTGGGTCTCCCCAAGGGGCCAAGGGTGCAGCTTTTCTCACCCTGGTCTGACCACATGGCTCTTGCTTCCCAGAACAACTTATATCTCATGGACATGCTATTCCAAGAACTCTGTTTAGGGCAGGGGTCCTTTGCCTTGGGTCCAGGGATGATGGCCCCAACCCTTACCCCCACCCCCCACCAAGGGGTCTGTGAACTTTAAGGACAAAAAAAAAAAAAAAAAATTACACCTTTTATTTTCTGACACTTAGTATTTCCTTCCAATTAGAAATGCAGAAATTAACTGCGTTATTAGCAAAATCTGTGACTCGGCCACCAACATAATCACAGATACCTTCCTGTCTCATTGCATTATCACAGAGCTCTCAAAACAGCCCTTATGCTCATCTGCCCTTTAGCTCCAATGCTGTGGTAATTCTCAGACCCACTACTAGACTTGCTATTTAATTCAGTAATAAAGAAGCATAAGTGTTACCAAGTAACGAATTTGTTTTTTACATTCTGATAACTGTATTTCAATCACTGGTTTCCTTTGTAATCTGATACATTTTAAAAACAGAACCCCATGTACTTTGTTTCATACATTTAAACTATCAGACTGAGAATAGATCCAGACTGCCAAAATGTGAGGCACCAAAAAGATGAGGAGCCCTGGTTTGGGACATGCTGCTGGAGAAGAGTGCGGGCGGGCCCCACCACGGCCTGCCACGAACGGCCATTCTGGAGGGCAGTCCGCTGCACAGGCAGGAGCTCTGGGCCCAGACAGGCTTGGATTTGAAACTCAATTCTGCTACTTATTCACTGTACCAAATCTCCCAGAGCCTCAGTGTCCTCCTCCAGAAAATGGGGTAAACAAGACCTTTTCCTGACGGGGCTGCTGTGGAAGGTCAGAGATAACCCAGGGCAGGGTCTGGTACGCAGTGGTGGCTGCAGGGAGCTATCCGGCTATCTCTCCGATCCCTCTCACAGCTGGCAGGATGGCACTCTAACTGCCCTCTGAGCATTTCTTTCCCAGGCCAAAGTGAGAAGCAGTCAGTGATGAACGGGTAACCCCATCTTTGGAGGGCTCATTTCACCCAAGGGGAGTCTCCCGAGTGGGAGGTGGCCACGCCTCTCTGACCTTGCAGACAGACATCTGGTTGGTGGTGAGGGTGCCTGTCTTGTCAGAACAGATGACAGAGGTGCAGCCCAGAGTCTCCACAGAGGGCAAGCTCCTCACGATTGCGTTTTTCTTTGCCATCCGGCGGGTGCCCAGGGCCAGGCAGGTGGTGATGACTGCAGGAAGGCCTGAGGGGGAAGTGGGAGTGAGGAAACAATAATGGGCGAAGAAAGGAATGGCCCCCAAGGATAGCAGGTCCCGATCCCTGGAACTCATTACTTTATTGGAAAAAGGGTCTCCGAGGATGAGATTAGCAAATGGGGGGAGAAGGAGAGGCTCCCATACCTTCCGGGATCGCAGCCACAGCCAGGGCCACGGCGATCTTAAAATAGTAGATGGCACCACGGAACCAGGAGCCCCCATGGACGGGATCGTTGAAGTGGCC
The DNA here is from genome assembly GCA_003508835.1 of Eonycteris spelaea. NCBI lineage: Eukaryota > Metazoa > Chordata > Mammalia > Chiroptera > Pteropodidae > Eonycteris > Eonycteris spelaea. The sequence continues at coordinate 1,227,482 of PUFA01000186.1, read as the reverse complement.
AATGTTGATGAGCCAGACGGCCACGCAGATGAGGGAGATGACCTTGGAGAGCTGTTCCCCAAACTCATCCAGCTTCTGCTGCAGAGGGGTCTTGTCCTGCTCGGTGGCGGCCATCTGGTCACGGATCTTCCCAATCTCAGTGCTCACGCCAGTAGTGGCCACGATGCCCAAGGCCTTGCCGGCTGCAATGTTGGTGCCCTGGGAAGGTGAAGAAGAGGCAAGGAATCAGGCAAGAGGCAACCCTCATGCCACATCCCCACCTGTGGGCCATGTTTCTCCCAGACCAGGGCCTCTGGCTAGAGTATATGCCCGTGGGCTCAGGATGGCTCACCGAGAAAAGCATGTTCTTCTTATCTTGGTTGACAGCTCGGGGGTCAGGAACAGGGTCTGTGTGCTTGATGACAGATACGGACTCGCCTGTGGAATACGGGACAAGGGGTTTTCAGATGACATCATGTCCTTCTCCCATACTTCCCACCCTTAACTCCCTCCCTGCTTTGCAGGACAGGGCCTGGTAAAGACCCAGCGGCAATCCTGGAAGGAGTCTGGATTCTGGAAGAAGCCATTGGAGGCAAATGGGAACTCCATTGCCCTTAGAGTAACGTGACCTTGACCCGAGTCCCAGCTTGGCCACTTATACTACATGATTTTGGATCACTTAACCTTGGTTTGCTCCTCTGTGAAATGGGGTGATAATACATATACTCAGAACAAGGTCTTGGTGAAATCCAATAAGCTACTTATGTGAAGGTGCACCGTTGACTGCAGCGCGTATTCCTGGGGAGGAGAGGCCCCGGCCCGCGGCACCTTGCCTCCCTCATCCCAGAGGCAGGAGCTCAGAGAGTCACCTGGGCCAGCCCTGCCTTGCCTCCCGGACCATGGGGAACGCTCCCTGGCTCTTTGCCCGCTCTCTCCCGGTGGACACACAGATGCAGCTGTGTTTTAAGTGCATCTGAATCCTCCACCTTGTCCTAGAACCTATGGCTCCTCACTTGAGGATTTTTGAGGAGACAGGATAGTTCTCAGGGTGAGTGGGTCCCTATGTCTGTGTGGAAGAGATGGGTTTATGGCCATCTGGAGAATGGTACAAATGTCCTGCCCTCTCCCATGACCCCTTGTGTTTGTCTTACGACAGTGAACGAGGCTGAGCAGTGCTGGCTTCGCGGCCACTACAGAGCCAGGAGGGGGCCCTATTGTGAGTGTTCTCTTTGTCCACCTGGAATTTCATTCCTGTCTGTCCACTGAGCTCCTGCTCACCACATTCTCATCCCCATGCCTCCTGATGCATCCTCCCACCAAGGCCCCCAAACCTGTCAGGATGGACTGGTCAACCCGGAGGGTGGTGGATTTGATGGAGAGGATGCGGATATCTGCAGGGACTTTGTCGCCCACTATGGAAAGAGTAGAGAGGAAGGAAGTCAGTTGTGAAAGGATTCTTCTTCCTTCCTAGGAAAAACTCAACCTTTGTCCAACTATCTCACCTCATCCTTCGGGTCTCGGGGAGGTCACCTGGGCTGGGTGCCCACCCTTAGGCTTAAGTCAGGCCCGCAGCATATGCTCCTGCAGCCCCAGCAAGCGCGTCCCTCTTAGCACCCATTCCAAGTGCACCCCTCATTGAAAGCCCTCCTCCCCATCGGTCTGTGAGCCCTGGGAGGGAAGGGACTGGCATGGGGCCCAGCACAGAGTATGTGCTCAGTAAACTCACACTGACCAACTGAAGGGAAATGTAGGCACAATTTAGCTGTATGAAACTAAATCTGAGAATGGGAGACAGCAAAGCAGAGAGGGAAAAGAGTGAGAAAGAGGAGGAGGGAAAGACAAGAGAAGAGCTAAAAAAACAGGGTGGGCTGGAGAGACGTGAGTTAGGGGATGAGAATAAAATGGACCAGCCATGGAAGGCAGGAAGAAACAGGAGAAAATACAGGAATTGAGAAAATCAGTGTCAACCAAGACAAAAGGGAGAGCAAGAAGCAGGAGAGAGTAAGCGAGAGGGATGTGTGGCAAGGGAAGTCGCAGGAGGGGGAGGAGCAGCTGAGGCAGAGGGCACAGGTCTGCAGGTCCACATGGCGAGGACGCACATCTGAGCCTGCCACCCAGTCTGAGCACCTGAGGGGGGCGGAGCAGGAAGCCAGGTGAGTGAGCTGGGGACACAGCAGGTGAGAAGGGGAAGCCTACAAGGAACAAGGAGTAGCGGGGGCAGGGAAGCAACACATGGCGGAGAGCGGAGGAGTGGGGGGAGGCCAGGGAGAGGTGCAGAAGGAACGGGTCAGTCCAGGAAGCCACCTCGGGGCAAGGCTGCAAGGCAGATGCCCTGCCAGACTTGAGATCTTAGAAGAGGCGAAATGCCTTCCAGGACCTCTGCCCAATCCTGCCCGGTCCCAAGGATGGTGCTGGGGACAGGATTTGAGTGCTTTCCTTCCCATTTCTAAGGTTCCTCCTCCTGTGCCAGAGGAACTGAGGAGGAGGGAGGAGGTTGGCCATGGAGTTGGGCGGGACACCCTGTCACCCAAGCCAAAGTGATATTTATAGACATTCATGGCGCTGACTCCAAACTGTCACCGTCGCAGGGCAACCCTGTGATGGGGCACTGGGGTCTTCGGCCTGCCCTCCTTCCCCGTCCCCACATTTCCCATGGTGGCGATGCAGGTGTCTAGTGGAAGGAAACCGGCTGAGCAAGACACATCCCCCCTGTGTCAGGGGCCTGGAGATATGGGGAGGCCTGCACAGGGCAAATAAAAAACCGCTGAAGGGGGCAGAATCCCAGTAATCTTAGCCACCTGGCCCCCACTCCTCCCTGGCCAGGCATTAAGTGTCCCTTCCCGGAGAGGCGGGGCCCCTCCTTGAGCAGCCTCCTCCCAGGTCCCGTGCTCTCTGCCGGGGCCTGAGTTTCCCTTACATGGTCGGGGGCTCGAGCCTTGGCCCCCCTCCTCCCTTCTACCCTTGCTCCTTCCCCTTTGAGAGGCCTCAAGGGCACTGAGAGGTCAAGATTTAAGGCTGACCAAGCTTGGGGGTGGGTGGAAGGAGAGGGAAGCCAGGCCTCAGAAGGGGGGTGGAGACAGGGCCGTTGGCAGGGACTGGGTTCCACCTGTTGCTTGCAAGGCTGAGTGAGAGGAGGGGGAGCAGGGGGTCTGCCTGCAGCTTCAGGGACAGGACTGGCTGTTCCTACTGAGACTCTGACGGGGTGGTGCTGCTGTGGCCACGGTGCCCTGGGGTGACCTCCCGAGGAGTGTGGGAAGGAGAAGTCAAGACTTTGCCATCCAGGCTACCTTCTAGACACCGGAATCAGTGGCTGGCCAACCTCTACTGCCAACTTGCACATCATCTTGGCCTCCAACCCAACGCCTCCCATCCTGGACCACTCACTCCCGTCACTCACCAGCCACCTCCACAATGTCCCCGGGGACAATGTCCCGAGCCTTGATCCTTTGCACTGACTTTCGGTCAGCCCGGTAGACTTTTCCCATCTCAGGTTCATATTCCTTCAGAGCTTCGATGGCGTTCTCCGCATTACGCTCCTGGTGGGACAGGGTGGAAGAGCGGTGGGTCATCAGAGGGATGAAGATTAATGGAAGGGGAGGAGACTGGCAGGGGAGGATTGGGGGGTGGAGGGAGTGTAGAGATGGCAGGTCAGGGGCCAGAGTCCTGGGGGCAACAGGGGTGTCACAGAGGAAGGAGGAGGTTGTGCAGTCCTGGCTCCTGACACAGGGAAGCAGACAAACCCCACAGTAAGGGTCAGTGTGTGTGTGTGTGTTAAAGAACCTGTTATTTACGACCAAAATGGTTAAGGGGGTTTTAGGGAGAGAAGAAAAGAGAATCAGAGAAAATCAAAAAGCAGGGGACAGGAAAAGTAGAGGGTAGCAGCGTAAGAGAAGGAAGACAGTCAAACTGGCATTTGCTGAACTCCGACCATGTGCCAGGCACAGGGCCAGGCACTTTTACACTCACGATCTTGCTATATTTCACCACAACTCTGAGGGCAGGATTGTTAGCTCCGTTTTATGAATGATGAGACTGAGGCTCAAAAAGATGAAGAACTTGCCCAGGGTTTATAGCAAGTGACAGCGGGAACACCAATCTTCTACCTCTTTACAACACTCTGTCCCATTTCCAAACTGAGCCATAGGACAACAGAACAAGGCAAGCCCGAGGGGGAGCTACGGGGTGTGTTGTGGGGGAGGACTGGCCTCACATTCAGTGTCAGGATGTGAAGGAGAGAGGCGGGGTCAAAACTAACCTGCCAAACCCCCACGATGGCATTGGCAACGAGGATCAAGAGGATGACAAAGGGTTCAACAAAGGCAGTGACAGTCTCTTCACCTTCCTCAAACCAGGCCAGCACCTGGGAAGCAGGGCAAGAGGGAATAATAGGTAATAGAGCCCCTCAAACAGGTAAAGCAAGCAATGGAGGTGGGAACATGTCCAGGAGCAAACGGAGCAGGGCATCACGGGGATACTGCAGGCGCACGTCGGGTTGGAGGCTCTAACACTCCAAGGCGCATTCTCGCACAAGCTGCACACTGACTAACGTTCAGCAGAAACAGGCGGGCACAGACTGGGGCACAGACGCAGCACTCAGGGATTAACTAAGAATGCCTTCAGGTTTTCCTGACAGAGCCCTTGGCTTGTAAATGAAGCTCAGGGGACACCCAGGCCAACTGCCTCCAGGCTACATCCACCTCATGGGAGAGACTCAGTAGGAAAACCCTGTGGTCCCTGCAGGCGCCTGGCCCACCCATAGCCTCCCCTGCGAGCGCACGCAGGCACACACACACACACACACATACACACACACACACACACACACACACACACACACACACAGCCCAAGGCAGAGAAGATCCAATTTCATGAGGGAACAGGAGGGGGGGATAGTGTTACGGGGCCTCCTGTACACACCCCACCCCAGCTGTTGCCTCTGCCAGGCAAAAGCAACAGTCGCAGGCAAATGTCAAGGAGCAAATCTGAGAAGGGAGAAGTGAGGCCCTGCCTGCAGGGGCCCATGGGGCCTCCATTAACAAGAACAAGGGACAGAGAGACTTGTTTGCCTAGAGTCTTGTCTTCCAGCAGGACTAAGATGCTAAGGGAGAAATTTCAAAGTTCAGGATGGACTGCTGGGACAGTGGGTGCTGAGGGGAGCTCTGGGCAGGAGGGGGTAGGATCTTGAGGAAGGGGTGAGGCAGCCCTTAGTCTGTGAGGGGCCCAGGGAGTGCGAAGAAGTGGAAGGTCAGGCCAAGATGGTGAGGAGAGGGATCCCAGGAGTTCCAGCCCCACTGGGGAGACAAGGACAGACAGGTGAGGTATCTGGGCCTTCAGGAGCGTTTGGAATCACCTGGCACCAGCAGCTCTTTCCTGCCTCTAGAAGGGAGTCTTTGCCTCAGCCAATCAGCACCAGAAGGGCGGGGCAGGGGCACCAGGATGCTCTGGGATTGGTGGAGTGGGGCCTGCACTTCGGTATGCAGGGACTAGTGGTGGCCCAGAGTGGCAGCAGTGTCTGAGCGGGGGAGCCTTGCGCTCAGGGGTAACCCGAGCGCTTGAAGGCCTGGAAGCTTCGGGGGATGGCTTAGCTTCAGTGTTTTGGCTGTGAATACCCTTAAAGCTTAAAATAAAACCTGCCTGTGGGGTGTAGGGGAGGACAGAGGAGAATGAGCAACCCATCCCAGAACCCCCTTGATTCTGGTCTGTAGAATAGGATGCTGAGGGCTCGGACGACAGGAGCCTATGATTTGGAGCCCGCCCTGCCCAGCACTCTTCAGGTGCCCCATCCCACACCCCAGCCAGCCCCCAGATGCTCTCGCACACTTACAAAGGAAATGCAGGCAGCCAGGAGAAGGATCCGTACCAGGAGGTCTTCAAACTGTTCAATCACCAACTCCCACAGGGACTTCCCTGGGGGAAGAGGCAAGGGAGAGCCCCGGGGTTAAGATCCAGTGGATGAACAGCTGGGGCTCCAAGTACAAGCTGGGGTCCTGGGACTGAGAGTGCTCTGACTTCCAGCCTGGAACAGGAAGGTTCTGGGGTGATGGGCAGGCTGCTTGGTACTGAGAAGGGCTGAGGGAGCTTGCCAGGACTCCAAAAACAGGCTCTTCAAAGTGGTGGGCAGTTGTGCAAGGGCTGGATGCCTCAAGGGGCAAGTGCCTGGAAACTTCTTCCCCCAGCCAGACTCTAACCTTTGGGGAGGGATATTTGCCCCAGGAGTCAGTAGGGAAAAGGCAAGGAGAATGGACTGGGGCACAGAGGTGATGGGCGGTCACCTATGACAGCTCAGGGATTGCAGTAACTTACCTTCCTCAGCAGGGAGCTCTGTTAAAGGGAAAAGAGAAAAAGGACAAATTCATTTGGGGTTCAGTCTCATGCCCCCCATCAGGACTCTGTGGCTAAGGTAAGAGAATCAGGCCATCAAAAGGGCATCTGAGGTTCTCCAAGGTCATCCCACACAGCCTCCCCAAACTGCAGGACCCTGTCCTCAGTCCTCTTCCCCCTGCAGTCATTGGACCATGGCCCAGCTCTTCCCCGACACCCCGGGGAAGCTCCAGTGTGTGTGAGTGCAGGGGGTGAGCAGGAGGGCATCAGCAGCTTTTCCTCCAAGGGACACTTACCGTTGGGGCCGTATTTCTCCAAATGCCGCTTAACTTGGTCCGAGGTGAGGCCTGTAGTCTCGCTCACCCCAAAATAGGCCAAACATTCTTCTGTGGTCTTGGAGTGTGCAGCCTCCATTGTGCTCCCTTCCTGGGGGCCAGGGGGCGGTGTGTTCCTTCTGCGGAGTCCTCACGCGTAGGGGGCCTTCCTCAGTGTGTCCACCTGCTTGTTTGTCTGGGTTTCTTCCTTTTTCTCTCCTCTCCCCCCTCCAGGGCTTTCTTCCCTCCAGGAAGCTCTGACCCTAGTCCCACTTGCAGCAGCCGCCGGCCACCCCCAGCCCCCAGTTGGTCCTTATGAGGGAGTGGGGGGGCCACACTCCCCCCTCCCCCAGATCAGGGATTGGCTGGCTGAGACTCCAGCAGGAGGGGTCAGAAGAGAGAAGTATTTCTGCTGACAGAGGGGGAACAGTGGGGCTGCAGCCTGAGATGTCACTCATGAGGGAAGTTAAGGTGGCCCCAGCCCCAGGGAAGGGGTGGGGGCAAGGAGAGACTTCACTGTCTGTCTTCTGCTACTGACCCCTCCCCCAGGTGCCTAGGCTTCCTCAGTTGCACTGAATTTCCTATTCCGTATCCCAACTCATCCTTCCAGTTCTCTCAAACCCACTTCTACTCTCAGCCCTTCTTTACCTTTCACCTTCCTCACCACCCCACTCCCACTCATCCACCCTAACCCTGTTTCTACTGCCAGCTCCTTCCTCACCTAGTTTGCTGAAAGGGCAGCAGAGATACTCCAACCTTCAGGGGATTGAAGAGGGAGAGAACATCTTTTGTGGGCCAAAGGAAGTGGCTCTAGAGGGACAAGGGGAAGCAGGGAGGGGAGAGGGTCAAGGGGACAGGGTAGAGGATGGTAACCCTACCCTAGGGAGGGGTTGCTGCAGCCATCAACAAGGGATTTAGTGTCCAGGCCCTGGTGAGCAAAGCCAGGACTGCTTGTCTCTCCCCTAAACTCCCCCCCCCCCCGCCCGCCCCATCAGTCTAACTCAGCCTCTGAGAACACAGCCTTCGAGGCGCCCCCCCATTCCTAACAGTGAATACCCTCCCAAGAAAATGGGATACCCAGGCAGCAAGGTAACCCAAGAGGCTACAGAATGTGCTGATGGCAGAGGGGAAGGGATAAGTGTTTTAGGATAGGGGTGGGGATCACCCCAAGCCATAGAATAAGGGTCACCTCCATCCCACACTGTTCTCTCTTTAATCTAAGGGATTTACCTGGCAGACCCCAGATGGCTTGCGGTCTGCACTCTACCTGGCTGTGAAGTGTCTATCCTCAAAGTAGTGAGGATCAGAGCTATGTGCTCAGGCCCTGGGCACACCCCATTAGAAGAAGCATGAGGAACATGGCATCAAGGAGCCTGGGGAAGCTGGCAAAGCAGACTCCAGACCAAAAGCATGGGGACAGGTCTAGGGGAATTAAGGACAGAACAGAGCTGGGGGCAGAAATAAAGCTGCCAGGGTCAGAGGGAAGTCTGAGGAGCAGTGGGAAAAGAGACAGCAGGGACCTGGCATGTGGCAGCCAGGTGGGTGGGGGCTCATGGCTGGGTGCAAAGCCACAAGTTGTTGCTGAACGGCTGGCCTTGGTGTCAGCTTCCTCAGAGAAGCAGCTGCTCTGAGCCCCCCACCCCCACCCCTGCTCTGGGATGGGGGCATCTTTTGGTTATGACCAGGGCAGCTGCTGGAGGAGCAGGGGAGCAGCATGGGGTGTGGGTGGGGGAGGAAAAGGAAGACAGAGAAGTTCGATGAGAGTGATGGTGAAAGGTCAGTGATCACGACCCGGACCTCAATTCCTTCCTCAGTTCAGGCCTGTTTCCTGAAACCGTGAGGATTATAGACCACTGAATGGGTTCTCAAGACTGCTTCCCTCTGATGCTCAAGTTCCTAAGCAGACAATAGCACAGGACACAGCAGGGCACGGAAAAGGAAGTCCCATATCTGGGGAGTAGGTCGGCCAGCAGGGGTGGATGGCACTTAGGATTTAGGAGAGTGCAGTCTCCAGGATGAGCTGAGGACACAGTGCTCCTTCCCTCCTTCCCTCCTTAGTGGCTCCAATAAATCCCTCCCCTGAAGGAGAATCCTGCTGTGACCTGGACAAGGGGGGGGGGCTCAGACAAAGGCCTGAGTGTCCATCGACAGGCACCTCCACCTGGCCCAGCACCCACCACCTTCTTAGGCCAGTCAAGCTCAGCATCTGCCAAACCTTTTGCACTGGCTGGCTTCTTCACACCACCACCTGGAGGAGTGACAGGGTCACTGTCTTAAAGGAGCAGGAATGCCCAAACATGGAGAAGGGGGAGAGGACGGATCCCAGCTTCAAGGGAGCGGAGTGCATGAGGCAGAGGAAAGAAGGCAGGCTTTGCAGGGCACTGCTGCCAACGGGGCCCTTTAAGGTTAGTCATCTCTACCTCTCTCAGCTTCCCAGAGGGGGAAACTGAAGCCAGCGAGGGAAAACCAGCCAGGAGCTGCGAAAGGATCACCATCAGGGAGGCTGGGGCTATGACTTGGGATGGAGGAGAGCATGGCAATGAGGCACTGGCTCTCTTGGATCCTTCCTACTGGGGTCTCCAAGCTGAGTTGGAAGGTTTTTTCTCTCTGAAGGCTGAAGGACATGGCGATAGAGCCCGGCCAATCCCTGACTAGTTCCAAACTTCAGTTGAACCATCCGTAAGGGCTCAGAGGAAAATAGTCTCTTGCAGTCCTCCAGCAAACTGGGGGTGGGTGGGGGTCCTTGTGCCCCTCCCCCACCCATCTTCAGCAGGCAAGTCCCAGAGGGCTGTCAGTGTTTAGGGGGAGGGGGAACCTCGGAGAACCAGTTGCTGCTAGATTAGGAGAGGATCAGGTCCTGCTTACACTGGGGCGCCGCGGCCTTCACTCATCATCTCATTTTGAGAATATAGCACAAATCCCCAAACCATCCCACCTTTGTAAAGCCCATTCTATCCCCTTGGTCTTCTGAGGCCAAGGTTTGGGGGAGTCCCAGGGATTAGGCAAAAGTGGGAGAGCCAGCAGGTTTCCCCCCCGCCAGCCCCCAGCCTGGGTAGCCTGTGAGCCCAGCTGTCTCCTGTCCATCTCCCAATAGGACACAAGGCCCAGAATAGCAAGGTCACAAGCATGGGAGGGGCCTGGAGGTGGAGGCAGAAGCTGAGGGCATGAGAGTGTAGGCTCCACACTCTCATGTGAGGGAAAGTGAGAGGAACAATGGTAAGAGGCAGAGCTGGATGGAGGTCTGGAGGGGAGAGGGCCAAGAAAATGGGTGAGAGTCTTCAGAACCTGGCCCCTCCTTGTTGGCCCCTGCAAACTGAGAGCTGGGAAGCCTAGGGGTGCCCTCCACTGGAGGAGGGCAGAGCCACAGTTCAGAGAGCAAAGCCTGGGTTAAATGGGTGGCGGGGGAAGGGAACACAAGGAAGAAGGGAATTGTTGCAAACTCAAATACCCACAGGGTCAGATACTTTGAAGTGGTTTGGTGAGGATGGAGCACGTGTGGAAGGCGGATAGTGTGAGGCTGGATATTCTGATTTCCCTTCCTTCCTTCCTCCCTCCCTCCTTCCTTCCTTTCCTTTCTTCCTTTCTTTTTTTTTCATCCATCCATCCATCCATCCATCCATCCATCCATCCATCCACCACCTACCTACCTATCTATCTATTATTTATGCCCACAGCACCTGGTCTTCCTAGGTGGTCTGCCATCCAAGCACTAACCAGGCCCAACCCTGCTTAGCTTCCGAGATCAGACATTGGGCTTGTTCAGGGTGGCATGGCTGTAGACCATGGACCATGGCTCCACTGGGGTACGAACCCAGGATTTCTGCGTGTAAAGCCGATGTGCTAACTGCTACCCTATGGAACCACGTCCTGGATATTCTGATTTTCAAGAGAAGACAATATTCTGAACTTTTATATGAAATTCCAATGGAAACGTTATTTAGGCCAAACAAATCATATCAGCAGCTCCCACCTGGATGAAACTTCCTCCTTTACAGATGAGGATACTGAGGCCCAGAGTGGCTACACCTTGCCAGGCTGCAGAACAAATGAGAGGCAAAGCCAGGAGTGGAAGCCAGAGCTCTTTGCTATCTATCCTTCAGCTTCCCAGCTTGGCTCTGAGAAGGGGGGCGGTCAGCCTACCCTTGGGCCCCTCTTCAGCTAGACTCTGTGGCCGCCACATTAAACCTCTCCCAACACAGCCACTTCACCCCCGCCCCACCCCCACGATCTGCCTGCTTTCTCTCCAGGGTAGGAAGCCTTGGCTGAAGAATTCAGAGCAGGAGCTGTCCTTGGAGACTGTCAATCTTGCTGTTCACTGTCGGTTCCATTAAGAGAATTTGGCTGGAGACCCTGAGCAGCACTGCACTTACCACTCCACAAACTGGACAACACAGAGGATGATGGGCCGACAGCACAGGACTGGGGAGCAATGGGGACACAACCTGACCCAGCCCTCCGGCCTCCCAGCCTTGGGGCTCCCAACACTGAGTGGGCTACCTTCCTGACCCACCTGTCCCAGCCCCCAGTGCAAACACTGGCCACAACCACCAGGACGGAACTGAGATAAACCCTTTTATTTATTTATGCTTCTCCATTTTGTTTAAAACAACAACAACAACCACCTTAATAGTAACTGACAGCCCTTCCCCCTCACCCTTCCTCGGACTAGGCGGGGGGGTGGGGTGGTGGGGGTGGTTAATGGGGAAATGTCCCCCAGGGGTGGGGCTGACCATAAGAGCCCGTTGGGGAGGTAATGAAGCCCGACTCCCCTGCCCAGGGGACAGAGGACTTGTAGTGTATGAACTGGGGAGTTAATAGGGCTCTTGAACCTCTTCTTGTACCAACATATATGCCCTTGGCCATCAAAGGTCAAGAAGCACGTAGGGAGGAGAGACCTACTGCTCCTCTATGTCCTTGCCCAGCCCATCTCAGGAACTGAGGAACGGGAGCAAGAAGAGTGGGGAAAGGGTGGGGTAGGGTGTCTCACACAAAGGAGTACTGGTTATTAATGGCTCTGGGATGGCCCCCTTCTTCTCCATCGCCCCCTAGTGGTAACTGCTGGAGCTGCACCATTGGGGTCACCGCCGGGGCCCCACCAGATCCAGCACCTCCCTGGACTTCTGTGCCTGGTGCTATGGCCTCTTCCAATTCAACCACGGGGACCAGCTCAACCATGGGGACCAGCTCTTCCTGGACCCCTCCACTGCCCGCTTTCTCTTTCTCTTGCCTCTCTTTGGCTGCTGCGGCTGCTGCTGCCGCCACTTCTGGCGCCCCCGACGCCTCTTCTGCCCCAGGATGTAGGGGGTCTGTCCATGAAGGGGGTTCAGGGGGCTGGGGTGGGTCGTGGGAGGTGCTCGGTTCTGGATAGGAATGGTGAGAAGACAGACTGATTGTGGAGGGAGGCAAGCTCTTGCAGCAGCTTCCCTTTCACTCATCCCCCCAGGAGCCATGTGCTATCTTCCCCACGCCCCATCTCCTGAGCAACCCCCCATCCATGGAAGATGGATCATGGGCGGTGGTGAGAAGAGGACCACACTTACACACAGTCACTCGCTCCGAAGGGCATGAGGGTGGAGGAGGCATCGGGGTAGCATCGATCTCCCTCGCACACCCCTGCATGGCTCCCCGCCTGCTCTCGGCCTGGGGGGAGGGGCAATGTGGGGACAGATGGGACGTTGGGATGGGGAAAAGGGAGAGATCAGACAGGGACATCAAACATCAAGGGAAGAGGGAGGGGGAATCAGACCAAGCACTCCCAAGAAGGGCAGGTCCACGGCAAGGTCGTGAGGACGGGCAAAGACAAGGCAGGGGAGGAGACACACAAATGATGGAACAGAGGAGTCCGATGGATGGGAATGCACCAGCCCCCTCGCAACTTCCGCCCTGGCTCCAACCAGGAGCCCTCTGCCTTCCTACCTCATCTAAGAATACTTCTTTCCCTTCGACACCCCGACACACAGGGGCTTTCTCTCCCTGCTCTCCCTAACGAAGCCTCTCCTCCTCAAAGCCCCCCATCCCCACCTTTCTGGCACACACACCTCCTCAATTCTTGGGTGCACGGGCACCTCCTCCCCTGCAGACCTGCTCTGCTCACCCTGTCGCTGGGAGGACACGACATAGCTGCCAAGGACAACGTCGCTGGGGCCTCCAGACTCCAGAGGGATGGGGTGCACTCGGAAATGCTTAAGCATGTCAAAAATGGACTGGAACCACAAGTGCTGGACCCGGCACTGACCCTCCTCATTCAGCGACAAACGCAGGTGCTGAGGGCAAGATAAACAAGATGAAGTGGGAGTCCAAGCCCCTGTCAGTTACAGGGCCATCTCCCTGGGGCAGAAATGTGCCCCCACTCCACCCGCAAGCTCTCTGTGAAGAACAGGGCCTCTTCCTTAGTCACTCACCTTGGCCTTGCCCTGGAAGTTGAAAGTGAGGACGTATTCGCCCCGCCTCGTCTCACTCTGACGTACCAGAAAAACACCATGGGAGTCGGTGCCTCCAGCCAGTACTAACTGGGCAGCCTTGAGTCGAGAGAGCATCCCGTGGAACCAAGGATACCCTGAGAGGGGCTGGTCTCCCTCACTTCCCTCTGACTCCCCCTGGAACAGGAATGACCCTTCGGGAAGGAGAGAGGGAGGGAAATCGGGGTATCAGGGAAGCCTCCCCCATCCTGGGAGAAGCAAAGCCTTGTTTTCCCTTCCTGCGTCACTTCCCTCCCCTTCAGTCAGATCCCTCAGGATCCCAAGAAAAGAGTTTCAGGTTGACGGACAAGGGGTGTGAAGGCAGAAAGGCACTCACACCTCTGGTACCTGTGGCTGTTTCCGGAGTGTCCAGGGGTGGGTAGGGGGCCGAGAGGGGATGACCTGTCCCTGCTGGGGGTCCCTCTTCAATGGGGATGCGGGGGGGCAACTCTGGGGGAAGCAGTTCCATTGAGTCAAAATGGGAGGCGGCAATGGAGGCAGAACTGGGGGAGATGGATGCCGAGGGACGGTCTGAGAGGCCACCATACGCCCCTAGAAAAAAACGTATGAGGGCAAAGTTGAGAACTAGAAAAGCGACTCTTTGGCAGGACCGGTCTGCCCACGCTGCCGCCCGCCACCCAGCCTGCCCTGTGTGCACTGGCAGGGTCGACCAGCTGAAATGCTGGATCCTTCTCTAGGCACAGATCCCTGACGTTTTTTCCCAACAACTCCTAATTTATGTTTCACACAATGCTCAGCAACTACAGTTAGTGCAAGGAGGTCCTAGAATCTAAAAGTGCCTCTTTTTTTTTAATCGACAGCTGAAATTACAGCTATTATTGCAGAAGGAGGTGGCAGAATCCCTTAAATGTTTTTGCATTAAAAAGGCATCCTGGCCCTTGAGCCCTTTGAGCTGCTCTTCTCTTGCTCAGGCTGCTTCCTCGTCTGGAAGCGCACTGCTGCTTTACTTTCCCCATCTAAAAAGCTATTCTTTTTTGCTGTCAGAATAAAAAAAGGCATCCTGTTTGGCCGACAGGACAAAGCCTCCAACTCTGAGAGGCATCAAAGATCCTCCTTCTAGCAATCTCCCCAACCTAACCGATCTGATCTCCACATTAACTCATATTCACTATCCTCTATGTTAGCCCAATGATCTCACCTAATTTTTCCAAATTTCCTGGGCTCTCCACACCTCAGGTCTCTACTCCCCCCATGTGCCTCCTCCAAGCCGCACTCTTTTCCCTCCTCTTCTCTGTGTAGTATTCCCTGTCTGTTCCACCTTCCCCACTTCTCTTCCTCCTCTGGGGTCCTAAGGTACATTGTACTGCTCAGAGGACACTAAGCACAGGCCCTCCATTTCAGAGTTCTGCTTTTTGGAATGACGTCTTGCTAATTCAGCGAGATTGTGAGCCCATGGAGGACAACGAGCTCATCTCAGGGGTGTCTGCGTTCTCCCATCGTGACCCAGAGACTAGCACAGACAGGTAGGTATTAGGCCATTCCTGAACATCTGCTGAGTGCAAGCCTGAGCCTACAGGAACGCGCACACAGTCACACTCAAAGACAGGTATATGTGCAGTGCAGAGAGCAGTGGCTCAGGCATCAAGCTGGCACAGTCCCTGTCTTGTCAGTGACTCTCAGATGACATCAGAAAAGCCATTTCCTTCCCTGGTATTAGTTGCCTGTGAACCAAGGGGACTGGAACTGATGACTTGTAAGGTCCATTCCACCTTTAAGATTCTATAGTTCATTTTAGTCACTGCGTATAACTGTGTGTTAGGCACTGTGAAACTAAAATTCAGAATAAGGGTCGGGGGAAAGAGTGCAGCGAAGTCCAGAGAGGTTAACTGGGGCCAGGCAGACACAAGCCCTCACGTGTTTATGTGTGCGGGTGAGGGTATGCATGTGTCTGGTCAAGCCCAGAAGGACAGGTCGTCAAAAGGAACCTTGGTGCCACTGACACACACACAGACAGAGTAAGAGCAAAATAAAGATGCGTACGAAGTGTTTGGAATTTGGAGAAGAAAACTGTTATCTGCAGCCAGAGTGACACTCTGCATAAGGCTTAAGGAAAAGGTGGTGGCGCTGGGCATATGAGGTCAGAGAAGAGTTTGCTTGGGGCTTTGTGTGGGTGGTGATGCTGATGGTCCTAAATGACAAATGGTGGCTTGGCATGTTCAGGGACAGAAGACAAACACTAGGAAGGGTGGGGGTGGGTAGCTGAGGAGTAGGAATGGGGTACACAGTAGTCTGGAGAGCGGGCCTGGGACCTGACAGCAAAGGGTCTTGCATGGAAGCTTCTGAGGTTCACAGCTCTCTAATGCTCCACCCTTACCCTGTGACAGGCGGTCATTGCTCTCGCTGGGTCCCAGCAGCAAATCCTGGCTGGGCAGACTCTCTGAGTGATTCAGGCAAGGTAGCTCCAGGCTGTCTGTGTTCTCCCTTGTAAGAAATGAGGTCCCAGGGGCCAGAGGGAGGGTCATGGGACGGGGACTGGTAGTAGGGCAGGGTCTGCAGAGACACGGAAAATGGTACTAAGAGGAAAGTCAGCAGGTAAGTGGCACAAGGCTGCTGCCAATCCCGACCCCTGGTCCCTCAGTGACAGAAGTCAGGCTCCTCACCCTGGGCTCAGGCATTCTTGGATGTCGGACACCCAGGCCTTCACATGTTGCGCATCAGCTGTCTCCAGGATATATTCTGAGGAGCCTTCCACCTATGGCAACAAGAAGAGGCCCACAGGCCGTTTCCAGGTCCTGAGGCCTTAATCCACCCCTAATGAGAACAAGAACATCCTCTCTCTCTTCTCTCTTCCTCCCAGAAAAGCTGCAGCCCCAGGAATATACTCCCAAGGCACCTGACATCTATGCACCTCCTTCCACCAATATCCTTTGCTTATATGGTGCTAAGAGCTTTTCGCCCCAACGCGAGCACTCCAACAGGGCAGGAGAACTCAGGGTTCCTACCTTAACCACAAATGTGTTCTCCCGGTCAGGCATCTCCAGGGCTGTGGTTGTCCGCACATCTGTGATAGTGAGCAGGGGATGCTGAGTCGAGGCCGAGATGCCTAGGTTGGAAGAGAACAAGTTCCATATTTTCAGTGGGCAGATAACATCTTTCCCTTCCCTCCAGAGATTCATTTTTCCCTCTACACCTTAAGGGAGTTAGACAAGAGGGAATAACAACTATTTTTCAGTCATGCCCACAGCTACTAACCCAGAGTCAGGAGCTTGCTTTAAAAACCAAAGCAAGCAAAGCTATGGACGTGGCTGTTACCACTCTGGCAGCTCAATCACTTGCTCCCAGGCACCACCCTCCTCTGGGCCTCACCTTGGGTGGTACAAAGAACTCCAGACGACTTCCTCCTCCTCCTTCTCCTTCACTTCGAAGCAGTAAGCGACACTTCTGCCACTGAAGTTGCCCTCCTCCCCCTGAGGTAGGCCCAGCTGCCCCTCCTCCCCGGCCCACTCCAGCTGGGTCAGGGGCTGCCTCTTCAGCCCCCATGAAACTCAGCAGCTCTTCCCTCTGCACCATCCCTGCTCCATCCTTCACAGTCCCTCCTCCCCGACTGAGTCTCAGCCTCTCAAAACGGTGAGTCCATCTGTCCCTGGGGATGTTCCATCACTAACCAGTCCCCTGCCAATGGTCCCAGCTCCGCCAGAGGAGTTGGAGTTGCTGTTTCCACCTAAAACTGGGGGGCCTGATGAAGTCTCTAGGGGCCCAGCTGGGGAGGGAGGGTCAACGGTCCCCCGCCACTGCAGAATGCCACGAACTGAACCGCGGACGGAGCGACCCACGGAACGGAGGGAGAAGCGCTTCTTTAGCTTCGGCTTCGAGGAGGTTGTAGATGAGGAAGAGACTGAGGAAGGGAGGGGGCCGGCCAGGTCCTCTGAAGATCGAGATGGGCCCAGCACAGCCAGGGGCCCGCCTACCCTGCAGGTCTCAAGGGACAGGTCATGTGGTGGGATCTCCACACCAGGACTCAGAGGAGCTAGGATGGGCGGTGAGAGGGAGCCAGAGGCTCGGGCCACCTCAGCTTCAAAATGCTGCAGGAAGAGCTCAGCAAAACGGCGGGAGAAGGCAGCCTCAGCCCCTGCATATTGGGGGTGGGAGGCCAGGTAGAGGCGAAAACGGCGGGCAAAATCCAGGGCAGCCGCCCGGGCATGGGACTCGCAGAACTCCCGCCAACTAGGGGGAGGGGGTAATGGCCAAAGGGGGAGGAAGAGGGGGGAGCCCCATCCTCCGGGAAGGGGCACCATTCATGATGGTCCCCAGGAGGTGGAGAGGGGGAGCCTGTGGGAGGGGCAGCAAAGAGGGAAGCGGCCAGAAGACACGGGGTGAGCGGCAGCAGCTGCAGAAGGAAGAGAGGCACATATACCGAGTCACTGCTGAGGTGGGACTGGGGGCAGAGCCCCACCCAAGCCAGACTCCACACTCTGGTCTAGACTCCTCAGAGAGCAATGGGGAAGAACACCAAACTGCTTCCCTTCCCTTTCCCAGACCCTTGCACCCCACAACCCCCACGCAACTGGCTCCCCAGCGTCCAGCCTGCACCTATCCTGCCTTCCCAACCCATTTTCCCAGGCTTTGGTTCCAGGAGTGATAAATAGCTGTGGAGCACCTCCCTTCTAAAAGGAATCCCCTTCTCGTCACATCCCTTCTCTAAAACAGACCTTCCAGTAGTTATTACATGCTCCCCACGTGCTGTTCTTACCTTTCCCTGTAAGAGGTTTTAATAACTTCTATAACAGGTGAGGAAACCGAAGCTCAGAAGAGTTTCAGACCTCCAAGGCTACTGTTTTTCCCACTGCACAGTCTCTGTCCCCAGAGGCTGGCTGGACCAGCCTTAGTCATAGCCCTTTACTGTCCCAGCTCTCAGGGGAGCTGGGCCCGCAGAGTTTAGAGACCCTGCTTCATGTATCCTGAGGTCCAGCTCTGAGGAGGGAGGTTGCTCATTGAGGAGGGTAGATGGATGATTGACTGAAACAGCAATTGTCTTGAAAGCTAACCCAAGGGCCCAGCACCCAAGCACTGTGTGAGGAAGGCTTGGAATGGTTATAGCCCACTTCTTTGGTGCCCCTTCAGTTTGAGGCTCAGAGGCGGCAGCACCAGGTGAGGAAAGACTATGGGTTGGGTCAGGGCAAGTCTCTGCTGACCATAAAGTAAATAAAACATAACAAGGAGCTGGGAACTAGGACTTTTCACCTCCCTCTTCTCTCATGAGGAGTGTACCCTAAAGGCTGGTTAGCCTGCTAGTTAAGGCTATGGGTTACGGAGTTAGACCTAGGATGAAATCCAGGCTCTGCCACCTATTAGCTGTGCAATCTTGAACAAATTACATGTCCTCTCTGAGCTTCAGTTTTTGTATCCATAAAACAGAAACTAATGATCCTTAACCCTAGAATTGTGGGGAGAATTACATGAAACACACAGTCACAGTGCTTAACACGAAGCAAGCACACAATAAATGACTGCCATTATTACTATGTTTACAGGTTCCAATTTTCTAAAAGAGAAATTAGAGAAGCTTTCCAAGGTTTTACAACTAGTAAATGGCAGAGCTGGGCATGGAATATACACCCATAGCTCTTTTGTTAGTGCTCCTCCCCCATATTTTACTGGAAGATGACTGGCACCAGGACTGGGACAAGGGCAGCTCAGAGAAGTCTCCCCAGAACCTGACTCCTGCTCAGACCCACAGTCAGCCACCCCTCCTCTTCCTCCTTGGACTAGGCGCTACACACTCAGATGGCTCCAGTCATTGGGACAATTCCAAACCAACGAAAAGAAGCCAGGAGATGCGAGAGTAATGGATCACAGAGTAACTGAGCCAAGAGGTGCGGACACAGCAGAGAGTCCAATCTCCAGGCAGAAGCCACCTAGGCTTACACAGGCCCACCCAACCCTCTGCACCACAGGCAGACCCAGCCCCCTCAGGCCCGCTGACCCTGCGGCTCCTGAGCTGGTGACTCAGTTTCTCTTCTGTCAAGCAGGACTCTGACACATTTTCCCGGTGCACCTGCCTCTTGGCTCAGTTCTGGTATCTCCCGAAGAGCGGGTGGTGGAGGGTGCAGGCTCCGCTCCTGGCTCGGACCCTCCCGGCTCGATGCAGTCCACTCTGACCCGACCCTACACCTTGGACACCCTTCACCCGCCCATTCCCCGGGGCCGCAGTCTCCTGGGGACCAGCTCTGCCTGCTACACTCTCCGGGGCCGAGGGTGCCTCCTGCCTCTGGCCTCCCACGCCCTCTCCCACCCAGCTCCCCTCGCAGGCGCCAGGGCCGGGTCGCGGAGAGGGAAGAGGGACTTGAAGAGGGGGTTCCGGTTCCGGTCCCACCTGCATCTCGGTCCCCGCGGTTAGCTCCGGCGGCGGCGGCAGCTCCCGCTCCCTGCCCCCCCTCCGCAACTAGCTCCCAGCCTGGTTCTGCGCAGGCGCCGGAACCCCCTTTCTCGTCACCGAAGGAAGCGACCATAGAGAAGAGCAGCGAGAGGGAAGGGCACCTTTACACTCACTTCCGCCATTCTCCCACTCCACTCAACGCTTAAGCCCTAAGGGGTGTGTAACTCTTGGAGGGCTCGATGACAGACGCAGCCTTAGGAGAGAGCTGGGTCCCAACAGATCGTTTTCCCAGAACAAATTTGGAACAAAGGAGAAGAGTCTACCATAGAGAAGCCACTTTCGAGGATAGAGTCCCGAGGCCCTGTCGAAGGCTAGAGTGGCCACAGGGTACTGGAAACGAGCGAGATGAGAAGCTCTTTGACGGCCTGCTGCCTAGAGCGCCTAGCCCTGAGGCCGAGGGCTTCGCGGACACCGCCCCCAAGGAACGGGGCAAGAAAAGGCGGGTGACCTTGGTGAGGCCGCGCGAGGGGGCGGAGCCTGAACTTACGACCTTGGCTTCTCTGAGGAAAGGGACTGGAGAATGCTCCAATCTGAGACAGAAAATAAAGATGGGGGACAGAAACAATGAAGTCAGTTTTGGATGTGCTTGTGGACTTCAGGAGGCAGGTAGACGTAAAAGCTGGAGCTCAGGAGAGCCCTCAAGGCCAGATACAGAAATCGAGAAACATTAAGATGTAGAGAGTAGTTGAAATCATGAGCACAAAGAGGTCGTCTATCAAACCTGTCTTTCATTGACCAGCTCTAACTGGCCTAAGCATTAAGAGAACCTGTTTGCTCAAGGAATTGAAAAGTCCAGAGTGGATTAAGCTTTTTCAGGGCCAACTGAATAAAAAGGCCAAAAGATAGCAGGAACCTGTGGTTCACTTTCTTTAGGCTCTGCTTTCCCCATGCATATGGCGGACTCCTCTCTCTTAGTGGCAAAATGGCTTTCCATAGCTCCAAACTTAAGTCCCAATACCTTAACAAGTCCAGTAGAAGCATACTCTTTTCTGAGATTTTCATAAAATTTCCAGAGTCAACTTTACCTTATTGGTGTGGAGTAAGTGCTCATCCTGGAACACAGAGGCAAGTGACCCAAGGGTTTGGAGATGCGTAAATGCCTCAATTCACACAAGAATGTTTGTTCAAGGCTGAGGCACCAGATGGAGTTGTAAAATTTCATTGGTTTGGGGTCACCTTCTTCCTCCTTGATATTGGCCCATCATTGTGTAGGAGACCCAGCTGAGAAATACAAGGAAGGCAAGAGGCTGGTGAGATGAGTTAGGTTCGGAAATGTAGCTGCAATCCTGCAACGAGGGAAATGTTCTGTTAGCACTGTCCAGTGTGGTAGCCACTAACCACATGTGACTATTGAACCCTTGAAATGTGGCCAGTGTGACTTAGGAACTGAAGTTTTCATTTTAATTCATTAAAATAGCCACATGTGACTAGTGACTAGTCAGTACAGGAGCTGTTCATGGACAACTAGATGGAGCTGTCCAGCAGAGATGAATCTGCACAAAGTAGTTTGGTGGTGATCAGATATGAGTAGTAGTTCAAGCTATGGACATGAATGAGATTGCCCATGTAATAAATGTAGAGAGAAGAGGGCCAAGACCTAATTCTGGGTAACAAGCAACATTTAACAGGCAGGCAAAGAAAGAGGAGTAAAAAGAGCTGAGATGATGTTTTAGGTTTTCTAGAAGTAGACCAAGATGAGGATTTGTGTGCAAGTGATTTATTTAAAAAGTGCTACCAGGAGAAACCATTAAGGCAGTGGGACAAGCAGGAGGGAAGGAGAAGAAACAAGCAAGCATGTGATCCTGGGCAGAGAGTAGTTCATCTTGATCCCACAGGGGAGCTCTGGATGTAAGTTATCCCTCAGATTTGTCTGGAAACAAGGGAGCTGGGCCTTTCATATGCCAATAGTGCTCAGCTGTTGGCCAAGGACTACCCCTGGGAGATTCCCATGCACTTGATCATGGCAGAGCCTCCAGTAGCCTGAGGGCATTCCTCAAAAAAAAAAAAAAAAAGCCTGAAGTTCTAACTGTTGGAGAGAAACCACACACCAAAGACCAAGGGGCATGGGAGTATAGCATGTGTCTTTGGGGGGGGGGGTGGAATGGACAAATATATCACACACAAATGATAAACAGGGATACATGGCATGGCTATTGTCTCCTATAGAAGACATTAATGACTACTATTGCTGAGTGACCTTGGTAAAAATAATTTTAGGGAAGTAGTGGAAGCAGAAGCCAAATGGTAGTGGATTGAGGAATGAATGGAAAGTGAATAAGTGGAAGGAGGGATGTGGAGAGCTGTTCTACATAGTTTGGCCAAAAAGGGACGGTGATATTTAGGGTTGTCGTTTAAGAATGTGAAAAGATTTGCTTTATAACCTGAGGGAAATCTGATTACATCAGAAATCTAAGGAGAAAGGTGCCAGTAGAAAGGATGGTAACTGAAGGAATGAGGTTTAAGGAAGGTGAGAAGGATGGAATCCAGAGCCCAAGTTAAGCCAAGGTATTAATACAAAGAGAGAAATACCTCTTCCTCAGGTACAGGGTATGTAATACTCAGGAGCTTTCAGGTTAAACATGAAAAGAGAGGGAGTTAATTGGTTCAAAGAATTTAAAAGTCAGAGATAGAATGACTTCAGGAATGACTGGAGCCAGAAGCTCAATGTCCATTTAAACTTGGTCTCATTCTCTTAACTGTGCTTTCCTCTGGACTATCTTCATTCTCAAGCAGGTAGTACCCTCATAGGTAGGAAGATGGTCACCAGCAGCTGCAAGCTTACATTCTACCACATTAACAACTGTAGCAGAAAAAGATCATAGATTTCCCAATAGCTCCAACAAATGCAATAGATTTGAATCTCATCAGCTCAGCTTAGGTCACCAAATGACCATCTGTTGAATAATAGAGAATTTGTTTGATTGTTGTCCCACGTTCCTGGCACAGAAAATTAAAAACGCTTGATATTTCCCAAGTGATACAAATGTCTGTTATTCATGAGCCCCTTAGGTCACACCTGAGTTTTTACTAATGAAGTGGCTCATGGCAAGTGTCTAGACAGCTTCAGGATGGGGACTGGTCACCAGAAAGACCAACCTTGTGATAGAAGAGTTGAGATTTTGAGCCAGCTCATCTTCCAGAGAGGGGAGGGGGCCTGTAGATTGAGTTCAGCTACATGGCAATGATTTTAATAAGTTTTGCCTAAGTAATGAAACCCCAATAAAACCTCTAGACAGCAAAGCTCAATGGGGCTTCCTGGTAGGTAAATACATAGATGTTTCAGGGGGGTGATATGCCTATTCCATGGAGAGAGGGCATAGAAGCCCTGCATTTGGACCCTCTCAGAACTCACCCTAAATGTCGCTTCATTTGGCTGTTCCTGGCTTGAATCCTTTATTATAAAACTAATACATATAGCATTTTACTGTATTCTGTGAGTTGTTCTAGCAAATGACCAAAGGGGGCTCATGGGAAACACCAAGATCTGTAGCCAGTTGGTCAGAAGTGCAGATGGCTGGAGGACTCCACTTGCAGCTGGTATCTAAAGTGGGAGCAGTCTTGTGAAGGATTGAGCCCTTAACCTGTGGAGTCTGTGCTAACTCTGGGCAGTTAGTGCCAGAATTGAACTTCCGTACACCAGTTGGGGTTGAAACAGAATACTAGCCCTGAACCAACACTTGTAACCTCAAGGGGTAGATTATGCTGACTGATAAACACTGAATCATGGACCCACCTGAGATTGGGATGGGCTCAGCTCTCATGAAACTCCATGGGCTGATGGCGGAAGGTGGCTCTTCAAAGGAAAACCAGGGTCTCTGACGAAAGGAGAAGTGGTTGCTTGTGGATTCTTCTGGAGGTCATCTGGCCCTCTCTCTCCACAAAAGGGAATTTCTCATATTTTGTCTGCTTCCCTGGGTTGTCAAAGTCAGCCTTGGTGCTTTGACCTGCATCTCCTGCCCCTCTAAATCATACTCTGCTCAATCAGGACAGTTTGACAGCCTAGAGTACTCCAGCTTTACTTAGGCTCTTTGAACCTACACACACCATTTCCCTCACTTTAGTCAATACTCCTTCCTCTGGTTTCAGGCTTCAAAGTGTTTCCTCTTCTAGGAAGCCAGGCATGGCCAACCCACCTAGGCCACCTTTTGAGTGCCTTTTACTTAGTAGTTTTTGTGTGTTATTCACAAAGTGTTTCCAATCAAAATGTCTCCGGCCGCATCTGAGTGACATGAGTATAATCAGAGTTCTGTGTTTGGAAGGGCCAGTATGTGGCTAATGGGGGAAGGGGAAACTGGAAGCAGAGAGGAGACTGGTGCAGTGGTCTGGGAGAGGGCTGATGCTTTATTCGGATATAATTTACCTGCCATATGATTGATTCACCCATTTCAAGTAGGAGTTTGGATTTTATACTAAGTGTCATATCATAAGGAGTCATTGAGGGGGAATTAGTTTCTGATCCACATTTTAAAGACTGATTTGGCTGCTGTGTTGAGGATAGATTTGACAGGTACTTAGAATAAGAGTAGAAGCTGGGAGACCCATTGGAGTATTCGTGAGGTAACCTACATGAGAGATGATGCCAGATTGAACCACAGTGTCAACAGTGGAGATAGAGAGAAGTGGTCACATTCAGGAGATATTTTGGAGAGAGGACTAGCAGGATTGAGTACTGGGTTAGGTGTAGAGTGAGGGAAGGGAGAATGGTGAGGTCGTTTATTAGATATGTAAGGAGAGTGTGGGAGAACTGAGAATGCTGTTTTAGATCATGTTAAGTCTGGGGCACCACATGGTGGCACCCTTTAGTTTGGAAGGTTCATTAAAAGTTGAAGTGCAAATATTCAGAGGCCTATGGTGGACAGGGACAGAGGATATGAACATAAAGAAAGCCCAGTCCTGGCCCTATGCAAGTCACTCAGTCTCAGACAAGATATCCGTCTCGGTACCAAGTGCTGTAAGAGAGGACCCGTTAGGATGTATTTGACTGAAATAACAAACAACTTTGACATAGTCTGGTTTAAACAATAGGACATCATCATCACACACAAGGAGTCTGGCCTTCTAAGATCCTCTTTGCTTTGGCCTCGTCTGGATTTTGGCTGCATCAGAGCCCAGGAGCAAAATGGGCACCGTAGTTCTAGGCTTCCCATCCAGACCCAGCCAACATTCAGAGTCAGAAGAAGAAGGTCCCTTTCTTTGGTGTCTCCTCCTTGAGAATGAGGGATCCTTTCTTGGAAGGCCCCCCCACCCCACTCACCCGCAGATCTCTTACTAATCATTGGCCCCAAAGGAGTCACATTTAATCCTAACCAAACCTCTTGGCAAGGAGAATAGGACCACCAGAAATGGATTAGAGACTGTCAGATTTATTCTGGAACAGGGGAAAGGGCCACTGTGAACAAAATCTGGGCCTGTCTGCAGGAAGATGGAAAATGGCTATTAAGCAGGGGACATAACAGAATGAACAGACTGCCAGGGAGACATGGAAGGCCATCTTATTTCAAGAATATCTTTTTTAGAGTTCCAGATTCGGCACAAATAACTTTTTAAACTGTAGTCATATACAGTTATATGACTGTATATGAAAGAGAAAAATCACTCATTCTCCAAGCCAATTCACAGCCTCCTAAAGTCACATTTTCGACTTCCTTTGTCCCCCCCCCACCAACTCTTTCGGCTGCTAAGGGGATACAGGCCGGGACCACAAAGCTCTGTTTGTCCCCGCAGGTTGTGAGCCAGGAGGGCGGGTATTTGAGGGCTCTGGGACCTGGAGGTCCCACGACCCCATTCTTGCCTTCTCAACTCATTTCCTCTCAGAGCCAGACGTCAGTAATACAGATATTACTACCGTATTCCATTTTACAGATAAGAAAACAAAGGCTCAAAGGAGAGATGGGTCACCCTTGAGTCCCACCCCCGAAAAGGCACCCAGGATCGTCTTCCTCAGCCTGGCCGCTGGGCCTCGTTCTACCTCCAGCTGCGGCAGTCGGGCCGCCAGATCTCTCATTTGACCCGCGTAGGGAGTGTGTGGGCATGACCTTCCTGAGCAGTCTGCACCGCGGCCGCCTCTGCCTCCAGGAGGCCGGGACCCTCCCTCTGGACCCGGTCTAGTGCCACCGGACTCGCACCTTAAGTGCAAATACAGCCTTCTGCTCTGGGAACAGCAACACTCGGCGGCCTCCAGGACGCTGGTGCATCATGGGATGCTCCACAACTCCCTCTCCCGGCGCCTCCAGAGAGGACTGCGTGGACTCCCTCCTCCCGCGAGGCCCGAGTACGTCATGGAGACCTCCATAACGCCCCGCCCCCGAGACGTCAGCATCTACCTCTCTGGACGTCTTCCGCCCCGCGCCGGGAAGTCGGCGGAGCTGGCCATAAAAACTGGTGGCTAGAGGCGCCCGGACTTGCCCTCCCGGCCTTCACTTCCGCCGGAAGTGTCTTCCAGTTGCCATTGATCGTTCTTTAGTGCACGCGCCGGCACCCGATACTCGGTGCCCGGTCCTCGGGGCGTGAGTACGACCACGATGGCGGCTACCACCTTGCTGCGCACGACGCCCCTCTTCAGCGGTGAGGGGGAAGGGAGAACAGTGGCGGGCTGGGGACCCATGGGGGTCGTGGGGAGTGGCCAGGCTTGGACCCGCGCCCTGACTCCAAACCTTTGCCTCGGCAGGTCTGGGCGCCGGTGCGACCTCACTACTGCAGGTTCTGTTGCGGCCGCCAAAGGCTCCGGCACTGTCTCTCTTGTGCCGCGGCCTGGCGGTCGAGGCCAAGAAGATCTATGTGCGCGACAACCCCATGTGAACGTGGGTACCATTGGTCATGTGGACCACGGCAAGACTACACTGACCGCGGCCATCACGAAAAGTAAGCGGGGTTAGAGTGGGGGCATCCGGCAGCGCCCGCTCTGCTGGCGGGACCTGGAGCCAGGGAGGCGGCACCAGCAGAGTGGCTGCTGGAGCTCTTTAGTTCCAGGAGCCCAGGACTCAGGTGGGCGGTAGATTGGAAGATGCAGGAGACAGATTTCCCCTGAACGTGAAGATGTATAAGATGTATAAATTGTGATGTATAAATTGGGGGACCCTGAATGGCCTCCCTCCAACTATGGGGACAGCTTCATGAGCAGAGGCGATGCTGGGCAGGATCTTAAGGGCTTTTAACATTTCTTTCTTCCTGGGTTACCTCTGCTGAGTTGAGGGAGGGGATTATCATCCCAGACTGTCCCTTGTTTAGATGGGAAGGACCCAGGGGGTGTGGCCTGAGTCCTGCTTCTATCTCTGCAACTTTGGCTGAGAGGTGTGTTCTCTTCCCTCCATTAGTTTTAGCTGAGGGAGGTGGGGCCAAGTATAAGAAGTACGAGGAAATTGACAATGCTCCAGAGGAGCGAGCCCGTGGTATCACCATCAATGCAGCCCATGTGGAGTATAGCACTGCCGCCCGCCACTATGCCCACACAGACTGCCCGGGTCACGCAGATTATGTTAAGGTGAGAGCATTGCTGGGGACAGCCAAGAGCTGCCTCCTGTCAGGAAAAATATTAGACTTGTGGGGAGGAGGTTCAGATACTGAAGATGTATAGGTTTGAGATACGGATTTGTGGGCATCGCTTGCTTTTGTCTGCCATCTCCTCATGGCAAAGAAAGGTGAGCCTCAGTCCTAACTGCTGTTCTTGGCTAGATGGATGTGGAGCTGAGGAGGTTCTTGACGTAGGCTGAATGTTTCCTCTCCTCTCCTTACCCAGAATATGATCACAGGCACTGCCCCCCTTGATGGCTGCATCTTGGTGTGGCAGCCAATGACGGCCCCATGCCCCAGACCAGAGAGCACTTATTACTGGCCAAACAGGTATGCAGAGCCTGGGTTGGAGGGAAAGATGTAAAGTGAGGAGTTGGGCCACTCAGGACGCCATCTCTCTTTCCATCTACAGATTGGAGTTGAGCATGTGGTGGTGTATGTGAACAAGGCAGATGCTGTCCAGGACTCTGAGATGGTGGAGCTAGTAGAGCTGGAGATCCGAGA